>VXAL01014685.1:272246-353532 GCA_013399475.1 Chauna torquata | reverse complement strand
CGGGGCCTGGCGGCGGTCGGGTCGGGTCGGCGCGGGGCTGCTTGTGCGGCCCAGGCAAGCGGCAGATGTGCCCGCCCTGGAGGTGCCCCGGCACCTGTACCCCCGCAGGGGCGGGCAGTGGGTGCAGGATCCAGGCCTTGCAGCCCCATCCTCCCCCATTTGCCTGAGCAAGGCCTCCTGTTTATTTACAAACTTACTGCAAGTCACCTACCCGGTTACTACGGCAGTGGGAGAGATTAAACCCAAGAGGAACTTCAACCCTCGAGGTTTTTAATGGAAGAGAAGCCGGCTCGGAAGAGCTCTTCCGAAAGGGGCTTCATTGCAAAACCGCAATGGAAATGGCTCTGGTAACACCGTTGCAATCCAGCGAGGGCTGCCCCTGCACAGCTGATCCCTACCAGCGCATAGCGACAGGCACACAATCCGCAATTACCGGCTATGTTCTATTCTTCTACTGCATTTCTTATTATTATTATTGCTCTGTGCAAGCGCAGTTTACTTGCATGTTATTTTATCTAATTAACATTTGTTAGTGCAGTGACTCTGAATATTTTAAATATAAAGCACTAAATAGTTTTAACACTGAAATGAGTAGCATCTCCCATTGGTAAAGTTTCTTCTACTGAACTTGCAGAGACTTTAAGCAAGATGTACTGTCTAGAGAACTAGGAATATACATAAAGTCATCAATACTGATGGATGGAAGCAGAGGAACATCACAAAAATATTAGACAATAAGCATTTTTCATTATGTGCAAAAAAAAAAAAATAGTATCAGGAAAGCATCGGTCAAAAATCAGCTTCTTTCATTGTGTTTGAAGCAATCATTCAGGAGGAAAAAAATAAAAATAAAAGGAATAGACTTTTCCCCCACTGGAAAGTCTGCTGAAGTAATGCAGAGGAGCGATCTATGTGGTATTCTGTTTAACCAGACTCTCCATGGACAGGGACCTTTGCTACGTAATTGTTTAATTTGGGATTGGGCTGTTCACCCTGTTCTAGATCACCTTCTCCTCCTTGGAGCTGGCTTTTCTCCTTCATATGCTTGTAACTGGAGTATCACTTTGTCAATGTGCAGCAAGCCTCAAAAAAGTCTAAGGAGAGGCTTTCAGTTAGTGTCCGCTAGCTCCACAGGCTGAGCAGGAGATGAAGCAGCATGGACCCATAGAAAGCTGTTGGAAACGACCAATGGCAGTATTGCTAATATGACATATGAAAAAGTCATATGGAAGCCCTTAAAAACATTTTTTTTCCTCAACAGCTAGCTCTTGAACTTTCAGGATCAGGCCAGGGTTATGTTTCCAATTTATTTTTCACAGGCCTGAGAGCTAACTGCTTACTTTTAAAAGAAGTGGAAGTCTGAAACTGTCTCGTATTCAAATGATCGCTGGAACCAGGGATTTAAAAATAAACTAAATATCATAAAAGATACTTATACCTGTAGTGTTGATAGCACTGCAGAAGTGTGATGGAGGCATTAATGCCCCAATGAGCCCTACATCTCAGTTCTGCTGTAAAAGGCTACATTTAAGGTAAACTCACACTAATAAATCCAGCCTGTGGTGTGTTCCAGGGAGGAAAATCTTTACATTTGTAAAGTGCTGAGCTAGTTGCCTATCAAAAAAGACACAAGTCATACCAGAAACTTTCATCTTCTATCACTAACATTTAAAGCTAATCTCGCCATCAAATGCTACATAATGTAAATTAACTCTAAGGCCACCATTACAGTTCTTGAAAACGTTGAGAAACATGATGTTTTGCAGTCTCAGGCCCAGTCCTTACCTCATGATCCACTTAAGCAAACATCTATTGAAGTAAATGGGAATTTGGCAGGAGCAAAGACAGAGATAGGCCAAAATTAAAATACAGATAAAAACACTCTGGTCTTTCAGGAAAGTTTGGATCCTTACATGGACCCAAAGTTTGCCGTTCAAAGCTTAATTCTCATGTAAGATTACAGAAGGAGTTCCGACGGGCCTCCCCCCTGCTGTGTCCTGGGTAAGTAGGCTTTAATGAACGCCATCTGTGGCTGTTCCGTGGGCACACCAGGCTCTGAAGGTACACAGTGTAGTGCTATTTTTGTAAGAATTCTCTGTTCCCCCTTTGCCTCAGGAGGATTCACCTATTTAGTTGTTTTTTGTTTTGTTTTTTTTTTTTGGTTCATCTCAAGGAACTCGTGTCTTAGATGTTTCTTCTATCTCAACTACTTTAATCCTCCTCCCTTTGTTTTGCTGTGGAGCATTGTGTCTGTCTGAGTGCTTGTGTGGATTTTCTCCCGGTGGTTGGTGTTCCTGCTTGTCCTCCAAGTGTATCTCTCCCTCCCTTTTAAGTACTGAAATCCTTTATCTGTCCCCTCCTGACCTCTCTGCATGTCTGGCTTCTGGGCATCTGCTTTACGTTTGTTCTCTGCTCTCCAGCAGCCGTCTTTGTCCCACCTGGCCACTGCAGCTGGTGAAGGTTTGGTCTGCTTGTGCCTGTTCCCGTGGCTTCTGGGACACCCACGTCTCCAGCACTGGTTTCTGTGGTGAGAAGCGAGGTGTGAAAGGCATTTCTTTTTAACTGGACTTGACTGACCCCGAGTCACTTCAAGGAGTGGATCCTGCACAGTTCAGGGCAGTGGAGGCTCTGCGTCATACCCCACCTCTCTGCTGCATGCCCTGGTTTTGTTTGGGCTTTTCAGCACTGGTTTCTATGCATTGCAAATGCTCTGCATTCCTCCCTCACTGCTGTTGGTGCTTTCTGCTAGATTCCCTGTTGGATTTGAACAGCTATAGCACCTGCCAGCACTAATGTAGGGATGGTTTCAGCCCTGGCGCTGTATGGCACCTCGGGGACATCGCAGGCCACTGGAGAAAGAAAAACTCTTTACTCTTGGAAGGGGTACAAATTGTGGAGCTGGCCATTCCCTAAACTCCGGCTCAGAAACTCATGGCGTCCTGTCATTCAGGAGCCTGGGACTCCTTAAATATTTGGGACCCTTTCCATCCCACCTGCTCTCCTCTTCAACACAGTATGGAAGCGTACAGACAATTTCTAGAAATACTTTTTTCCCAAGTGACTAATTCTGTTAGCGAAAAAGTGTATATATGATGCAAATCATCAGATGGCCAATGCTATATAATCTCTGCAAATACATTTTCTCTCAACATATCTAACGAAGCACAGTCTCCTACAGTATTTGTCTGTAATTAAGACAGAACACGTTTTCATTAAGGGTAAATTAATAGAAGCAAATTGAAGAATATGAAAATGATTGTTTCTCCTCTACTCTTTGCACACACACACCCAGACTTACTTAAGGAAAAATGCCTGTCTTCAGTACATAGCCAAACCAGCGGCTTGGCTTTTGTGCCCCCTCTACTGGCTAGCCTTCATTCATCTGTACTAGCAAAGATACTTCAAGAGCGTGTACTGGTATTATTGGTGATGCCAGCACATTAACAACATTGGCCATGCCAATAAAACTACTACAGAGGATAAATAAATTTGCAAACCCCACAGAACTGTAATTTCAGTATTATTTGCTCCAAACATATATTCAGGCTCAGAATATTTTTTGAGCATGAACATATGAGATGTTCAAAGCTCACAGAGCACTGTAAAAATTCCTATGCAAGCATCTCCAAAACATATAAGATGAGTGCGGACAGGATATTGTATTGATTCCTTTGTAATTTCTAGTTCATTGATATAAAATCTTCCTGCTTCTTGTATATTTTCCCATCAAAATCAAAATTATGGAAACATGCATTTATCACTCTCTGTATACTGTAGGTACACGTATATAAAGATATGTCAATGTTTTGAGCTTATAAATCAAAACATTCAAGTAAAAATGGAATTTCAAAAATAAATTTTGAAAAAATCCAGAAAAAAAAAAAAAAGATTTGATGCAAGTATAAGTATATATAGAAGAAAGCAGATCAAGATATAAAACTTAGGTAACGCTTCCACTACGGCTGTGCTCAGGATCTAGAAGACCTGTACTGAAACCTTCGCTGGCCTCATTGACATCAGTGGGACCAGGCTTTACCAGCAGAAGCTTTCACAAGGAAGGCAGAGCCGATCAAAGCCCAGAGAACCCATGTGTCCTAGTGCAGGTGTGGGCAGGGACAAGAGCTGACCTAGCTGCCGGGTTGAGAGGCCTGGTGAGTAACATCTGTAGGTCTTCTAAGCTATAAGAAGCTGAGCTGGAACAATTTGAGACAAAATCCGTAAAGATTGACCCATTCACCAAGCAGTTTTCACTAGTTACTAAAAGAGAAGTTATGCATTGTTCAAGTACCTGAAGTACAATTTAATTCAAGATGTTATGTGTGAAGAACTAAAGGTATCTGTCTTTGAAAATATGTAGATATAGGGAGTTGTTCTGAAGCTTTATCATTTTAAAAACAGCAGAAAAGGCTAGAATGGAAACAGGAAGCTGATGGGCTCTAAGAGAAAATGAGCAGCAAATATGTCTCTAAACCCCTCTTTTTCATGATGCCATAATAGTTTGACCTCAAACAAGGCTCATGGCCTTGACGTTATCAGTATCTTCCACGTGACTAGGTATCCAGGACTATACCACAGCAATCCAAAGCCACTCCTTTGTATTGGCAACGTGAATTGAAGCAACCGCATTGTGCTCTTTAAAGTAATCGATACACGGGCTAATTTCTGCTGAATTTCATCTTGTGTCTCTTGCAGTTCCTGCAAGCACGACCCCTCCTCCCCTGCACTCGCGCTGCTGCCTGCCTGCATTAGCTCACCACCAGTCTCCTGTTTCACAGTCTCTGGCTATTAGTGCCTACAAACAACACACGAACAAAAACATTTTCTCTTTCCTTCAACAATTGCACCACACGGCCTGTCAGGGAGCCGTGCACAGTGAAGCATGTGTGGAGCCCTTCAGAGACCCCCATGTGCCAGGCCCCCGAGCTGGCTTGCCCTCCCTCGGGCTGGGACAGGCTTGTCAAGCCCGTCGGGTCCTCCTCCCCTCACACCCCACTGCTTCTGCAGAAAGCTCCCTGGACAAGGCCTTCAACAAGCAGCACGCCAAGGCCAATATGGGATGCTGGCATTTTTCTGGCACATCAAATCACTCTCAGAAGCCCTGGTCTGAAGCCTATGAAGCCAGTGTAGTTTTATATTGAATTAAATTAGATTCATCTTAAGACCAAAGGGGAACATTTGCATTTTCAAAAATGACCATTATGTAAGTGCATCCTCTGGTGAGGGCTATTTGCTCTGTTAGGTACCAATGGAGGGGGAAGTTAAAGAAATAGCAGCCCTTGGAAAACACAAAATCATGCCTAATTTCACAGTTTCTTAAAGCTCTTCTTAAAAGCTCCCTGTGTGCAAGGCAAAGCCAGGCCCCTGTGCTCCTTGGAGATACTAATTTCACTTAAAGATACTAAAACTTTAGGGTTTAGCACGGGCTTATATTCTCAAAACATTGGTGGGGAGATGGCTGATGGGACTCCATATCAAAGGCTTTCTCAAGCTTTTATCACATTTAGACATTATCATTTTTCAAGTCAAAATAGGCAGAACTATCAGGACTGCTGACACAACCCCTCCCTCCAAACAAAACCACTACCAACATTTCTGCTGGTGCTGATATCATCACTGGTATGGAAGATACAGCAGTCACAGTATATCTTATCTTGCACAGCAGGGTGTTTACAGACTCTCCACTTGCCTTATTGTATTAGCACGTGCAAACCTGCAAGACAACTAAAAGGGACAGTGCTCTCCACAATTTAGATGTCAGCATTTTGTTTCTGTTCTCATTCTGTTTTTTACTTCTTCCTGTATTGATTCTTGTTGTCACAGTGGTCAGAATACAATTCCAGTTCTCAGGGGAATTCATTAGCCCCCTACTGCTAAGAAAAAAAAAAAGACTAATCTTCCCTTTGTCGCTTGGTAGCAGCAGACATGCTCCAAATAAAATGAGGGGGCAGGTTTATCAAACAGTAAGATACTTATTTTTTATATACATCAACTTTATAAAGCACACATGCTGTTTAAGAGAACTTTTGCATTCGTACTTTTTCCATTGCAATTTCAGAGCTGTGTTTATTATCCATAGAGAAGGGATATAAGCAACGTCATATTACTAAGATTGCAGATTATTTTTCCTTTAAGCCCTTAATAGGTATCAAAGCATGTTTAACATATTAGTTTCAAATGCCTAATCAATGTTTTCTTAAAAATCTCTCTCTTCATACGGACAAGGCTTTGTATACTGACTACAGCAAGGTCTCACTTCTTGCAACCAACATTATGTGGCCCAGATTTTTGGCATGAGTTCTGAGGCACAGTAAAAACGTATAATATTATCACTCATTTCCACGGTTTTCATCTCTCCTTCCTATCTAGCCCAGCATTCAAAGCCATGGAAGAGCTTGGCAGTTACGACATGGATTCACTGCTGGCTCAAAAAAAATGAGGGTGTTCTAATTAGGTTCCAGGTTTTAACAGGCTGAAGTACGTGCCTACGTGTTGTCCTGAACCAAGATGTCTTCCTGAGTCCAGGCCTAAACTGCCTACACAAGCTTTTGCGCACACTCACACAGTTTCTTTGGAGGCTTCTTATCCAAGCACTAACTGTGTCTGAACCTTGTTAGCACATCAAATGCAAAGAAATAGAAGTATCACGCAAACTCTGACCACTAGTACATGCGAAGTAGAAGGCTGTGTGCATCTCAAAAGCTGACGCTCACTTAGAAGAACAAAAACAAAATAAAAGCAAACCACCAAAAAACCACCACCAACAATAACAAATAAACAACAAAATAGTAAGTACCAGCTAC
This sequence comes from Chauna torquata, assembly GCA_013399475.1. NCBI lineage: Eukaryota > Metazoa > Chordata > Aves > Anseriformes > Anhimidae > Chauna > Chauna torquata. The sequence goes on along the minus strand of VXAL01014685.1, from coordinate 346,732 downwards.
ATACAGACAAACACTGAGAAATATAGAACACTGCATGTATAAAAGGACTTCTAGATATGCCAAGTGTCCTAGCTTAACCTAGTATACATGACTGAACTTCTTCCCAGAAAAGGAAAATTATGCTATTGCTCTTTCCTATGTACTGTAGCATTTGGATTCACGGAGCTACCCAGCAATGGCTTATTTCTTCCATTTGCCAGCAGTTGCTCCAGGAGAGTGATAGAGCAAAGCAAAGGGTCAGAATTATGTGTCTGAGAGGCAGGCTGGTAACCTTTTACATAATAAGCCTGTACCACTGATTCCCAGACCACAAGTTTCTGCAGCATACAGATTTTTTATAATTAAATCCTAATGAGGAACAGAGCCTTTAAAAGGGTTGTGCTGGTCTGTTCTGTTGCTTTGCAAGACAAGCAATCACAGAGCACAACGTCTAGGGTCTAGTCGTGTGTGACCTACAAATCTACTTTTACTAATTTAGAACAGGCCATCCAGAATTAAGGCAGAAACCCAATTTTCATGCTCCTCCATTTCAGGTTCATGCTGTAGATGTCATTTTAGGCCTTTTGAGGGCTGGAAGAAGACAGACTGGCTGGTTTAGTAGTTCCCCTTCTGTCCTAGGGGTTTTATAGGGATTTTCATCACCATGAAATCTGAATACCTATTTACTTTTTGATTTTCAGAGGAAGACAACGCCACGTGGATAATTCTGCTGGAAAGCCTGATAGAGTCCTTGCCAGCACAGGGTCTTCTTGGGACAAGGTTTAGAAAGGAGCTGGCATCAGACAAGGGCTGACAGTGGATTCAAAGAGGAGTGTTTGGTAGGAAACTAGGAGCAAGCTAGAAGCCACAGACAATACTGTAATTAGAGCACATCCTGAGCAGCAGCGGGGGATAACACTTAGGACCACAAAAGAGGGCCCCCGTGAGCAAGGCGGAGGTGACACTTCATGGCACCAAAGGCAGCATTGTGCTCCTTTTCACACGTTAGTCTCCCCACAAAGGTGTAGTTCTGCACGAAGTGACTCACAACCGACACTTGCCAGCTAATTGCACCTTCAGCATCGGAGTCAGGCGGAGGAGTCAGGATGACAGCAGTACCCAAGAGTTCAGGATGAAAGGCACTGCTAGGCTATCAGGCACAGATCTTCAGTTGGTGACTACATTTTATCTTCCCCCTGTGTTCACTGAGCTTCGTTTACTAGGGTTTTTCTCCTTTGCAGTTCTAATCCTTCATTACCTCTTTCATCTGTCAGTTAGAAACCTTTGAATAACCAGGGAATTCATTGTCAGTTCATATCTATTTGTTATTGCATAAGTAACATACTATAGATTAAATTTCTTTTCTGGTGTATTCCTTTCCCAAAACCTAAGCATATCCTGGTCTGCATCAAAAAAAAATTATAGCTAGCAGCTTGAAGGAGGTGATTCCCCTCTACTCTGCTCTCGTGAGACCCCACTTGGAGTACTGTGTTCAGCTCTGGTGCCCTCTTTCAGCAAAAGAAAGATATGCACCTGTTCGAGCAGGTCCAGAGGAGGGCCATGAGGATGATCAGAGGGCTGGAGCACTTCTACTATGAAAAAAGGCTGAGAGAGTTGGGGTTACTTAACCTAGAGAAGAGAAGGCTCAGGGGAGACCTTATAGCGGCTTTCCAGTACCTAAAGAAGGCCTACAGGAAAGCTGGGGAGGGATTCTTTATCAGGGTATGTTGTGATAGGACAAGAGATAAGGGTTTTAAACTGAAGGAGGGTAGATTTAGATTAGATATGAGGAAGAAATTCTTCACTATGAGGGTGGTGAGGCACTGGAACAGGCTGTGCAGAGAAGCTGTGGATGCCCCATCCCTGGAAGTGTTCAAGGCCAGGTTGGATGGGGCTTTGGGCAACCTGGTCTGGTGGGAGGTGTCCCTGCCCATGGCAGGGGGGTTGGAACCAGATGATCTTTAAGGCCCCTTCCAACCCAAACCATTCTATGATTCCATGATTCTTAGATATTCATAGACAGCAAGTATATCCCTCCTCAGAGAGAAATTTTGAAAGAATTTCCTTTGGGAGAAGTTAGTTTTTCTCACCTTTCTTGTAAGATAGACATTGTCATGAAGATGCAGCTTGCTTTTCCTGCTGAAGCGGTAGAAACGGATATTGCTGAATCTTTGACATTCTGGCAGATCTATCCCAAAACTGAACGAGCATTTCAGGCCACATGAAGGGTTTGCCGGTGAGAAGGCAGATCACCACTGCTGTCTATCTGCCTGCCCATCAGTTTTCCTCAATCCCTTTCAAACAAACATAGTGAAAGAGATCTCAAAGCTGCCGACATTTAGTGTAAATCTGTTAAGGAAGTAGAGAAGTGGCCACATTAATGCTGCTGCTAATGGAAAGGCAATCATTGCCATTTGGTTTGTTTGCTCTGAAGAAATTTTGGAGAAACAGTTGGCCAACTAGCACCAATGTAGGTGGTGGCCTAAACAGCGATTTATGTGTGGCTTCTGAAAAGGCCACAAAATACACTGCTTTCTGCTCAGGTGCTGTCATAAATAAAAGCAGAAGACCTGGGAAGGAGCTGGAGGAAGTGGAAAAGTTGGCCTGAAGGAGCTTTTCGGGATAAAGTCATATGGAGGTGATGGGGACACAAAAAGGATCTGCTCATACCATTTTAGGAATGGGGAATGAATATAGGAAAACGTAACACAAGTTTATAGGGAGAGTGCAGCAGAGTCACAGAAAGTAACCCTTCAGGACAGACAATTTCTCTTCTCCAGCTGGTTCAGGTTCATTCCCTTGCAGAATTCCAGCAAGATCCTCCTTGCTAAGGACCACAGCCTCATCACTGCAGCTAGGTGACTACATTTGTTGAATAAACCTGTCAAGGTTTGACTGCATATTTCATTTTCTATCTTGTATGTGCTTTGGAAGCCCTTGAGAAGCACCAGCCTTAAATATTGTATGTTGACTTGAGTTTGAAACTCAGGAGCAATTTATGCCCCATGGGATTTTTGCTGTTTTTTCCCCCCCCTCTCTCAGACTCACATAGTGAAATTAAACTACCTGTCACATTAGTGTATGTTACTCATTTCATCATAAAAGTTAGACTTTCCTTCTGTTCAGTTCTCAAGAGGATTGCTAATAGTTATATATATACATATATAAATACAAAGATATGTACACATATTAAGAATTTTTTTTTTCAAGAAACCCCCTCCACATGACTCTAAATGGTTTCAGGTGAAGGCAACTGGTTTGAACACATTTTCCCCATGTTAGCAAAGTTTGGTTTGACATTGGGCAGCTTGAAGCAAAGCCTGTAATGCCAAGTATGTTAGCACAGACCTCCTCAATAGTAAAGTCTCTGAACTGAGAATAGCAAAGTCTGATGAGTTTCATCTCCAGAAGATCCCAACCACAGACTGTGAGTACTTCTGGAGATGAAACACAAGTGGTAGGAAATGCAAAGGAGTAGGGAAAAATGTATGACACCTGTACCTAGTTCTGCCTATGGAGAGCCTTTGCTTTTTATCACTAGGGGGGACCAAGTGCTTTTGAGGCACACAAACCACAGAGTCTAATTGTGCTTTCTGGGCATTCGATTTACAGGTATGCATTACATTTAGCGGGAATAGTCCCTGGACGCAGGCAGCCTTTTAATTCCATATTAAGATAATCTAATGCTTTATGTACAGGACACAAGAAGCCTGGAGCATATCTCATTATCAGATCCTTTTGTAAACACTGAACAACCAGTTGTCACGACACTCCTGAAGCTGCTAGGTGAATACAATCAACCTTTCTTTACAAATGCAGTTACTGAGACTAATTGACCAGGATTTTTCCAAGCCTCAGGAAGACCGTGTTGCAAGTTGTTATCCAAGCTCCAGGCCAACTACAAGTGAAGACCTCCAAGATTTGTGTGCAATTTGTGATCACAGTACTTGTGATCATACAGCAGATTTCTGGGAAAGGGTTTTGCCATGTCAATAACAAGGAATGCCCTCTCGAATCTGTAACTTACCCCCATAACTGGTATAAAAAAGTCATGCAGATATATGACTGGACAGAGGTGGAGGTAAACCAGAAATGCTGTGATGAGAAACTGATATCTAGCATTACTGACCTTGGGGGTTGGAATGAGTTCCTCTCTTTGCCCAAGCAATACACTGCATAGCCCACTAGAAGAATGTAGAAAAACTGACCTTAATGAAAAACTAATAAAATTTTTCTTTGCTTAGGTAGTGTTTTTTTCTATAGTCCTGGTATGCACATGCTAGTTCAGTAACACCATTATTCTTCACCATTTCTTATTATTCACGGACCCTATGAGGGTACCAACAAGAAAAAGAAAGAATGGATTTCCAACGAATTATTGCATAGTGGTAAAGAAATATATATGTGCAACTGTGCGTCGTTCTTTCACCTTGTAAAACTGCCTAAGGAGTGTCCAAAGTCTGTTTTTTTTCATAATGGTGACTTGAAATGGCTGCTGGAAGTTCAAAGTCTCCCTTTCCTACTGAGGTTCCTCTGTGTTGACTTGCAGTATTATTGCTCTTCCCTCAGCTCAGCACATTCTAAACATCTACTTTTTCTTCAGCACAAGGAAATCACATGCACAAATGCTTTTAACACAAAAGGGCAAGTGTGTGTGAAATACATCCATATGGGGATGTAATTCTGCCTTTCAGAGCTTTGCTGAAGGTACAGATTTAATGCACACTTTATAGTTATTCTGCAAGAGCTCGATGGGCCATAAATACAGTCCTGCCTGCTAAGAAGCCTTCTTCACAATTGTTTTGCCATCCAATATCTAATATCCAAAATTAGCTGGAAAATAAACTGTATTGTACACAGATAAGGACCCTTTGACAAGCCAACTTCCTCTGCAATCAAAATATTTTCCTTGTTTCGTTTCCTTACAGTCTGTTCCTGCTCACTCTTTTCCGTATGTTTTGTTGTCTCTCCTGAAATGCTGTGACTGCGAACAACACATGAAAACTCATTGCTTCCTCTGCAAGCTCTTAGAAAACTTATCTTGACATGCTAATTAGTTTGCATTGGATGACTAATCATAGGAAGTTGTGCCTAGAGCAGTAGCCCTGTGAAAAGGATATATAGAAATGCAAGTATAAGTGAATTCACCCTTACTCTTAAACTTTTCCTGTGAAAGTGTTGACACAACACCCTTTTATACATTAGTGATGGTGAATTTAGCTGCTTAAGCACAAGAATAATCTAACTTATAGCTAAAGCCACATACATGCATCTTGTTAGGCTTTGTGGCACCACAGTTTGTCTGGCTGTCTTTTCCTAAGATTCCCTTTCCTGGCTCTGAGTATACAGCAAGATCTGCAACATGCGGCAGCGGTGCCCTAAGATCTACATTGGTCCTAAGGTCTCAGGCTATGGGCAGAAGAACTGGGATTCAGGAGCTGTGCTCCATGCTGTAGCACAGGCTCTCTCTGGCTGTGTCTATACGGCTGTATTTATATGGCTAAATTAAATGGTGGCAGGGAACACTCTTGACTGCTGGGATTGACTGCTGGAACTCGAGCCTTATTTTGTTAAATTGTCTGAGCCATGCCCAGCACTGTTTTACCTTCCAAACTATCCCAGTTAGTGTAGGCCAAGTACTACCCCCCATAGGCAGTTTGGATGCAGCCATCCTGTTTCGGAGGGCGAGTTGAAGAGGAGGGACACAGCTGGCTTCAGTCCAGGGAGTGGTCCTGGGAGTTAGCATACTAGAGTAAACGTAGCCCGTGTTCCCCCATGGCAGTGAACATTTGGCAAATGAATAGTAAAAAGGCAGTGAGATTCATATTGCTTGCCTACCTTACAGTGAATTGGGGAACCTAATTAAGTGCTCTGACATTTTCTGTCTGGAACTAAATATTTGTCCTCAAAGCTAACTCATATGCACATATTATAGAATATAATATCTATTCCTAAGGGAAAGCCTTTTAGGGACTGACACATGCTGCTGCTTAACTAAGGTTTCTGAGGAGACTTATTTCCCAGGTAAAAATCAAGCCATTTCCAAGCATCTATGCTCAGTTACTCTTATCTTAGATCTGGGTGAGTTATATCTTTTTTACACCATGCAAGAACCATGCACAACAAAGGCAACAAATAATTCATAAAAGGTAAGGGAATCACACTAATTTACACATACCAATGGCCTCCAGCTTCCAGCAAAGGAAGAAGCGGGGCTTTTAGAAGCACTGAATAATAACTGAATTGAATTCTGTGGAGGGCTGTTATCTAGAGAGATGGGAAGTAGAGAGGAAGGATGTTCTTGGATCACATGTTATGCTGCACCCAGGAAAGTCAGATAATTAGTAGTGCTCCTGATATTTGTAAGAGCTCTGCAGCCCTAAGATAGGGCCAGGACAAAGCAAAGAGAGCAAGATGAAAACTACTGAACTGAGTAATCAGATATTACAGGAGTGAGTACTGTAGAAATACTTACAAAATACTCAATAGCACCCTAGTTTCTTTTCAATGTATTTTTTAAACTGCTGAGACCATTGTAGTCATTTCCATTTTGTCTTTGCTTAACATGGCATTTACCATTTTCCCCTTCTGCATGTGCTCATGTTGCTCAGTTACTCCTGTTGTCAAACCATCACAGAAGACTTTATGGGCAATCTGGGGCTCATTGCAGGTGTCAAAAGGTTTAAACCTCACATACATTTGTACTTAAAAATAAATCAGTTAAAAGCTGGCATATAAACAATATATTCCAGGGAGAGGCAAAAGGAACAGACATAATTTGTCTGCTATATTTAGATTTATGTACGGCTTCCCATACACACATATCCATTTCAACTTGATTTTAGATCCTAATCCCCCTCATCAAGGGAGATGGCACGCTGGAAGAATATGAGCAGAGAACCTACATAAGGCAGGCTGGTGGGAAATGGCACAACTGCTTCCTCCTCCTTCTTCAAGCTCACTGGCTGCACAGGGTCTGGAGGAATTTAGGAAACCAAGGCAAAATTCTGGACCTGTTTTGCAAATCTAGACATTCCTCGTCCTCAGGTGTTTCTGAGGACCCTAATGAGAAAACAACTGGCAGCACTTTGCAGAGCTCTTCACTCTTACGAAGCACCACGTTGCATCTGCTTTGCTTCCTCTTTCTTCCTCTCCCCCTCACTCTGAGCAGCTGTTTCTTTACAAGCAAGCCACAGAGTGGGTACTGCAGAAGCACTTTCTGCCAAACATTTGGGGGAATGCTTTTAACCAGAGCTGAGAGGTGAAGGGACCCAGAGCTAAGGGGGAGCATTGCTCTAAATTGCCATCAGCCTGGTACATCTGTGGGAACCAGTCTTCATTTCCTCTTGTAATCTGCACCACCCAAGGCGATACCACAGAAGTCTGAAAGATCCAAACCAGGACCAGCTACAGTGCACCTACTGCACAAACACCATGACGAAGTCTTTCTGTTCCTTGCCATAGAAATGACCTAACTTCAAAGTGCAGCATCTGGCTCTACTTTTCACCTTAGATGCTGTTATTCACGCAACCAGGCCTTACAGCTTGATTTTCCATTCCCTTGAAGATGAAGGCCCTGCATCTTCATGCTGTCATGCTGCTTTTAGTCTGGTGGAGCTCATCTGTGCTTAGCAGAATTGCACCACTGTAAAACTGGCATAACGGAGCAGAGAATCAGGCCCGCGGGCTGCAATTTATTCTGACATAATAGGATAAAACTGTTTGTCTTTTACGTACTATCAAGTGATAGTGCTGATGAAATGTGTCAGAATAAAGCCCTGGAAAGTGAAGTCCTTTTTCTGTCCATTAACCAGGCACAGAGTGGATAGAAAAGCACAAGGCTGCGTGCTGCCCTCCCAGTACGCTGGATCCGAGACCTGGGTATGCCCTCTCCCATGTGACAGGACAGTTTTGTTTCCTTGTCCATTAATTTCTTGATGTCTCTGTGGAGATCGCCTGGGGGGACACCAGTCAATGTCAATGTCAATGTCATTTGTTATGCTGTTTTACTGTGCGCTGGAAACGCACCCAAGAAGTGGATTGGCACCCCTCACCCACATAACGTCTGGATAACCTACTTTCCCTCCTTACTGACCTACTTATATTCACACTAGTGACCTAGATATGAAAGGCCCTGTATCCCATTTAGTTTTCTGGATCCTATTGCCATGAATGAACTCAGGATGTTACTTGTATAAACATTTTATAAGCGTAAATTTGGTACTACAGAACCACTCACTAGCAAAGAAGATTGCATTTGGAAGGGTAGTGATTAAATGAAGAAAAACATTATCTTTGCCTCTCATATTTTTAGACAAGGATCATTTGCAGCAACAGAAAGGACTAGGATATAAAGAGATGGACTAGCATAAGGTAGAGAAAAGTCTAGAGAATGTGAGAGAAAGAAATAGTTACGATTTTGCAGTTTAGTACACCTCCACTGATACATAGTCTTTACCAAATGCTATTGTTATTATGTAAAGTCTGAAGACCAGTTGTAATTATTGACAACTGAAGTTTTCTACACATGTAAATTATGAGGAAAAGTCTATATAGTGCAGTAACAGATCAGGTGTACCACTATTTTAGCCCATATTTAACTGTTATCTGAAACAATTATCTGCTTCTGTTATATATTGGCTTGGTAAAAATTCTACAGTTACTGTCATTCCTATTGTCTGATGGGCTGCATCCTCAGGCAGTGCAAATTAATCCTCCTCCAGTGACCTGGATCACTGGGACAGTCTGGCTCTCATTATAGGATATGTAAGAAAACGGACACATAGATAAACACTGGCCTGGTAGTATTTGATGTGATAATAAAGACCAATTCTGTGCTTGCTATATTTGTATCAGGAGCAGATCCACACTGGGATTCACAACGTCAGAAGCTCACATGCAAACTGGGGATTCCATACCTTTCAAAGTCGCATGACAGGAGAACAAATAGAGGTTGTAAGCTTTACGCAGACACATTTTACATGCTGTAAGACATAGAAGTCCACCCTCACCTATCTGCTTTCCATGCCTTCATGGTCAAAGAACAGCTTTTAGCTCATGACACATAAGAAACTGATACTGCCAAAGCATCATATCTAGCTACGCTGGTGGCCCGGATACCCATATCTGGGCCTGCTGTGGGAAACCTTCAACATTCAGCTAGCAACACTCAAGTGACTAGCTTTGGATTTATGGTGAGACAGTTTCAGTGCTTCATCACTGCATTTCTCACGTTAAACTTACTGAATACAATCTTTTTTACTGTTCGTCCCCCTTGGTTTTGGAACAGGCTTTAAAGTCATGTTCCCAGTAATGTGCTTTAAACCAGGAACTGGAAACAAGCATACTTCAAGCTGGCCAGAGTGACCTCAGGTCCTTCTGGCACTGTCTGTTCTCCTGGGCTTCACTGGTGCGATGTTTATACACTGTTCCTCTGCCTTGGCTCTTTATACACGCTGAATGGGAGCTAGTGAGAGTCCCTCAGTTTGGCTGCCCTGGGACATACACAATTATCCATGCTCCTCATCATCTTTTCAGGTTGATGGTGAATGAAGGCAAAAATGAATGCTACCTTTTCTCTCCCATAAGGCTCTAGAGCCCCGCAACATCTGACAAAGAAGAGTGCTGCTCAGTGCAAGGCCAAATCCTATATTTTTCCCCGAACAGTAACATTTGTTGACAAAATTCTGCTCTGATTTGATTTTCCTGACAAGTGCAGTTGTATTCTTTTGAAAAAAATATTAGAAATGACCAGATTGTTACAGTTTCTTAGCATGCCACATCACTGTAACAACAAATGGGAGAGGAAGAGGTTGGGGAAAGATATTTGTCTACTTGTCTCATTACAGACCATGACCCTGAATATATTATGTATGCTTCTTCCAGTTTTACATTGCACCACCCTATTTTCTTTATCTACATTTTATCTATAAACTAATGTGATCCATTCACAGAATTTTAATGTGTAACCAGGGGAAAATGAGTTTTTCAAAAGCCTTTTTCCAAAGGCATTCACGTGTGCCCATGATTTGACGTATGACTTTATGAAAGCTGTCACACAGGTATTCCGCATGCTCCAGCACTGATGTATCAGCATGCTGGCGTGATGACACAAATACAGTCTTTCACCACTGGCAGCATTTTGGCTCTGCATTTTAAGCCTCAGCGGTTAAAAGCTCTATTTTTCTGTTAGCCTCTCACATACCCTCTGCCTTTGCTAGAAGAACAGACTTACAGGTAGACGAATGTGTCATATACCACAAGCCCAAATTTTCCAAGGTACACGAAGTGAGCAATACCTTTCTATGGGGTGGCTCTGCATCACATGCTGACACACTTTAGAGTTATATGCAAGGGAAGCACTCCTGCTTCTGTAGCAGTGGCGTAATGGCATTAGATTTTCTCAAATAACTCTGGGAGGCAGTGAGCTGTTATGACAACTGACCAGGCTTCAGGGAAAGAAAAGCCCAAGGTTTCTTCTGCAGAGAGCAAGCTCATCACTGTGATCCCCTGTATGGACTTAACTCAGGTCACTGCGTGTCACTCCTCAGATGTCTGGTGTGAAACAAGGTCGTGTCCTCTGACAAGACATTGACCTTCTTTTTAACCAAGGTGATGAACAGCCCAGAGAAATCCTACAAATGCACCATTGCAGTGGCACCCCTGCTGACCTGCAACCTGGCAGTCTCAGTCTCTACAAAGAAGTGGATTTTCATGGAAACAAAAGTGTCCCCTGAGCTCCTGGGGTGCCCGATAGCAAGCAGCGCTGCGGGCATTGTCTGTTGCTGTGCCCAGTCTGCGGGGAGAGGAACCTCCTGGGTGTGTTTTTAAATTAGAAACAGGGCAGAATACAGTCACAGCAGCTGCCTGCAGATACCAGACACCAGGCTGCATTCAGGAAAAAAAGAGCCCCCTGTTGCCAGCAAGTTTGCAGGCTGATAGCTCCCATTTGCACAGGAGGCTTCCCATTATCAAACGTTATTGCATCTTTCCAGCAGAGCTGGTGCAAAAGTAGGAGGATTCCTTCATCCTGGATGGGCTTTGCCACCTCACTGACCCAACCTCAACTTCTTCTCTCTTTTCTGGACATGTGGTTCTGTCTTTTTTTGTCCACTTATTTTGAATAGTGCACTAGGTGTGGGCAGCTTAAAGAAAATGGAAAACACCAGTCAAGAAGTCAAGTCAATCCAGAGCAGAGGTACAGGAATAAATTTGCTTTTCCAAATGACATTTGCAACGAAATAAACTAGGGACACAGATCTGCTGGAACTTTTTTTCCAGAGGTAAATAGACGTTAGATTGGAGTGAACCTATCCCTATTCAGTGTCTGCAGCATACCCAGGCCTGGATCCAGACCACAGCTCCACAGCTGGCTCCCAAAGGACTGCATGTTTAAGAGCTCCTCAAAAAAGCAACATTGTCTGCGCTGTTTCTCAGTCAGCACATCTTCCTGTTCAATTAGCTTCAACATTTAGACATCACTGTTACGCAGGACCCGCAGTGACGGTCGGTCCTCCTGTGCTCACTGCAGGAGCTGGCTGTGCTGCCATGCACAGCACAGCACGGCTGCTGGCAGAAGCCAAGGCGATGTTGAAATCCCAACAGGTGCTGCACCTCTTGTGGGGAAACAGAACAGTCCCGAATTGCCATTTGGTAATTGCACTACTTTGTAGATCAAAAACACCATAACACGCCTGACATTTACAACACTGCTGAGCAGCCAGTTTATGACAGGTGCAGTTGCAACACCAATTTCCAGATTTGTACTGCTTCTGAGAAAGGATGCTCTGGTGCTACTCTGTGGAGCAACAATTACAGTAAAATGACGAAAAAAACATGAAAGGAACGATTTCTTTGCCATGTTACCCAGGAGAGGTCGGTGCTAAGACAGCACTGTGGGATGACACAGGGGTCTGTGCTGATGGCACCAGTATCTTCTGGGAGATGGGTGGGCTCACCATCTCCTTCGCTACATGCAGTTGGCCTTGGTTCTCGTTTAAAGGCAGGTGGCTCCACAGGCAAAAGTTTTTACCTGGCTCAAGAAACAATGACTTGCAAATCCTTCCACTAAAAGTTTAATCTTGACTACGTGGCTGAGAAGGGACATGGACATGACAGTGAACCCTCATTCTTTTCCTTTAGTCTAAAGCCAATGGGATTATTGCAAAATGCTTTCTGTTCCCACTGTCCTGCTACGAACTAGTTGAAAGTTTCTTTTTGTCTTTTCTGTCACTTTATTTCTCTGTGGGGTGCAGAATTAGGTACTGGGGTCGCTTTCTGGCATCACTACTAGGACTGCTTTAAATTCAGCACAGGACTGGGGTGACACTTTGTTTGACCTAAGACAGGGCCAGAAAGTGTTTTTGGCTTGATGGCCTCCTCCTGGTACCTTTATGCTCAAACATGACAGTGCCTGTGCAAAATACAGTCAAAACTGGCAAAGGAAAGGAAATGAGTCAACGGGATATACATCAGAGAACTGAAAAATGTGTGTATTAAAAAAAACTCTTAAATGGTAGTGACAAACACTGATTCAGAGAAAATTCAATAGCAATGTGCTTCAGATTGCTACTAGTTGTTAATGAAAACATTCACAAAGTTTCACAAAGTTTACCATAAGCAATTCTTAGTATGGATACTCACAATGGAAATCTATGATTAGGGTGGATTGAAGTTATTTAACACTAGTTTTCATGGTTAATTAAAAATGCAATTAATTAATTTAAATGACTAAAAGAATCTGTTTCAGTTTATCTGAAATTTAAAAAATGTTCACCTCTTTTTCTAAAGATTTTTTTATTACTTTTCATCCCTTAGGAAGGAAAACAATAGGAATATAGATAACATGCTGACTGGGGAAAAATAAAAAAAAAACCTTCATCAAGAAATATATTTAATTTATTTCTTGAGAACTATTTGTTAAAGAGAATGATTAATATAACAATATTTTTCTATATTTTTTCTTTCTATTCTAAGTCCAATTTCTCATTAGAAAACCTCTGTTGATTAAAAAGTGTCCAGGATTTTGGTTCAAGACCATCATTTTCAAGCAAGGGGTCGCACACTGGAGGAACAGAGACAATGCCAAGAGGTCTGGGGCCCTCAGTCACACGATGCCACCAGTGAATAGTCAGAGAGCACAACTCACAAGGGAGGCATCGCAGGCTGAATCGATGTAGGTTTTTTAGTAACGACCTGTGAATAATGAATGCATCCAGATAGAATTGAGGTCTCTTTGCAAATGGTTTATTAGCAAAAGGAGGCTGAAATTTCTAGTGAACATATTTGCGAGTGACAAGTTGGAGAAGGGAAGCCAACAGCAAGCAACAAAATTTGTATTAATTAAATAGAGTGCAGTCTTTGCAGATGAACAGAAATAAAACATAATGATATGGTTAATGGTAGATTAGCGAGATGTTTAAACAAAGATTTACTGTAGGGGACTTTTAAAATGCAGTCCTAAAACATACAGAGCATTAAGGAATCTTTTTAGATCTATAAAACAGCAGCTGATTATGTATAGATTAAAGTTAATGAACCAGTATACTCTGAAGTGTCTTCGTTTCTAGATACGGCTCTGTAACTTCCATTAGCATCAACAGACTCTTAAATACACAAATGCATTAGTCATGCATCAAATCACACCGTACATTTTGTAAAGTAGCCAAAGACTGAAGTGACTCATACAGTCAAAATTTCTTTTCCCATGTGAATCAGATGTAATGCTTGACAAATCTCAACTGAAAAAGAAGGATTGCATCTTTTGAGTAATATTTTTTACATCACCCAATGGATTTAGGACCCTGTCAGTAAGTTATTCACACTGATTTCCAAACTGGGTTTTCAAAACTGGACAAAAAAAAAAAAAAAAAAAAAAAAAAAAAACACATCAAAATATTAGGGAGCATCTGTCAGCTACAGAAACAAAGTCCAGCTCAGCATTGCCTGGCCTGCCCGTAGCCAGTTTGCACCACTAGCAGTGTGTACCTCACATTACCAAACCAGGATGGCTGTGTTTTGCAATCACGTTTCACTACTGAATCAAATCTCAGAGGCTAGAATTAAAACTGTCCCTACTCTTCTGCAAGGAGCCTGCTTTATCCAACATTTTCCCTTCAGAAGCTCAGTTTGGTCTCCAGGTTGGAGATGAGTCACGTCACGACTGCAGATGAGTTAAACAAATCAACGCATTCCTCTGTGATTCACCAACAGCAGTTTTGCAGACTTTTGCGTATGTTTCAACCCCAAGCAGCAACAATTATCGGAGGGTTTGTGTTTGTCTTTTGCAATTTCCAATTCTAGTTTCTTATATCCCACCCCAACTCCTCAATCTGTTTTTAATTAAAATCAGATGGAGGCAAATGCCAAATAGTACAAGGAGCTTCGCCATGTGCACACCATGTAATAGCTGCAGAATCTGGCAGCCCTCAAGTGTGTCACTGTGCTTTAAAAAAGGCAACTGGCCTCACTTGGTGCGTACGTCACCTTCTTTTAAGAGTTTGGCTTTTTCTGTGTAAACAAGGCCCGTGAATGACGCATGTAACCCTTTCCTCCTGCCTGGATGGGAGCTGTGGGCACGCTGGCGACACGAAGCCTTGGAGAAACGCCATGGGGGGCTCGGCGATGCGCCTGCGGTGCGGGCGGGAGGTGGGACTGCGAAGTGCTTGTGTGCTGGGGGAGAGGAAACCCCTGCCCCCCAGGTGCTGCTGCACTGCCGGGATGCGTACTGGGGAGCTCAAGGGCCTCACCCGCGTGAGGAGAGCTTGCTGTGTGGGGTGCCCCATCTTTCTGGCCTGAGGGAGGCAGCTGGTGTACTTTCACAGCTGGAAAGCCATTGAACCTGCCTTCACGCCCATCTGCTTGCAGCCATCCCTCTGCTATGGCATGCAGTAAAAACCACAGAGCTGGCCTGGCAGGCACGAGGGCTGTGTTTTCACTGATGAAAGAGGTGTTTTTTGCACTGAGCACAATGAGTGCACACACTGAAAGAAGTCCTGATGTACGAGAGCCGCGGAGAGCAACCAAAGAGATTATACTCGTGAGTCCTCCTTGGAGCTGATCCACAGGCCCTCAAATGAGAGGATTGAGAAAAGCTGCTTCTGGAGAGGGGAGAGACAACTTGAATTCAAAATGCCATGAATGTGAGGAGTGAGTATGGGTATGGAACACGAGTCTTATGAGGAGTGCTGAGGGAGCTGGGATTGTTCAGTCTGGAGAAGAGGAGGCTCAGGGGAGACCTCATTGCACTCTACAACTTCCTGAAGGGAGGTTGGGATGAGGAGGGGGTCGGCCTCTTCTTTCAGGTAACTAATGATAGAACTTGAGGAAATGGCCACAAGTTGTGCCTGGGGAGATTTAGATTAGATATCAGGAAAAACTTTTTCTCTCAGAGGGTGGTCAGGCACTGGAACGGGGCCTGACCAGGGAGGTGGTGGAGTCACCGACCCTCGTGGTGTTCAAGAAGCACCTGGACAATGTGCTACAAGATATGGTTTAGTAACTTAGCGGGTAGTATTGGTGATAGGATGACGGTTGGACTAGATGACCTTGTAGGTCCTTTCCAACCTTGTGTTTCTATGATTCTATGATTCTGTGAGTATGAAGATGGGGGATCAGGAGAACGGCAGAAGATGGTGTAACAGGCTGGAAAGAGAAGTCTGTTGAAGATGGTCAAGAGGAAGGAAGAGAAGAAGGCAGAAAAGCATGTTTCAGGCTCAGCCTCGCTGCTCCTGCTGAGGCAGGAGTGAGACCCCGGTATCCCTCTCGCTTCAGCCTGCCCTGTCCACACAGAGTGGAAAGCAAGTGCTGCAGCTGTGGTGGAACACAAAGCAAAGCAGACAGAGCCACTGATTTAATGGAAGAAGAGACAAATCTGTCCAAGCAAATGAGTGTTACTACCCTGGCTGCCACCTCTGCTCCAGCCAGGCATTTCTTCTTGCTGTTTAATCTGGGCTCAACCGCTTTCACCAGAGCAGCCTGATGTTTCTGGGTCTTTCAGCTTTAATGCCAAAGGTCTATCTGGGACGAGAAACACCCCACTAGATGAAGGAGGTGTTGGTAATCCCTTCTATTCTGGCTGAGTTACAGCAGATCTCTTCGTCTGCCTCTGAGTCTCTCTCATCTCCTGCTAGAATGAAATGGGATGGTCTGTTATTTCAATCCATCTTTCCTTGCCCAAAAACACAGACAGTTGCTAACTAGTATGCCACGGACTACATTCCTCAGTCTCTGCCTGACAGCAGCACTTTCTTTCACCGCTCACATTACAGCCTGCCCAGTTTGAACAGTCACACTGACTTCTATTTCTCCAAGCACGAAGGTCCTCAGGCCATGTAAAGATGAGATGCAGTTTCTCTTTTGGGCAAGCTGCTTTTTCCTTTTCCAGTGGGAACAGCTGTGTACAGTAACTCCCCTCCCAGTTCCCCACCTCCAACTTCACTCAGAGACTGAAGAGACAATAAAAGCTCTTTACACACTTTCATAGCCCTCGCACTTAGGATGTCTTCTGGGAATTCCTTTGCTCATTCTCAAATGCTCTGTAAGTGTTCTTGTGCTCTGCAACCACTGCACCATTTTGTGGCATCTCGGAGAGCTGATGGGTGAAGGATTTGGCTTCACACCCTGTCTCAGTCTTTCTTTACAAACTCCCCCAAATGTCATTTCAACTCTTTACTGGCCAACTGTGTTTCTGTTTCTTGCCGTGTGACGATCCATGGTGAAAATGGGATCCTCTGTCAAGCTACGTCTGCACAGCATGAAGCCAAGCCAGCACCGACTGTGCTGCTCAGAGGTAATGGAAATGGTAGCAGCTGTGTTCACACCCAGCTTTGCTTGGGCTGAGCTGTCCTGCTAGACAGCACCTTCTCACACTGCTCACACCATGTTGGGTCTGCCTGCTGAAGTGGATACAGAGCTTGAAGCCAGGGCTACCAGGTGCATCCTGCATATATCTGGGAGCTAGTTTACCTGCTGCTTGGCTTTGCCTCTGCATTGAGCCATTCCTCCATGGCCAGCTGCACAGGCCGGTTCAAGCAGCAAGTGCTGTGAGCGCACCAGTGCCCGGACATAAAAGCTAATCTCAGCCGCTAATCCCCAGATACGGCTTCAGCACGCAGAGACCTGTGCGGGTGTCTGCTTTCAGCTGGGCAGCCTGCAAATGGGCTCATCTGCAGCTAAATCCTGAGGAATGTAGAAAATTCCTGCAATAAAACTGATAATGGTCATTGCAGGCTAATATGTAATTTCCCATGGAAGTAATGATACAATTGGCTGTAAAATGTAGGGCCAGATTAAAAATGACATTTTTCTGTTTATTTCTTCAATTTTTTTCTCTCTGTTGCTTTGTGAAAAGCTTCCTCAAATAACAGGGGAAAATGGTGATCAGACTGTATAACAAAAACAGTAAAGCTGCCCGTGTACAAATAAAACTGTGTCCACCCCAACACTCTGAAATGCAAAAATGATTAGGACACACACACGCACCCTGCGTTACACATATTTTTTCCTTGCAATCCCTTTTATTTAAAATAGTTCCAAGTGGGATTTCTTTTCTTTCTTTCTTTTTTTTTTAAGGGACAAGCACGGTTTTTCAGACACTAGCCCATTTCCCCCCCTCAGCTCACACGCGTCCCAGCAGAGACGTGCAGGGGTTTTATGCGACCAGAGAGATCTTTTCAGCCCGTTCACTCAGTCGGAGATCAGAGCTGCTTTCATTTAGCCGCGTCCACCACTGTCTATTTATAAGAAAAGAAAGCATGGCTGTGCCGGGACGGGCAGGGATGACCGACACCGGCAGCTCCAGCCCGCAGCCCCCGGCCCCACGGCCAGCGCCGGCTGCCGGGCGGGCCGGGGGCTCCCCCGCGTGGCGGCTGCGGGGAAGAGCTGCCCGGGCACGGCAGCCCCGGGGGCCGGGCTGCGCCGGCCACCCCGGGGGACAGAGGGGACGGGTTTTGGAAATGACCTCTTTGTACGTGAGCCACCCTCGGCCGCTCAGCGAATATGGAAAAGCGAGCCAGGAAAAAAAAAAAATGAAGAAAGCAAACAACTCAAGTCACTTTGATTCTGAAAGAATAAAAAGATTTAGCAGTGCAAGGGAAAAATGGAGTAGATTTACATCAGCCAAAAGAAAAATGTACTTGGGCAAACAACCCTTGCTTTTGAGTAAGAGCCCTTTTGAGAGGTGTTTTTATTCAAGTCTCCCACGG
Source organism: Chauna torquata (assembly GCA_013399475.1). NCBI lineage: Eukaryota > Metazoa > Chordata > Aves > Anseriformes > Anhimidae > Chauna > Chauna torquata. The sequence continues at coordinate 328,550 of VXAL01014685.1, read as the reverse complement.
AATGCAATCAGTTACTCTGTCTTGTCTAAACTTTGACTGAATATATAATTTCATTTAGCTACAGTAATTGGCTCCTGTCGCCTTCATGTGGAGACCCAGGAATGATGCCAGCGATCCCTCCCATTTGGAGCCTGCAGTGGCAACAGCCCAGTTCTCATATTCTGCTTCAGCCCCTTAACTCTTGGCAAGCCCAACAGGACGCGCGCCTGCTCCTGGGACTGGGGGGGATCTGTACCCAGTCCCTGGGCTGCAGTGGGAAGGGTGGCACGTGCTGCAGCTGGGAGAGGAAGATCCCCACCACCACCCTGTCCCTGACCAGGGGGCATATACTGCCTTGGGAAGACCTTGCTGATGCAAAGTGCCGAAACATGGCAGAGTATTTCTTGTAAACCCATGTAAGTGGCAGTCCTCAGCCATAAGAACATAAAGCTGCCTTTAGAGAAAAACATACTCGGAGCATGTGTGATACCGCAAAAGATATTCTGAAGTAAATATGAAGTGGGTCCTAACAACTCGGACTTTTTAAGAGTACAGATGAGAACACAGGAATTACATGGAATTGGGCATGTAGTAGCAAAAGGAATGGAAAAGAATTTAATCTTAGGTACAGTTTTATAATCAGAGAAGCCTAAGAGTGAAGTTAAGTTTTATTACAAGGCCCTATTCATCTGAATTTGAAAGTTGCGTGACCCACACATCTCAGTGCTGCAGTTCGGTAGCAGTCTGTGTTAGATTGCTTTGCTATGCTTCTGGAGCCCAGACCTGGGATGTTCCTTCCAGATTTACTCCGGAACATAGCAGCTGTTTTGCTAGGAGTGAGCATCAAGAGATCAAAGGTGGCCACACACTCACACTGGCTCTGCTGCAGGCAATTGCCCTGAAAGGACATATACAGCTTTGCCATGAAACAGTGACCAAAATTTCCAGGATCAGCAACAGTCATTATTGTTTCAATGAAGCAAAACTGGTCACTGACATCAACTTTGCTGCATGACCGTGACTCAGAGCATGGTGTTACCTTCCCTGTGTACAAATACAAACACAGAAAGGACTGGAGGAAGAACCTACAGGTGACCAAACTGGGTAAATATGTTATTTTGACTTTGAAGGTGCCTTTCCAAACCCGAATGGCTGAATTTATCATTTGAGGTGCTAAAAAGCCACCACTGCTAAAAAGGCTTCATCTTTTCAACTGGTCTTCATTTGTTTCTGTTATTTTTCATTGCTCTTGACTAAAGACCAGGAATCCTAGGCACAAAAGAGCTCTTGTTTGGTCTTGAAGCCTAGTGTGCCCCTGGAACCACCGGGAACTTAAATTTAAGATGGTAACTGAATGTTCCTTTTCAGTCTTCAAAAGCTTAGAAATACATTTATTTTAGGAAAATGTATTGTGCCATTCTGTATTTCTACGCTTACTGCTTGTTTCTTTCGGGTTCATTTGTTGCTACCCTTGAGTATTTAAGACTAGTTGATAGCCATCGACTTAACTGGGAAAAGAACCTGGTACGTTGTTGAACAGACTGTAATGACATGGGTATCTCTGATAACAGGGGGCTGGGCTTCATCTTCCAGGATGATCTTTTCTCCCTTGACTTTCTGTGTCAGCACAGGCTCATGGAAAGTTCAGTTATCCAGGGAAGTCATCACAATGTAGACAAAAACTTCTACATGTGGAAATGAACCATGATTTTCTCTGCAGTATGTGTCTCTGCTGTGCACTGATACATATTTACTGTCTTGAACCAAATCTTAGTCCCGCAGAAGTTAGTACAAGTTTTGCGATTGACTTCAAGCGGCTCAGGATTTTATTTCACTGTTCTTAGCACAAGTATATCCTACAAAACAGTAAGTACTCTCTACTCTTATGAGAAGAGTTTACAAAGTGATTCCTTACAAGCAGGTTCCAGGACCAGGAAAGTAATGTGTTACAGAACAAATCTGTTACGTATTGTTCTCCTACTGATTGCCTCTCCCATAGCATGGGATGCTTTCCAAGACTGCTTTGATTCATCATTTAATATACATTGTTTGTTTTTTTTCCCAAAGCTCCTGAATTTATGTGTATGAATATGGAAAAAACTTCATTATCCCTGTGTTGGAAGATCTTAAAAACAACCAGAGAAAAGAACAATAACAGCAGAAAAAAAGTGAATATCATCACTACTATATTTTATAAACTGTGACGTTTGGGAAATCTAGCATTCTGGAATGGAGAAGAGATGGGATGGATTGCTGTTAATGATGAATCACTGCTCTGGTATTCCCTGCAGAAATCGATTGTAAAATTGCTAAAGAAATGGAGCTGGAACAGGAATGAATATCCTTCTCTTTTGAGACTGCCTTAATAGCTAGGTAAATTCAACGTGGTTCTTGTTGTAACAGTATTTGTAATCAGTTATGTGAAGTCAAGCGACAAAACTGAGTGAAGAAATGATGACGATTTCAAGCCACACTGTCAAGTACTAACAAGTCCTTCTCTTACATTGGTACTGAGAGACGCACAGGGAGGCTGTGAGAATGTCAGTGAAAAAAGCTGCACAGAATATACACTGTTAAAAAGAATTTTAAAAAAAGACCTTTTATTTCCTTTGAGTGCGTTCCAGATACAGATGACAATAATTGTTCAGACTCTACGGGGATGGTTTTACTTATGCTAGAAACTGTTCCTGCTTACCCTGCTGTGCAAAGGAAATCTTTCACCAAACATAAATGACAGGTCACATCTCTGCGGAGTTACGGCATGGCTTCTTCAGAGAGCCTACTCCACAAGTCTGCAAGTACTTCAGCTTTATAAAAGCTAAAGAAAGTCAAGGTGCTTAGCACCTCACATTAGCCAAGTAGCACTAAGCATGATTTTGTGCAGGACAGCTTTTGTTACAAAAACTTCACAACCAGGTGCGTGATATACTCACTGCTGGGCATGCAGGGGTATCTGGGGCATCAGACAGGGTTTCCTTGCTGGAAACCATTAAGATCTTTGCTTTATTTACCTGGAGGCTCACTTTTAGATTATTAATTTTATTTTACAGTTCTTTTGCTAATTTACATTTGTAACAAATCAACAATAAATCAAACAGCAGATTTTATCCTGGGTCTCATGAAAGTTATTAATTAGAAATTCACCTGATTAAAACTGCTACAAATAAAGTTGTTGGGAGAATAATTCCTGGAACAGTCTGCATCTGTATTGCCCAGACACTTCAGTGTCACAGCAAAAGCAAGACTAGTAGAAATATTTCAGAGCACTTGTGTAATAAGAATCTGATCTGGATCTCGCACTTTTGTTTATGCTTTTTTTTTTAGAACATAACATCTTGTACACAAATGTGTAAACAGGCTATCGAAAATATGGCTCTTCTGGTTTTGACTAGCTTCCGGGATTTTACTGAAGGTGGTAGGTGATGCAGATTCGAATATTTAGCTTATAATATTCTGGTTTAATTGGATTTAATAGGAAGCTTTGAGACTAAATAAGAGCTAGCTTAATTTTGTTCAGATACATTTGGGGTTTAAAGGAAAATATTGTTGTCTGGCTGACTACCACAAGCATAACTGAAATTCATAATTTTCTGACACACATTAATGTTTGGAGCTCCACACTTCCAGCTTCTCCCATGGACTGAGCATGAACTATCTTGCGCATATACAGCAAGCAAATACTGGAGTAAGTTTAGAGTGATAAACTGTGAAAGGTGTTCTGGGCTTAGATTGACAGAGAGCTCAGGATCATCCAGATCATCAGATATGAGGTCTTTTTGATCCTCCACAGAGCACAGGTCAGCAGACAGTCCTCAGGTCAAGTACAAAACTTCTGCCTGCACTAGGATGTCACCACGTTTTGAATGGTTACAAAGCTTGATCTAAATATTCCCGCTGACAGTGGATCCATTGCACTCCTTGGGAATTCACTACTATAATTAATTATTGGTTTAAAAATGTCAGCATATTGCCTATGCTTCTAGCTTCAGTTCAGCTTCCATTCCTTGACTCCTACCACTATGGCTGTGCTGCCCACAGGAGTAACAAACAGCTAGGAGAAGGAAAAGCTTTCTTTCTCCTACTGAATATTGTCTAACATGAAATGTGCCTTACAGGGTCATGCACAGAGAGCGTGTTCTGCCTCTCAGAAGCTCTCAGGGCAGCTGCCTCAACTGTGGTTAGGCAGAGCATGGCTCCAGCAGTCAACAAGAACTATTGCCTTCTGCATTTAAATTCAGGGACATTTAATTCAGCTAAATTAACCCTGAATCTGTCTGGTTCCCTGTAAACTGGAAGTTGGCAACTTTTTTTTTTTTTTTAACACTGGCTTTCCTTTTAAAGTGGGTCAAACAATTGTGGTTTTTTTTGTTGTTGTTGTTGTTGTTTTTTTTGCTTATTTTTAGTGATAACAATAATAAAAAAAGATAGAAAATCAAGGAATCGCAGACTGGTTGAGGTTGGCAGGGACCTCTGGAGGTCATCTGGTCCAAACCCCTGCTCAAGTAGGGAGGCCTAGAGCAGGTTGCCCAAGACCATGTCCAAGTGGCTGTTAAAGATCTCCAAAGTGGGAGACTCTCCAACCTCTCTGGGCACCCTGTGCCAGTGCATAGTGAAGAATTGCTTCCTGAGGGTCTTTTATAGCTTTGTACTGGCAATAAGGAGCTTTGGTGAAAAGCAGAACTGATGTGAACAGCACCTTCTCCATTTTCAGTGCTGCTTTGCAATTTTCTGGCTTCACCAGTTCATTAGCTGAGCTTGTTTTTGAAATAGTGCCCGGCTACCTTTCCTTTTACCTAAGTAATTGTGTGCAACTTCTTCATACAGACAGTGTTTTCCCAGTTGGGGTCACTACAGACGTTTACGAGCACTTTCTTTATTATTTCTGTTGGTTCAATTTCCAATTTTCTACTGAGGTTTAAGAAAACAGTTACCATATCTTGGAGATAAACTCTAAAATAAACACCTGACAGTTGTTTCATTAACTCTGCAACTTGTATCCAACACTTGCAGTGGCTGCACATTAGTCACCTATGGAAGGCCAGTGACACACCACAGAAGTTCTGTGCCTGTGTAGAATTCAGTGACATGCCACAGTTAATTCTCCCTCTTCACAATGTAGCCAGGAGCATGCTCTCTCCCTCTGACTTCATCAGCAAAGACTACTTCAAAAACAGACACAACCTCTAGAGTACCATTTATCACTAGGAAGGAAAGGTTCCAGCAAAGCCAGAGACGAAGACAGCCTTGAAATTGGCCAAGAACAGATCCAACACAAAGTACAAGGATGACTGTTCACAGCTGTTCCTGGGAGGAAGCTAACGTTATCTCATGGAGTTATACAGCCTCTTTCTTGCAAGATGGAGAGAGGACGTACGGAGCTTGTGGAGAAGCTGAGGTGAAGTGAAGCTGTTGACAGAGGGGCTCTCTTTAAGTGAGAGGAAAACAGCACACTGAGTTAGAAAGATCATGCTAACAACTTTTTAAGAGGTTAGCTTCTTACAGGGTAATCATTGTTTTTGTTTACTGTTGATTGCAGTGCAGCAACTTCTTGTGAAATATCAGTGAAGTTACGTAGCTCTTCAGTGACCTGTCTTATCTACTTACACCTTAGAATAAAAATGTATGCCTCCTGGAATCTTTGTGAGACTGCTCTATTTAGTATTTGAAAAGTATTTGGAGTGTTACTAGATGAAGGTCACAATAGAGAACTTAAAAAGTAAAATAGATAGTTGTTTATAGATAAGGTCATGGTTTCTCAAAAACCTGGGATTTTTGAGGTAATGGCTAATAAATAAATAACAATTTAATAGCCAGATGTTGGGGTTTTCTTTATATGAATAACTTGAATCAGCAGCAGTGTGTGTACACACACAGTTCAAAAACAAGTGAGTATAACTTAAAGTAACCTAAAGCAAACTGATATTTGTAAAAGTTCATGCTTTCAAAGGAAAGACCGCCATTAGGAAGAGAACTGCAGTCACAGGTAAGATTTGGTGTGATCAGCCTTTGCAGAAATACTTTGTCACCAAAATCCCAGCTGTGACCTGAAGACTCAACTATTTCTAAAATGTTTAGTACCCAAACAACACTGGACAAATGACCTGTTCCTAAACCTACTATTTTTTCCAGGTCTGGGCCCTGAACAGATTTTCTTCTTCTTGGAATGGATTATTGTCTACTAAGGAAATGACTTAAGACCATCCTATTTGAATGTGAGCTACATATTCACACATTAAATGCAGTCAGAGAAACCAACACTTGCCTGCTAAGACACACAGTCCACATTAAGTATTTGTTCTAACTGTGCAAATATTGAATTGATCCAACCCATCAAAGTCAGCTAACAGTGTTTGTAAAGCCACCACTACCACAATTCAAATGTTTAAAGTTGCCAGAAAACAATGACTTTAGAAACTTTCCTTTGAAGCTGACTGAAGAGACGGGTGCACTGTAGGTCTCTCCATATTCATGTCCCTTCACAAAGAAGGGCTTGTCCAGATGCCGGGGGTGGGGAAGGCAAGTGGAAGCTTTTGAAAAGGGAATTCATCCCAAGAACAAAAAAAACAACCTCTGCCCTTACCAGACTTCCAGGAGGTTTGCCTGTTTTTTTTGTTTTGTTTTGTTTCATTTCATTTTTCAATCGCTCCTTTAACAGATGGGCAGCAGCTATACGTCTCATCAGAAAAGTTCACCCAAAGGAGTGGTCAGGCTTCCAGCAGCTCCTGGTAGGCACAGACAAAAAGGCATTTCTCTAGCACAGGCCCTGCTCTTGAGGCAATTAGTTTTGACATTCAAATTCAAATGGTGCCATGGTCAAGCTCAAGCATCTACAGTTCTGGTGGGTCCAGCTGTCTACGTACTGAGCATATAGCTCATAGATAGCTAAAGATCTGCTAACACGGGAGACTTATGCTGCCCTGGTATTGCTGCAGCACACAGCACTCACCTGTATTACTGAAAAATCTTTGGTATACAGAATAACTTGAACGGCAAGAATGTGTTCCTCTCACGGCATTGTATTTTTCTTGTACTTAAAATACAGCCATTGCACAGATAACCTTAGAGCGTTTTTTTGTTTGTTTGTTTGTTTTTGTTTTTTAATTTCTACAGATTAATTTGTTTCCCGTGCTTTATTCTCTTTGCAGTGTCACTGAATTAAGGAATATTTTTTGGCCATAAGAAAGCAATGTGCTTAAATAGAAAGTTTTGATTGTGAGGCTAGTTAGTTGAAAGTTAGAGGGACTTTAAAGCACGCACGGTTTCTCCAACAGTGCAAGTTGATCTAAAACTGAACTGCTGCTAAAAACATGTTCCCACCTTCTTTCTGGTGTCTGAACCAGCACAAAAGCTAAGCTCTTACACAGGGAAGTTTTCGACCAGGCCAAAAAGCCTCGTAGGTGTACAGCTGTCTGTGCCACCCGGAGGGAGGTGGTGGGAAGGTGCGACCGGGCAGGCCGGAAGACGGGGCTGCCTCCTCTGGGCAGGAGCACGGCCCTAGATCAGCTTGCACCGATCCGGAGACGCTGCTGTCTGACCCCATCCACGCTTCGGTGCGCTGCTATGGAGCGAGTTCAGGAGCGGTGAGCACCTTGCCATCCTTGTCTGACTGCATGAAGTGCAGGGCAACAGTGGCACCAGGCTAAGAGCTCAAAGGTTAGGGTTGCTCTGTGGACATGAACTCAGATGTCTGCAAAACCCTGCGTATATGTGCAGCATGGTAAGGTAGGCTTCTCAGGACAATGTTACCTTTTGAAATGCAATGCGCAGTCTTTGCTCGCACAAACTTAATTGCTACATGTAGAACATTTTTATAGCTTAAAACTTAGTTTTCAAAGGAGAAAAGAAGAAGGAGGAACGAGAAAGAATCTAATTGGCTTTTACGCTCAGACGTGCATATGCTCAGCACAATGTATCACACACAGGGCAAATCAAAGCCAGCTTAGACTGAGCTTTTCTGCAGCTTTTTCCTCCCCTTCCCTTCCAGGCTTACTAATTAATAGACACCAGATGTCAAGTACTTTAGTATGACCATAAATCCAGGATGTGAAGAGCCTGATCTCCTCATCGCCCTGGGGTCTTGTGTGCAAATTGAATTTAAGCATCACTATTGATTTGCTAACATTTTGTATCCCTCTGCCCTTTGACCTGATGTAAATAAGGATACAAAGGAGAATCGGGGTCCAACCATATAAGTACCTTCCTCTCTAACATTTCTTGTCAAATCTTCTAAATAGTGACCAGCAATAAGCATGATTCCAATCAAACACTTTGCAGATCTGACATAAAAGTAGAGAAAACGATCAGAAACAAAAATTTGAATTTAGATCTTTATTATACAGGCCCAAAGCTGTGGTCACCATGCAGTTACAGCATAATGGGAATGATCTTGCTGAAAGGATCTCACTAAACAAATTTGAAGAGACCACAGACTACAGCATTCCAAATAACTGGCACTTTAATTTTTGAAAGAGCAAAAATAAATAAAGGAATGGCAAGTACGTCCTTTTCACATATGGTGGGGCATACACATATTCCTTCTTTTCTATAGCTATTTGGGAGGCAAAATTAGCAAATACTGCCCCAAAAAGCAGACCTTTCCTGTGAGGGCTCAGATAAATTAGCTGTTTCTCTCCCCTTGTTTATTTGATCAAACACACATTCTGACAGGTGGATATGCCAAAAAAAAGAAATGTAATTTTTTTTTTTGTATTATTTTTTCTACTTCCTGCCCTTTCCTTCACCTTTTGGGACACTAACAGGAAGTAATTGGAGACATCTAGTCAAATAAAAGCCCTGGAACTTTTTCCCTTCTAGTTTTCCATGATAGTTTCATGGTTCACAGATTCATCACAAATTTAAAAAGGTTCAGGTGTCTCACAAGGAATTCATTCTCTCTGGAACATAGACAGACACAGTGAAGAGCTGCACATAGACTGCACACATAGTGTTATGAAAAAGTGGTTATCTTTAAAAAACAAAACTTCTTTTTTTAAATTTGTAGATCAAAACAAAACATCTCTTATTCCCTAGAGGATTTTCTTGCAACCTGTTCTTCAATTATTTGCACTAGGAGATGCTACAAATGGTATTAGTTACAATATACAGTCCACTGTCGTCTTCTGATCCAGCAGAAGAACCTGTCTCTCCGATAGATGCAAAACTGTTCATTTGAGCAGATCATCCTCAACAGCACAAATATGGTCTAGAAACTCATAGAGTTTATGGTCTTAATTTATAAAATTAAACCTGCCCCAGACAGGTAATACTGGTATGTAATTTTGCCATCCCTGGGTTCTGTCAGAAACGGGGTACTGAGGTGCTCAGAGCCGTCTCAGTCTGCAGCGCTGGGATCCTTCTGGCACTTCAGACCCAAGATGCGATGTGATGCACGCTAGCACATGGGCGCACGTCTCACTTAACTCTGCAGAGCCCGGGACATGGTAAGCTGCCAGAACCTCCTTCATCCTGCCTGTTGACAAAAGGAACAATAACTAGTCATCACTGGTTGTTGGAGTGTAATTCCAATTTCTAAAAAGTCCCGTAAATGAGACTGTTTTTTACCAGGCAATAGCAAATTTTCATAAATAGCAGATTTCTGATGAGCTTTACCATCTCTCTGTTACCTACAGGATGCTTTTGAGGCAGAAAAGTGTCTTACACTGCGTGGTTCCTAAATTATTAGCCAGGATTAAACATACCATTATTTTAAAAGTATTATTAGTTTTCCCTTTAATCGTCCATTAACTTAGTGTTTTAATATCTTCATTAGCATATTATGTTTGTAAAGAAGAGATTATTTTTTTATGGCAGATTTCCTGGCTAAAAGGGCTGTATTGTCTCTCACACACATTGTACACAAGACACAGCGTAAATAATTTAGAGGATTATTAAAGAATTAAAGAATCCAACAGATTAATAAGGAACTTATGTAAGTTTGGTGTATAACTGTCTCTGATACATATTGATCACGTACATTATGTATTGAAAACAGCTATTAATCATTTACTAATGCTTCATAAATGACTCATTCAGTGGGCTTCACAGAACTGAGGCTCAGGAAAGACCACTAGGCTATCCGACTTGCTGTCAATTATATTTTATCCAGATAGTCCTCTATGAAGTCCAGGCACCTTTGTTTTACAAAATAAACAGACAAGCAAACAAACAAACCTTTAATATCACAGACTGAGAAAAGGAAAGACCAAGCATACCCTGCAATATATATTTGCTACACAATAGGTACAAAGAGAGACAGAGGTACCTTTGGAAGGTGATTCTTCCACTCCTTAGGTAATCTCTAAAAGGTGTCCAACTTTTTTCCATTCACTGTAATTAGGCTAAAGACTGAACTTTCACATGGCTACAATTAAGTGTTTTGTATCCTACCAAAGGAATATGACTGTGTTCACCTATTTATTTCACAAAGACCATTCACAAAGCCATGAGACAGTAATTATTTTCAATCACTACTGAAATGGGCAAAATTAGAAAAAAATTAATTGCTTCAATCTAATGTAAATGCAGAAGTCATACAACAAATTCCAGAACTAATATGAAGTTTCTTGTTACATACCCCGAAATTTTGTGGAGACACCCAGAGTGCTTTTTGTACGTATAGCTATTATCTTCATCATTTTCACATACACAGAAATCACTAAAGCGCTAGGGCTCGCAGGTAATTTGATTGATCACTTCATCCATCCCTGACCTATGCCATATCTGCTATCATGTCTTCCTTCCTTCCACCTTCCCATTTCCAGACTAAACAACCCTTTGGTCTTCCCCTGAAGGCCCATGTGTCTTTGACTAGGCTCATTGGCCTCTCCTTAACGCTGTCTAGTTGGATCAGATCCTACTTGAGCTGCAGTTCCCGCAGATCGGTAAAGCACTCTTGCCTTATCAGTACTGAGTAGATTAAAATAATTACATTTTATGCTTTATTACTCCCATTCATATAGCCCACAATAGCACTGGCCTTGTTTGCAGTAGCACGATATCACTGGCACATGTTCTGCTTCGGATCTTTACAATACTGGTCTTTTCTGCAGAGCTGTTGCCTGGCCAGTCATTTCCCATTTGTATATTTTGCAGTTGATTATGCTTACCTATCTGTACAGTTCTGCAGTTGCTCTACTTTAACCGCGATTTAACTGGGAAAGCTGATATTTTCTGGGCTACTCCGCTACTTTATGAAGATAATTTTCAATTCTAAGCCTTGTTTCCAACACACTTGTTCTGGTTTATGAATTTAATAAGCCTACTTTTCTAGCTTTTCATCCAAACCACCAGTGTGAACACTGAATAGTACCAGAACATGGAAAAATATTTGCAGAACCGCACTTAACGGTGTATCATTGAGAACTACTCTCTGCATATGGTTTCTAAATCATTTATGCACTCACTTCATAATAATTTATTCTAGCTCAGTTTCCCTAGTGCACATGAGCGTATAAACAACTGAAATATATTGCCACACAGTGTTGTTCAAATAAAGCAGGCAATACTAGTAAATCTTTTAAAATGAAGTATTGTATACACTTTGAAAATGAACGCATTATGGAAAAAAGATTTCAAGTGAGAACACAGTCTTGCTAATAACTGATTATACATCCATATAACTACTTTTATGAAGTATGTGCTCTATGGGAATGTTGTTCAATCTGGGCATAATGGAAGTCTTTCATAACCTCCTAAAACTGATTTTTGTTCAATGGAAACTGTCACTTAGAAAACAACAAAGACATCACTACAATACTTCCTTTGGAAATAAACTAGTCACACGAAACTCCAAGCTGCAAAACTACTGTTTACTATTTGCACAAGTTCTTGATCAGAAACGTACTGAACAGGGAGCACAAACATCAACAGAACTAGTCATATTGACACTTTCATAGAAAGGATTACCATTTACATTAGTCTTTATGGAGATACAAGACAATTGCACAAATCTGGCAGGCACAGATCACTCTTCTTACCTAATATGGGTTATTTGCCAGACTTTTTTCACTTCTCATTCTATGAAATATTCTATTTATGCAATCTGAGCCACTCACAAAAGTGAAATAATGTGCTTCCTGAAGTGGAGCCAGAGCCCTCAGTTCCTTCACAGTGATGTACGATATTGTATTTTCAGTTCTGGACTGAAAGAATTGGAGGCCAGAAGAAGTTGAAATACAAACTAGTCACTAGATACAGTACAAAACTAACCTTTAAGTAACAAGAAATTTCATTTGATTTCATATTTAGGGATGTATCCCATTAAATTTCCAGTGAAGAGAGAAACTGACTCTCCTCTGAAAAAATATGATGTTACAGAAAGATGAGCATAAAGAGAACATACAAAAGCTTTCTACTTTCTTCAGTGGAAAAGAAGGAAATATGAGAAAGAGGGATAGGCTAGTCAGCCTGAGCCAGCACCAGTCATGATGTACAACTGGCTGTCTGACCGCTGAGGCAGGGAAGGGTTCTCACAAAGATCTCTGCTTGTTACAGGAAGTCAAAAGTCCTGAGACTGAGATTAACCAGATGTCTTCACTTCTCTGAGAATAGCTTCAGGGGTTTAAAATTAAAAGGATTTAAGAGACTTCATTAAGAATCGTAGGCATCCAGATACTAAAATTATTTTCCTAATTTCGTTAGAGTCAGGGCTAGAATTTCCTACCTTTCCTTAGATCAAGACTTTTGATACCAGTGAAAGTGAAGGAAAGACAAACCTCTCAATCAGAAGTGCAGCTGAGAGAGAAGCCAGGTAGCAGCTTGTTCAGCAGCAGCAGAGCTTATACTTTAGTGACGTGGAAAGATGTATGTGACATGGTGACTTCTTTCTTAAAAGATCATTATAATTCTCATAGGAATCCAGAAATTAAATCTGCTCAGCTTGTCTGCTTTGCAGGCAAGGGAAGGTGAACTGCTCAGTGGTGAATCCTGCTTTCTGTGCACTGATGTTACAACGTGATCATCTCCTGGCAGAGAAAGGGGGACTGGACCGCTCGGCTTGGTGGTTGAACTGTCTCATCTCAATGAGGGTACGTGGATCTTGTCTACGATACAGGAATATGCTGCTTGTCCCTTGAAGAGCCCTGAGCTCTAATATACAGATAGGATACTTCTTTGTTCCTCCAAGACCTTTGAAACCTATGCATAACGAGGTGATGTGAATGGGTTTCCCAACCCAGAAATAGAGATCTGATGATACTACTCTTGGGAAAAGGGAGGAAGTGAAGAGGAATTCACCGGTAGGCACTGGCCAGCCCCTGGCATCACAGCAGGAATTGTCTCACAGGGCTGGCTGAGTGCAGCCACGGGCAAAAGAGACAAAGTTGGTGGACTGATATTATTGTTACTTGAAATTGTCTAGGCTGGAAATAAAGACAATTCCTCTGCAATAATGCTACAGTGGTCAAAAATCCTTGCATAATACTGTGGCATATTTTTGAAACTTCCAGTGCACTTATTTTCAGGGACTACCACTTTTCAACAATGGCTGAAGTTGCATTCAGAGACGCGGTTCTAATGCACACAAAATCTCTCCTTATACCTCAAACCATGTGCAAAGGAGCTGCTCCGGTCATATGGAGTGGGGTAGGGGGTGACTCACCTCACCGGGGGTAGTTTTCTAAGTATGGGATTCAGTTGCTTAAAGATAGGTGTCTCCTGCCACTTTAGATGCCCCAGAGGCTTCCCACCTCACCACTGTGGGAACCAGCAGAGTATCTTTAAAGGCACTAGGCACGTCTCTGTAGGCAAGCAAACGCATGATAAATGTCACACACCCAGCCAGAGTTATCTAGAGCCACTCAATGCTGGGCACCTTGGGAGGAGAATTGGTCCCAGACTTGCTGAAGTGCCTAACGTAAGTGTTGGGGAGCAGCCGTAGAGGTGTGTGGGTGTCTCTCTCCCACTGCTGAGAGCTCTCTCTACACTACAGAGACAAAACAGTCAGCTTTGCAGTGTAAATGTTTTGCAAGGATAAAGTTAGGTGAGATGAAACCCACTCATTTTTGCAAAAGCCAGAAACACGAGTCTGCATATATAACAGCGCAACATTAGCATGTTAACTGACGCAGGGAAAATAAGTAACACACTGTAATTAAGTCTGAAGTTACCAAATAGCAAATTAATTAACAGCAATAATAATAGCAAATGCAAAACTTTTCCTGAAGTTAGCAAACACCATAAATCACATGTTTTAACTGACTTCAAATTTCAGTTAAAGTTCATGGTTAGAGAGTAAACTACTGATAACGAAATACCTTAATCTGTTTGTTCCTAAATGTCTTAACCTTTATAGTAAGGAAATGCTGATGATTATATACTTGAATTAAACTATGAAGCATCTGTCCCTGATGTTAGAGAAGACTCTACCAGATAACACTGATATTTAGAACATCATGCGATGTTGCATATTTTGCTGTCATATCTAAACACAGTAGGAAATTTGAAAATTATGATGGTGATTTATATGACTCAATCAAAGGTGTTTTTCTGGGGGGGAAGGAATGAGTAGTGATGTTCGATATCTGAATTACTGTAATATTCCTGTACCTGTATTATGCAAAAATTCTCATAGCTGATTTCTTTGAACAAATTAACAGACAAACATTAAGCAGAATTAGAATATATCTAAGAGTCTTGATATCATAAAAGGAAGCTACAATGCACTAAATTCAAATTACTGTTAAATATAATGGATAGAGAAATCTCTAAACTTTCAAATAATTTATTTAGAAATACATTTTAAAACTAACACGGATCTGCCAGTTTGACAGTCTCATGAAACTGAAAATATGAGAAAATTCCAATCTAGAAAAAAATAGTAATATATGCCATTCTTGAAAAGAATTTAAAATCATTAGAAAGAATCCTATATAACGTGTTAAAAAAATCTGCTTAATTTAAGAGCTTCTGTGCATAGAACGCAGAGGTATGGGTGATATCAGTTAGAAATGAACAGTCCAGTGACATACCACATTCTGTAGGTCAGACGTGACTAGGGTAAGGAGTGAAAACCCAATCACCAGCCCTCCAAATGCAGCCTGGGACCCTGCAGCTTCTTGTGGGCTTGGGCGAGTTCTGTACTGGAGGGGGAACTTTGCAGTCCCATGTTGTGTGACTGCAAATGCACTGCACAAGAACATGACAGGAACCATCAAGCCATACTCGATTCCCCACCTTTCAGGTGAGCTATGCCTGTGTTTTTTCACCTCATATGCATCTTCCTTCAGTAAGGATGCTGTAATCCAAACTCTATCCTCACTGCAGCTGTGCAAACTCTGGCCAAACACAGCCCTTGGCTTTATCAAATACAGCTTTGTCAGCTCTGGAGATTTTCTCATGTGCCTCATGATGTGATTTTTTTCTGTAAAGCCTCACCTGCTGAAGAGAGTGGCTGACAATCTCAGTTTTCATCTTTTAGCTTACTTTTGTGTGCTCATAGATGCAAAGAAAATGTGCAAAATGTGACTTTAAGCGCTGATAGGCTCAGAAGAGGCTGAGAAAAACAGAGGGCAAAATAAAAAGGATTTCCAGAACATTAATTTTAAGATTTCTCAAGATTTTGAAGCCAGTCTCATAATTTTCAAAGCCATGATATCTGCATGTTTGACACGCGTGGGACAAGAAACATCCAGATCTGATGCCTGCCAGATTTGCAGGCTGAAGCAGTTATCCTGCTCGGCAGTGCCGTGAGGGAGATGAGGATTTACGTTACTGTTGGAGTATGTCCACACAGCTACAGGATTGAATCTTGACCCGGAGCCAGCTCCTGACATGCTGGCTAGCATGCTGAGTCTGCGTTCAAGCCGAGCAGTGCTCACTGGGGTGGCTATGGTGCGGCAGAGTGTGAGAGCTCGAAACTGCAACAGAACACTTGGAGGTGCAAACACAGAGTAGCCTTAATCTCTGCTCAGCTGGGCTTGACTGTAGGAATGCTTTTGCTCTGCCTCAAGGCAGGGGCATATTCACAAGCAGGGCAGTGGCAGTTCAGGCAAACCCTTTTGCGTTATGCTGAAGTGGTGAGGAAGGGCTGACAGAGGTGGTGCGGAGAGCCCGTACGCGGGGCGAGTGCATCTCCACTGTGCCAGCACGTGCCCCATGGGAGAGCCAGGAGCACTTGCATGACTGTTCCCACCCTGCTTCGGTCCCGCGGGGCCGAGCCTTCAGCTGACCTGGTCTCTGCCTCCGGGGCAGCCTACTAGCACCTAAGACTGATTTTGGGAGCTGTTTGTTTCCAGGGTCCAGGTGAATGTTATAATTTGTCCCAACAACTCTTCACTGCTGCTCTCCTCCAGCATGAGCCAGCAGGGTGGAGCAGGGAGGAGGGAGTAGGAGGAGGAGGAGGAAGAGGAGGAGGAAGGCTCAGCAACCACCTCTCTCACCAAGAGGCAGCAGCTACAAAAGAAGCAGCAGCTATGGTGGTGGTGCTTTTCTGTAAACAGTCGCACAAGGACAAAGTAGGAAAAAAGCCATTGCAATGTCACTGGGGCTCAGCTGGAGCCAAGGAACAGGTAGTTTGCCAGCAGCACAGGGCAGCTCTCTACCCTGTCTCGAACCAGTAACTGACTCTGTTGGGCTTCCAGCTATGTCAAGGAAGCAAGCTTAAACCAAAATCAGCATTATGACCCTGCAACAAACTTGAAGCTCTCATGCCTTTCTGCCTTTGTCAGAGCCATATCTCACTGGTGGCTTCTGGAGATGCTGAGACAGCCAACAACCCTTTTCTTCCTTCTCACAGCTAAAGTCTCGCCTTGCTTTTCTACCATTGCTTTCCATCTCACTGAGAACTTCTCATTCCCAAGAGCAACCTCAGGAGCATGCAAAATTGTCCATAGCCCTTTGCTACGTGGAGTAGAATGGGTACCACATATGGGAACACAAGACAAAATGGTCACAGAGTGCAGACCCTTGCTGTTCCTTTCCATTAACTGACCAAGCTCTGTTGCATTGTTTTGCTTACTCTTCCAGAAACTCATTGCTGTGATGGCTAGAACCCTTTTTTTTAACATATGTAATTTGCAGCTTACGTTTATTCATGACCAATTTATATCCCCGAGGTTTGTGTCTACGGTAAGCAGATTTTCTGCTTTTCTGGTGTGCACCACTTGAAGGCAGTTAGAGAGAACGTGACCATAGTCTCTTTCCCAGGCTTCCTTTTACTAGGTTAAATAAGTCAACACATATTCATGTCCTTTTGCCTGTTAGGTTTTCCTATTCTTTCCCAATAGCTTGCCTCTGTGTCTGTTCCAGTTTGATTTAATCCTTCTTGAACATGGGTGATGAGACTTCCGTACTATATCCTACAAAGGCAGTCTATAAATGCAGTGATAACTTTACTATCTCTGCTGGAAATGCCTTACTTGGTATGTCCTAAGATAGTGTTTGCCTTTTACACAGTTGTATTACACCTATGTCTCAGAGAAATCCCACAGCTAATAAACATACTTCTTTTTTTTTTTTTTTCCCCCTCATTTTACTATCTCCAACAAGGAATTGCAGAAATTGTGTTTCTTTCTTTGAGTGGCTGACTTTACATTTGTATTATTAAATTTCATCCCAGTCTTTCAGCACTGGTTTTTTTTTTTTTTTTGGATGAAAGATACCCATCTGCAGTTATCTGCTAGGGTTTTATCAATCTGCAGAATGAATCTTTGCCTTGTTTGCATGCTCTTTTGCTGTATAAGAGTTTGTCTTCTCTCTGCCTTTAGCCATGCAGTGGAGACCTTCAGATTCCTTTCCATATGCCCTGTACAGTTCCCATTCTGCAGTAGAAATACCATTTCCAGTAGCTAAGTGCAGGAATTGCCTCCTTGGAGAATTAGAAATGTAGGAATAGCCAAGAAAGTTGAACCTTGCAACCTATAGATTCTCTTAAATGTACTGAAAATTGCTTTACAAATATCAGCCTACATTTAAATATAATTATTGATAAGAAGTGGCTTTAATTAATGCCTTAAATAACTTTATTTTAGGTACAAGATATGATTTGTTATTACTTGTGGCTTCTTTGTGACCTTAGCTGCTATTGATCAGAAAGTCAGCAATTTCAGTGCTGACTCTGTCTGTCTTATGGGGCCTGGCACTAAATCTATTTTGGTACCCTTAATTTAAGTTTATAAATTATGTAAACAGAATGCCTCTTAGTCCCATACTGTTGTTAGTCTATAAATGTCCCTGTATTGATAGTAAATCTGTCCAACACTAAATAAGCAGGAGACAATCTTTCTGTAGGTCATTTTCTTCAGATCATTAACTCCACTTTCTAGCCGCCTGTCTCTGGCCAAGTTCTAAACACATTGATTGAATCTGTATTGGTGTTACTGCACATCCATTTCAGTTATTCCAGTCAAATACCACAACATATGAAAAATGCCTCAGATACCCATTACGGGACGACAGAGTTTCAGGGCATATGCAAGGTTCTTGCACTTGTTGAAGATTATTGTCCATTATTATTCCAGCTATGGGATCTCAATCACTTACTACTAAATCCATACTGGAGGTTTAACTGGACTAACTGTTCAATATAATTCATTTCAACATTCATTCATAATACATTTTAGATATTTTAAAATGCCTAGATCTAGGCATTTTTTTAAATAATAGTATTTATTGTCCATAATAAAAAACAACTAAAATAGTTCTGTATAAATAATTATGTTAATTAGCAAAATACTTAAGAAATCAGTAATTTTCACTCTACTGCAGGACCAAAAGAATCTTAGTAGTGAAAACAAGAGAATTTATTATTTTACCAGCTACTGAGCTCACCTTTCTCTTCAAAAATACAGACCGAGGCACTCTTCATGTCAACATAAGAACCTCTTCGTCACCACTATTCTCTCCATTAAGTCTGATGAGCAAAGACTTTGATCTGGTTTTAAAGAACAGTAATTGCAATTGCTTGACACCATTGATTCTAAAATGATGCCTTTTACGCATGGTTGCTTCTGAAATCTTGTACAGTTTCAAAGTTGTTGGGCATTCTATATGAAGTGCTTAAAAATATTTAGCTTTTTTAAACGTTATTGTCAGTTGAAAATTTTTTTCAGAAATGGGAAAATTGAAGTCAAATTCAATTGTAATTGTGCGGAGACAATAATATTTTTTTGAAAACAGACTATCACTACAGCTAGGATCTTGGTTCCCCACCTCCAGCACATACCACCCAATCTACAGAAAGTCATCCATCAGCTCTCAGCAGCAGAAGAGTGCAGCTGGCTCTGGATGCCAAGGATCTCCGGAGAACAATATAGCCAAATTCATATAATTCCTGTTCACCAGAGTATTTAAACCAGAAATATTCTTGCTAATTATTATAATCTTCTCTAAGTGTAACTACCACCAACATTTCTGAAGAGATCTGACATTCCAAGCATGAAGATATATTAACGAGTTGCTTGAGCCAGAGGAAGATAAAGAAACTTAAGAGGATACTCGGTTTCCGATCTGATTAAGCTGTCAAGAATATTCAGTTCAAAAATAATCTGAAAACTCTTCTTTTACCCTCAAGACATGTTCTGTTTTTTCTTCTGAACAAAAATTCATCAGAGAGGCAAATTCCTTTACTATAAGCAAAACTTTTAGTAAATAAAACAAGACACTGCAGTAGAAGGTACTTAAGACATACTAAAAAGAACAATCTATCTCAATGCCAAAACAGCATTAAAAAAAAAAAAAAAAGTCAAAAAATGGTGATAAACTTGTTCAATTGTTAGGTCATGCTCTTGGGCTCATATCAGTAATAGACAAATCTTGCTATCAGTATTTCCTTTGTAATTCTACAATTATAAGCTGAACCAGAATATATTTTATTCTCTAATTGAAGTACATGCTTCTGCAGTGATGATATAAATAGTTGGAAAAACGTACGTATTGCAGAAAACAAACACATCTGACCAGAAATAAACACTTATAATGTAATGGAGATAATTGAGTAAGAAAGCTTAATAAATCCAAAGAAAACTTTACCACCATAGCTACTTTAATTATTGAATTCCTACACATGTTGAAATGAGATTGGTGAAATATAATATTCAACTAAATTACATACTTATATTTCTTGAACAGCTTCAACCTAGGAAAATTCAGTCTGGTGCCTTTAAATACAATTTATTTGGAGATGCCTAAGAATGTAGAGGACTTTCCAAAAATGTCATTTAGAAAGTTTTTTTTTTTTTCGCAAGTGCAATGCTGCCAAATATTTTTACCACTAAAGAAATGCTATTTCAGCTGCATTTGAGCAGAGTAATAGTGGTAGCTAATGGCCTATTCAGTTAATCATAGTTATTCACTCCCTGGAAATGCCTCAGAATATAATAAATGCTTTGTTTTCTTTGTGGACTCTTAAATTACAGGCATTATATAATATAGATGATGTATAACCCATCAGTATGAATACAAACTGAATCCAAAACCACTCCCTTAATATAATTCTAGTATTTGGAGCCTCTGAAGAAAGAAAAATGCTGTTGTTAGCCACAGAGCTACTGAAATAGCACTGATAGAAGGCTAAGAAAAGGCTATAATGAAAGTTCTGGTTTGACTAAAATCTGGCTATTTGTCATCCACTTACAGAGGTCTGAAATAACGATTACAGACCATTTTCAATAAAGAAAACAAGAAACTTGCTCAAAGAGCTGAATCACATATATCCTTTCCTAAATTAAAAAATAAAATTAAATTAAAAATAGGTTGTAGATGTAGTGTTGCAGCTTGTCCCATAAAAGACAGATCAACTATAAAACTGGTTTTCAGTTTGAGATCAACACTCACATTGGCTGCTCTATCAATACATCATTTATCTTGCTCACCTCTTTTTTTAAATTTGCATGTGTTTTAGAAGTACCCATCAGACTTAGCCCTGGTTTGTTCTCAGCTCTGGGAAGATTACATTTATTACTCTGCGTGTGGTCTACCTTACTGTCACAACAGTAAGGGCGGAACTGGTTATATCTCATCTCTTTGTGGTTGCCATTACACTGAAGAGACGCATCACCCAGTGCAGTTTCCTCAGGAAGCTTATTCCAGAGGTATTTTAAAAAGTTGTATATTAAGCTTTAAAAAAATGGCAGGCTTCCGTGGTCAGAGAAGGCTGCGTTTTTTATCTGCAATTGCTTTGCAGAAGGAATTAGTTTACTGGCTCATGAAAATAACCCTCTGGCTACTTCAAGTAGTGAAGACAACGTCAAAGACAGTCTGCCCTTGGTTTCTTGGGTGGAAGAACTCTGCCATGAACTCTGCATCTGTGAGTTGCCTTTCGTGGTTGAGATGCCATTTACCTTAGGTTGTTGTATGCCAGTGCAGCCAACGAACAAAGGGAAGTGTAACTACGTTCTACAACATAACTGCTCCTCACCAGAGAGGTGGGCACAACCAAAGAAAGACGGTTGACGTGTTCAACTGTTCATTTTCATCAGGGTTCTCAAAAGAAGCCAGTTATAATTCTGATGCCTAGCATATCTGAGGATCTTCAGTAATAAAATAGAGGTTTGTAAAATCAGATGTGATATAAAATAGGGTGATGTTGCAAGCAGTTTACAAGATAGGGTTAGAATTCACTGCGATTTCAAGGTTAGTTGTTCTGAAATTAATGCATCGGGTCTGTAAAGACAAATGTAGATCATTGAAGGCTAATGCAAGTGCACAGATGTAGAAAAGAGACTTGCTAGGCAGCAGTACTGCAGGAAGGATCTGCAGGGGAGTTATAGTGGTTTATAAACAAATCATAAATCAGGGTGATATGCAGTTACAGAAAAAGGCAGTCTGATGTATATTCATGATAATACTATACACAAATCAAGTAATTATTCTTTCCCTATTCTGTCTGTTCTGCCCAGTTCTGCCTACCATGCTGTCAGGGGAAGGAGATGGTTGGAGGGAGTCCAGATGAAAGCTACAAAAAAAATGATAATGGAAGTAGAACAAGGGGAGGTTGAAAGAATTAGATTGTTTAGTCTGGGAAAAGAGAAGGCTAAGAGAAGACATGATGACATGTTTAAACTATGCAAAAGTCTGTTATGGAAAGACAATGGTGACTAATCATGCTCCGTGTCCATCATGCATAAGACAACTAAAAGACTTAATATGCTGTTGTGGAGACTTCAGTCAGGCGTCGGGAAAAACTTTCCGATATAGGGACTATCAGCCCTGCCACAGGTTATCTATAGGTATTGCATGTAACGCTGCCACAGCAAGGTATGGGGATGGTTGAGACAAACACCTGTCAAGATCGGTACAGGTCTGCTCCATCCTCCAGCGAGCAGGTGAGTGGCCCTGGCAGCTGCCTGGGACCCCGGCCAGCCCTGCCTGTCCGTGCTCAGCAGCAGAAACAAAGCACATGCCTGATCAAAGAGAGTAAATACAACCACCTGCACTAATGTAATGTATCTCGAGGTATTTGCCAGGAAGGACTGAGGCTGGGCCTGCAGAACAAGGACTGGATCTCCTAAATCTGTTCAGTTCATTAATGTGATTGGCTGGAAGCAGCTGAGAGCACATGTTCAGTCACTGCCTGTGACGTGCTCACATCCAGCCATACCTTTACTCATCTCACCTTTGCTGTAAACAGCCTTTTTCACTGGTTTATGGGGATTGATACAGGGCGATTAGGTATATACCACTTGCGGTCATTAGAGAAATGATTTGAGCAGCTTTTAAAAGAAACAGGCAGGGCTCAGGCTGTAGCGATGCCAGGCGGGGATCAGGCTGGTCATTGCAACAGCAACCCAGAGAAAGCCAGCGGTGTGGGGAGGAGGAAGGGCAGCCTGCCGAGAGACGGAGTAGTGGAGATACTCGCTAAGGGCGCACGACTGATGGCTGCGGATGCTAGATCACAGCCCGTGCTGGTGAGATGCTTGCTCTGCCGGCACTGAGCCCACATGCCACAGAAGCCAACAGGAACAAGGAGGTTTCTGATCTGCAGCATGAAGCAGGCAAGTGGAGCATGGTTAGGAATATTGTCTCTGGCCAACAGGATAAGAAACTCAAATGTGATAGTTAAGGGGTGGAGAACCTTAATCAAGGGCAACTAGGCCTTCATGTTTTGTCACCTTTAGAAGTGTTAGTGGTAAAGACCAGGGGAAAAAAAGACATGAAAGGTCCCAAGCCCTCCCAGCAGCTTTTCTCTCCCTTAACTGGCTGTGCTTTAGGCTGTCCTGTTGCCAGGAGCTCTCTGGGGATTGCTGGAAAACAGGGGCCTTTGCTGTACGGATTTTCCTGCCAAGGAAGCAAAATGAGCCATCTGCTCTCTCCTGTAGACTGTTCAGGAGGTCCTGATTCCCAAAGATGGTGAGACCTAGCACGCAGTTACTTGGAGCAGCTTTGCCCTGAACACAAGTGCATTTCATAACAGATCTATTTTATTACTTGTCGTTGTTGTTGTTAAGAAGTGTACAATTCAATTGAAATTTATACAGATTTTCCAAAACAAATCCATGTGTAAGCTGGCTAGAGGTGCTGATTGAGTCACATGGCAGGAAGCTGTAAGGCTAGAAGCTGTAGTTAGGGTACCTATTCTGACTTCTTGTGCAATCCTGTCAAGCTTCTTCCTTGGTTCTTCCTGCACCAACATCAAATACATTGTACCTGACCACCATACATCTAGCATAAAGCACCTGAACTTGATTTGAAGTCTTCAAAGTAGAGCAAATTCATTTTCCAAGCTACAGTGTATGCAGTCAGAGTGCAGAGTGAAGCACTTGCATGATATCTTGTCAGTGTTTTAGCCTTCAACAAAATAATCTATAAAAGCAAACAAGTATCCACTTAAAACAAATAAATAAACAAAAACTGAGACCAATGAACACATAGCCAAATGCCCACTATTATGCTTGACCACTTAAAGACAGAGATTAGAAGATGATCTGTAAAGACTGGATAATGCACTGTGTACACTGGAACTTTGTTGTCTCCTTGCATGACAACACAAACTACAATACTTGCCCTTGGAAAATCAAATTCATGGATAAATGGGATTAATAATTAATTATTATGACCCTGTCAGTTATTCATTTGTTCTTTCTACTTTTCTGTCAAGCTTAACAGCTTTCTGAAAAACTTCCTCAGGTCATAATAAAAAAATAAGTCCATACTTAAACCATTTTTAATGATGACTTACTTTTTTTTTTTTTGGTATGATGTAAAAATAGTGTAACTACATCAGTTTTATTTACAAATATAGACAACTAAGGACTGTACAGTTTACAGAAATTCATATTTGAATGTTTGAGTGGTCCCTGCAGGAGAAAACAAACAAACAAAAAAACAAACACACACACACACACACAAACACACAAAAAAACTACAACCACATAACATAAAAGAGAAGTACAGTACTGATACAGACATGTTTGTAATGCAACATTCTGATTACCCTTTATATCTTTTCAAATGTATTGAGGTAACATTAATATTTGGTTACCTGCAGACCTTTAAAATTCATTTAAATATAACAATTGTTTTCAGCCTTAAGCACTTCTAGGGAGCACACTTGTAGGTTCTGGAAATGCCCAACAAAGCAACACCCTCATCAGATTGATTTCATGCTTTGATTCCTCAGCCACTCTAGAGCCTCTGCACTATACCTACATGAGTAATAATGACCCAAGAAGAAGAATAATTTTGAAGATGAACTGTCTATAAAATGATGTTGCCAAATTGGACATTAACAACTTCCTGAAAATGTCAGTTTTTCTTCATTTTGTAAGATTGCCCAGTTGGGGATCTACTTTAGCCTCTCCACTGAATGCTGGGACCAGCTAAATGCCAAGAATGTAGTAGATATTCCTTTCTGCTACATATGATTTCCTCTTTAGATTGCCACAGGTTGAACAAATATTACAGAAATTTATGGTGCCATAAACACTGAAGAAATTATGCTAATTAGGAACTGAGGATATAGGAAAGAAACACAAGCTTCCAAGGACAGAAGAATTGCCCATAATTTCCCAAATTACACACAAGTATCTTTGTCTTTCTGAAACAGTTCAGTCAAAATCTCCCTGAAAATACATAGGATGTTAAATGAGGAAAGCATCATAAAACTTCTTATTACTAGTAGGGCCCAACTTTGTTCCTAGCACTTCTGTTATGAAACCTAATAAACACATGCAAAAGAGTTCCTCAGCCAAAAGACCACATTTAAAACAGATCAGAGCAAGACTTGGGGAAAAAAAAAAAAAGAAGGAAAGAAAAAGAAAAAGAAATGCTACCATTGTGCTTTTATCATGCATGGAAAACCAAGACATTGAGACATTAAGCAATTTGTTCGATGTCATATTGAAAGTCTGCAGTAAGCTTTCTGAGATCCAGGCCAGAGACCCTCTCTTAGATTATCCAGCCCAGCTCCCATAAACCATAATTCATATAAAGGATAATATTCCTGTGAATTAGCAATACATGTAAGACACGTGTCAACACAGACAGAAATGCCCAATTCTCCTGACCTTTCTGAAATCATATTGTTGATGTGTTCAAATGAGAGCCCCAGCCCCCCTCCTACTCCTACAAATAAAATGGGGGGGATGTTTCTCATCTGAAATAGGAAGTGCATAGCATGGAAACAGAAGCATGTTAGTCAAAACACTCAGGTGATTAGAAGTAGTAGGAAGGAGAAAAATGAAAATGTGACAAGGAATCAAGGTTTATGGAAGTCAATACTGTACTTTTCTCCGATCTCTGCAAAACAAGAAGGAAGAATGAATTCACAGAGATTCAGCAGGTGCAATGCTCTAACTATCACCATAAGTTTCTGTATTTTGTGACTTTACAGTTTTGTCTTACAAACATCGTGACATGAAAGCTTGAAAGATAAAATAGCAGATTTGTATAACTAGCCATGATACGAATAACTGACAGGGTCATAATAATTAATTATTAATCCCATTTATCCATTAATTTGATTTTCCAAAAAAAAATACAGCCCTTCAGGATTGTCCTTCAAGTATTACAAGTTAAAACCTTTGTACACAAAGTTAAGTACGGGCTTAAGTGCCTTGAGAATCAGGTGATAATGTGTGCTAGAGTTGGGTGGTTCTAGAACAAAATGAAGCTTGAACATATGAGACATTGTATGTTGTGGGAAGAGACAGGAAAATCCAACATAAAAAAAAAACTGTGTGAGTACCTATTTCTAAGTGCACACAGAATGCTTTTTCTGTGATAATCTAATTCTAGGTAGGCCGATGTCACATCTACCAGGAACAATCAAAAGTTTCAGTTCAAAATCTGCTTTACTTCTCAGATGCTATTCCATCAGGATTTACACCCATATACTGGGGAACAGAATCTGTGTCTTTGAAAACCCGTGCTTTTATATGCTGCTCTGTACCTTACTCAGGATGAACAGATATGTCTAGGGAAGGGAACGATGGACTTGCATGACCTCTCAGACTGAAATCTATTATTTTATTGTTAGTACTGAAGGCCAGATTGCTATGTTTTGTAACTGATTACTTTTCATAGTTATACAATTATAAGCAAAATAAACCTGATAATGGTAGAAGTATTTGTTTCCTGTGCAGGAACAAAGATTTTTCAAGAGCAAAGAATAAAATGGCATTTTCATATCCTGCAAAGCAAAAATAATCTATTATGGCAGAGGAGTCTTTTTTTAATGTGATGACACATTGATTTTTGGAGGCAAATACAATACAGATTTATTTTGCATAGCAACTTTCATACAAATCATGTTTTATTTTGTCTTCTTTTGTTTAAACAGTTCAATAATTCAATAATACTGTTCCAAAGTTCACATAAAACAAAAGCAGATAAGGATACAAATTAAGATGCAAAACTATTTACATCTATATCCTGATTGTCCAAGAAAAGTGCAGTAAATTTTAGTTTATTTAAAAGAGAGATCCTAAATATCATGCTGGACCAAACGCAGACTAGGAAGACCATAAATAAAATTTCAAGGAGCCTGGTGACAAGAAGCCTGGCTGGGGCAAGGCGGGGCCACTGCTTGGGGACAGGCTGGGCATCAGTCAGCAGGTGGTGAGCAATTGCATTGTGCATCACTTGCTCTATATATTCTTTTTATTATTATTATTATTATTATTATTATTATTACTATTATCTTTATTTTCCCTTCCTTTTCTGTCCTATTAAACTGTCTTTATCTCAGCCCTTGAGCTTTTACTGTTTTTTTCCTTCTGATTCTCTCCCCCATCCCACTGGGGTGAGGTGGTGAGTGAACGGCTGTGTGGTGCTTAGCTGCCTGCTGGGTTAAAACACAACACATTTATTCAGACAACACACAAGTTTATGGACACTCATTTGTAGGTATTAAAATATGGTTTAACATAAATTAAACAGCACTAAAATGTGTCTCAGTTAATTATCTCGCTTTCTGGAAAATGTACTTGCTTTATGAAAACCCAGTTAAAACCAATGAAGGTGCGATATCTCTCAGTGCTAATGAAAAACCTGCCTTCTGCTTCTATCAAAAATGTCCTGTGTGAAGTGCTTCTGAAAGCAGATGGAAGGAAGGAGAAACTCAAGGAATGATGTGTGAAAGATTGCAAACAGAATATTGCAGAGGATGAAACTCCTTTATATGAAATATATTGAAACTCACCAGAGGTAACTCCATCAAATAAGAAGATCTCACTGGTGGGAGGGTAGTTTCTGTATAACATTTTCCTTACTTTCTTTTAATATGAAATTTTGGAAATCTACCCAGTTTCATGAAATGCTTTTTTATTTGAATAGCACTGCACATTCTATCATAGAAAAAAAATAGTTTCACTTGGAAAACAAAACAAAACAAAAAACAAAACCCCACAAACAAACAAACAAACAAACAAAAATCTCTCATGAGCTCGTCTACCTTGAACCACAATGTCAGAAAAACAGAAGCCTGGGAGACAGAAACATGAACTGAACAAAAGGGCAAACTAATAGTACATTTTAACATTATTAGACTTTAAAACTTGTCACTATTTTATCAATCATGCTTACATCAAGTTAACAATTGAGATTACATGAGTATTGTTTTTAAACTAATCTTCAATTTTTTAAGAGCGTTGTTTACATTCTTTTCTGTTTCTCCATATTTACCTTATTTATCCCTTTTCATGTAGGCAGTGCTGCAACTACGCACTCACCTGTGCTTACATTTAAGCATGTGAGAAATTCCAGTTACTCTAATCAGACTAGCCTCATCTCACGCATTCTTGGATCGGTGTCTAGACTCTAAAATTTAATATTAATTGTAAAAAGAGGTGGTTAAAACAAACAACGCAATCAATGGGGTGAGCAGATCAATCTACTTTTCAGTGTATTAATGAAAAATCAAAGGCATTTATTATTGTAACAGTTAAAGCTCTGTTGAGTGTCTAAATGAGTACTCCTGCAGCTTATCACATCTCCAATGTGCATATTTCAATGGATTTTTTTATGCCATCTCTTGTGTTAGTTTTGCCCTTCAGTCTTCTCAAATGTGGTTTGATCCTGAAAACTGTCAAGGATGAAATAAAAGTGTCTGAAAGAAGGTAGGAGGGCTTTAAATTAAATAGTATATTCGAATAATTTTAGTCATTGCTTTCAGATGGTCACTATTGAAACCTTAGACTCACAAAGCAACTGTGGAATCAACAGCTACCAAAACAAAATCCATCACATCCGCCATTAGCTTACACATAAGATGAAAGGAAAGACCATTATGGCTGCTCTATAATGACAGCAGGATTTGAACTGGCAAGAACTGGACATGAGTTTTATTAAATTCATTGACCTGTCTCTTGACAAGGAACAGTCTAATAATTTTCAAATGATCTTTACTAGAGGAGAATCTCTTCTAACCATAAATATTTCACTCTGACTAAATTCTACTACAAGGCTATTTTCCTATCTACCTGTTTATATGCTTGGGCAGCATATTATTTTTCCTATTATTAAGTTACAACTGTCTTTGTACCCTCTTAGAATGCATATGGACTGTGATCTTGAGGCAACAGCTCAGACACAGCTTCCTGGGCACATTTAAGGGGTGCCTTCCTCACCCCTCTCAGGAGCCACTGCCTCCCAGTGGGGCTGGATAAGCAGGATGGGGGTCTGCTCCTCATCCATCAAACCCAGTGTGTCACTGGAAATCACAAGCTCTTCATTTAACATCAAATACGAATTTGGGAAAAAAGACATCTAACCAGTCCAGCTGCTACCAGCTCCATCCCCCTGTGAACTTAAGCCAAATTCCCAAGACTTGAAAGGCCTTACTTTACCCAAGTCATTTGTTTCCCAAAACATTCTGGCTATTTTAACAGTTGACATCCTAAATTGTAAGAGCAGCAGCTTTCTTCTAGTACGCACATGAACAATTTCTATCGTAACCACACCTCGCTCTCCATAGAGACCTCTGAGTGACTGCAAGTTAACATTACTAGTTGTGTCTTTGATGAGTATTTAAAACACACTTTAGAATAATAAATATTTTTAGGGATATAGAACATATCTAGAGCAATGATGGGGAAGTGTAATGCCCTGATAACCATAAAAACTCCAAGCAGGTACAGGGCAGCAGTGCAGACCTACACCTACAATGTGACTCCCCGCTGCGGTGTTGGGCAGGTCCAACACATTCACAGCCTTTTGGACTCGTTCTTATTTTACTAAAAACACATTGCACTCTGCTCTCCAGTGCCAGCTCCAGAAACAGAGCGTGGCAAACCTTGAGTTTGCCTAGCACAAAGCCACCCCACTCTCACACAGTTTCCTTGTCCTGGGCTGATGCAATGCTTGTTGGTATCCCCATGCTGATCTGCACTAGGTTCAGCCTTGAACTGTTTCCACTTCTCCAACGGTCAGTCCAAAATTGGACAAATCTGCATGGAAAACTGCAGTTTCCTCTGTATCTAGACTGACTGCTGCAAAAATTTGTACATGAATTGCTGTCGGGGGGTTCTCCTATGTGCTGACATTGTGAGCCTGTACTTCCATCTTCTTCATTGACAGAGTTCATGAAATCGAACCGAAGGGACTATGGCTTTTATCAAATGAGTCAGCTTTGCCTGTGGAAGAGCCAGTTCCTTTAATACATATGTTCACTTTCACACACAAGTTCGTGTTTGCAGAATAACAATGTAAAATAGGAATGTTTTCTGGAACACACGCATAGTTCCTGCTCTCATAATCTCAGCCATTTTCTAGGCAGTAGAAAGTTTGCTACTTTGGAGATGTAGAATTGGATACAGCAGTAAGCAATTCTGTTGGGTCCTTCCAAATGACACTATGATTTCTTATGGATCTCTCAGATTTTTATAAGCACCTTAAAAGAAAGACAAGAGGACTGTAACATAACATCAGCAGCAGCAGTTTTTTCAAGGTTTGTCAAGTTGCCAGGAGAGCTGTTTCTCAGCAGGACCTGTTTGAGATTTCATGTTTCAAATAAACACTTTTGAGAAACATCACCTTGCTGGCACTTTTCTAAAGGCAGACCAGTTGGTGGATAAGCGACAGTAGGGTGGGTTGCTCGTAATCTAATGCTATGAACTTGTGGAAAAGAAGTATTTCCTGGGCACATGGAGTATCCTTAAGAAAGCTGACCTTTGGAAACTAATACTATTCACTGAGTGTTAAATCCTTCCCTGGAAAACACCATTGAGAGCTTGCACTTTGTTCTTACGGGAAAGAGAACCTTCTGCACATGGATTTACTTGGCAGGCAAAGAGGAGAATGGATGACTTCCTCGTCTCCCTTCCCACCCCGCTGCTCTGGCAACTTGCACTTTCCCAGGACAGGCCACATACCAAACACAGGTGATGGACCGGCCGAGCAGCCGCATCCACAACACAGGCAGGTGGAGCAGGGAAGCAGCTGTGCAGCACGGCACAGCAGCTAGGCTGCATGTGTCTCTCCTTGAGCTGTGGCCTGGTACGGGGGCCAGCAAATCTCAGGTCTACCGTTTCCAGTGACAGTGCAAAACAAGGAAAAGCAAAATTGCCTTTAGAAGGACTGCTGAAGTTATTTAAATCAGCAAAAGAACAGTATTTTGATAATTTATTTGATCTTGTTTTCCATTTGTATTTTCTTTTCTTTTTTTTCCTACTGTAGCTAGGTTTATTCTTATTAAAATAACCACCTAAACATACTGATTTGGAATTAAATATAATCATAACACTTTTTGTTGAGAGGATACAGTACATTCACTTAAATCTGTTTAGCAATGATATAGTCCAATACATATTCAGATCTGGACTTTTATCTGCGAGAATTAACTATGTATCTTATTTTCTGGGTGATAATTTTTAATTATCTTCAGCTCTCACCTCTTGAATCTAAGTACAGTCATTTTTTGTAAAAAAAAGTTCAAAGAACTAATGAAATTTCCATCTGCTTTGTAGTTACCTATGTACTGAATTTTGTCTTTCACTTCACACAAGGCAACACAATTTTCTTTAGCATAGTCTGCATTCCTTCATCAGCCACGTAAACAAAGACACTACAAAGGAGTGAAGAAGAGCTCTTGCAGGAGGAAGGGACCACATGAGACGTTACAATAGTGGCATGCCCTCACTACTACGGTGGTAAGATGGCAAGAGAGTAGAAGAGTTGAAGACAGACATGCAACATTGTAGGGCTACGAATGAGACAGCTGCTACCCTTTGGTCCACACACACTGAGACCTATTCAGAAGATGTTTATGCCAGAGCTACCGCATCAGCTTGATAAAGGTAATTCAAACAGCAACCGAATAGTACAACCCCTCCTGGATCAAATGTGGCTATTGCTGAGTGGAAACACACGCACACACAACTGATTCTAATGAGGAAAAGGACTAACGGAAATTTCTGTCTTTGCTGATAATAAATAAATCTGCAGAAATGCCTCTTTCCTACTGTTTGGGACACATTAGGAATACTGTTAGCAGAATCCAATGGAGAAAAAAGAAAAAGATTATCCTATTTTTTAAAGTAATAGTTTAATGCAACAACAACAAAGAACTTACTGAATCTGTATTTGACAAAACTTCATGCCCATGAAAAAAATGAAAGTGTATTTATACTAAAAACCCCAAAAGGTATAAAATCAGACTGTCCTTTACTTCCTTCCTTTAATCACAGTAAAGAACATAATTTAATCCTTACTCTGTAGCTACAGAGAATACTATAATCACATTGTTCTCAAGCAAAGTGACAAGATATTCCCTGCAGTATGAGGGAAAAACCAGAAAGAACTGGAACTTCAGAAAAGAACTGCAAAGTATCTCATTAAAGAGATGAATGAGAAATTAGACACTCCCAATGAAGGTTATCACATGAAAATCACTAGTTTTCTGGCATTTCCTTTCACATTTCAACACTCTGAAAGTAAACCCGTTGGTTGCTTTTGATGCACTGAGTACAAAGCATTATGAAAAAGCTGAAATACAAATCCAACTAACACTGCAACATATTGATGGTAATACTGAACTAAGGAAACCAATGTAGATAAAGCACTCATGAAAGCAATTCTCAGCTGAACCAAATTAACACTCAAAATAATTTTATTGTGAACAAAATCAATAATTTTATAAAGCAAAGTAGACAACAAATCACTTGCTCCTTTAGATGCAAATCTCAAGTCTCATCATCATTCCTCCTCAGCAAGCTGAAGAAGCTTCAAAACTTCAGTCTAGACCAGTTATTTAAATCCATGTACTCTACATCTGGATTAAGGTTTTCTTACTTCTACAAGATCAATCAACTGGGGCATGAGAGGAAGAGCATAAGATGATGTCTGTAAAAGCGCAAGAAAAGGTTTTTGGAGCAACTGCAGTTTTGAGTTTGTTTTCATCTAAGAGCTACAAAAAACAACAACAACTACAAAAACAAACACACAAAACCAAACCAAAACAAAACAAAAAAAGCCCCGCTCAATAGGAGTGCTGAAAGATTTTCTTACAAGAAATAATACAATGAAATATTTTTTAAGGCTTTGATTTCCTAAGCAAGACACTTCATTACAGCACAACTCATCTAGAGGGGAGGTTGGCCTGCTAGAAATATGCAGAAAACCAGCTGTATTTGCTCCAATGAACTTGATTCCAAGATTCTGGAAAAATAAGATGTTTTTGAAAAAAATTATAAATAGAAGAAATTAAAAAGCAGAAATATGTTAATACGAAATTAGGCTAACAAGTGTTTTTCAGTGATTTATGGTAGGTGAATTCACAGAATTATGCAATTATTCTAACAGCCAAGCATTAGAAACACAGATATCCAGACATAAATGTAAATTAAATCCAGACAAAATACAGGATAAAAATGTTTCATTGTGGGACAAAAACTTTCTCAAAGCAGTATTATGCAACTATATCATATTAATGATAACTGTATTTTAATGTTTACATTGTGAAACTAAACTACAGGTTGCTTTTTCCCTCCTTTTTTTGAGATATTACAGAAATTAAGTTAGCACTGCTGAGGTGCCACAACTGTATGTTCCTACATGTTAAACTTACGAAGATTGTTTTTATGTCTTAGAAAACAGTACCTGTGGTGTATTTTACATTAAGCCACTGAAACTATATATAAAATGTGCTCATGCATTCAATATACAGTGTATTGAACATGTTACTATTGAATGTGAATAAAAATGTACATGTATAAAATTTTCATGTTATTTGGTATATTCAGTATCACACTGTTAAACAGGGTGCATAAAGGCAATGGCTTCATGAAAAAATCTTTCAGACAATGGGTGTACTAAAATAAATACTATCCATTTAGTGTAAATTTGTAGGTGATTAAAGACAAAGGACTCTCTCATTCATTAGACTTGGTCATATGAATGACCAAATACTAGGCAAATTCTTTTTTTAAAGCATTCGTGGTATTTTTCACAGGACTAATCTTAGGAGACTGGTTTATAGGTGGGAATGTAAGATGGCAGCTACTTTCCCATTTCTGGCCTGTTGCACTTGGCGGGATATGCTGCCATCAAGATGGCCAGGCTGTAAGATTCGCAGTGCTACGCCAGCTCTCTGGGAAGGGTGAGGCAGCAGCAGCCCTGCCAGGAGGCAGGAGGAGGGTGAAGAGGAAGAGGAGTCACTGTCCGAGAAACAGGGTTTGAAGGGGGACCGCGACAGAGAGCTGCCGATCTCCTCCGGAGCGGTACTTGGGCTCCTGTCAGCACTCTGCCTTCGTACACCGTTGGCAATAAAACAACAGGAGCGGTCTAACCGCGAGGCAGTGCCGATCTGCTGCAACTGTCACCTGCCAGAGTCACGTTATCCAGAAACATCAGAAACGCATGAACATATTTACAGCAGTCCTATTCTGGAAACAAGTTTTATCGATACTTCACTGGGTCAAAGCGCTCCTGTATCGTATCTGGGGAATGATCACGCACATTCATCTGCCTGTATATTATTAGCCCATGAATGTTACTCCACAAAGAAAACTGATCACTTTGAGGTTCTATATAAATATAGGGAAATAATATTTAAAAGATGATAGGATCAAAATCATCCTACCAAAAGCTGTGACAAATCTACAAAGCACCTAAAATCCAAGCCCCCAGCACAAGGGCAGACAATTTTAGGTAAAAGCTCTTTTCCCAGTTCTTTCCAGAGGCATACTCAGCCGGTCCCCTTTCAGACTTGATGCATCAAAAAAAAAGTATTCCACATAGTAAAACACACTAAGCAGTAGTTAAACAGAGTGTTCTTAAACTCAGAAAAAAAAAAAAACAAAAAACATATCCTAAAGACAATGTAAAGCAAATTCCCTCAACTGAGCTCTCCTGGTTGTGTTTCTCCATTTTATAAAATAAAAAGTGTTTGAGGATCAAAGAGACCAGAGCAGAGCAGAGTTTGAGGATTAAAGTGAGCAGAGCACAAAGTAGCCCAGGGAAACCCCTCCTTGCTTCTCATCAGGACTTGTAAAGGAAACAAGCTTTTAAAAGTTATCTAAATCCTTGAACTATTTTGTAACGGACCAGATAAGATAAGAACTGGGAGCTGGTAGGCAGTGCTGACTGGTCTGAGCGGGGAGGGAGCGCGGCAGCTCTCAGCAGGGCCCCCGCCAGGTTAGTGCTAGGAGCATTTTGCTATGGTCAGCCAAAAAGGCAGAAAAATAACTAAAAAGCCACTTTCACAGACCTTTCTCCTAAAATACCACGGTGAAAAATTACTAAGGTTCACCAACAATTTTTAAAGTAGGCTTTGATCTGTGAAAACGATGAACGCATAATCTCTGTTCATTTTAGCAGAGGCTTAAAGAACAGGCACGCTGTCCCAAGTCTGGCACACAAGAGGAGGGGAAATTCCCCCCAGTTAGCACGCACATGCACAAATCAGACTGAAACCATTGCACTGAAGCACAGCTGTGAACCATTTTGAGAATCGTGTTCAAGTGATACAGTACCTCACCTGAATAGGGCTTAAGAGGGCAGTTGCCCGGTTCCCATGTACCAGCAGCACAGGAGACAGTGAAGAAACAGCTACGACTCAGTATGTTCCGTGCACCCTCTGCTGGTCTCAGAGAAGCAAGCAGCCAAGTTTCAGGAAATAAATTTAATAAAGTTGAAGCAAAACCCAGGGAAGAAAAGTCATCTTAACTGCAAGCAACAGTAAAACGAGATACCAAAATTACTTGCAAAAAATAAAAGAAATAAATGTTTGTAAAAGCTTCTTATTTTGAAAGTGCAAAAAGAAAATTAATATTGGGCGGTGTCCCTTGCTCAAAGATATTCCATACGGATTGCAAAATTACTGGCCCTATGTTTTTACTGTAACCTCTTAATATTTGCTTAAGTCTACTTGCATTTTTCAAAAGTAGTTTAAAATAAGCATTTGCTTAGATTTCAGTATTCTGTCCTTTTTCAAGAGAACAAGTAAATTAGACTACTCTTTAAAACCTTAGCAAAGAAACTGAAGTCAGTGACTACATCGTGTTTAAAACTAAGCCAGATATTTTCCTACCAGCTATTTCAGCTGTTTTTCATTATGGTTTCTACCAAACTAAGACAGACATCCTACTCATAAAACAAGAAAAATAGGAGTCAGCATTTAATGCTTTCTTCAGAATCACTTCTTTCTCTTTACCATAGCTTTTACAAACATCATGGTTTGTAATTATCATTTCTCCTCAGTTTACAATACTCCTCTCGACTGTTCACAGGGTTACACATGAACCTCCATGGTTTGTAAAGCTGACAAAACCCAAACCTTTGCATACTTGAAATGACCAAAAACTAAAGCAAAACAAAATACCAGCATATAACAGTGTTAACCCTCAACAGTAGACTTATATAAGCTAGCTCAGCACCAACTCGACATCACAACTAAGTGAAAACACACGTAAAACCCAGCAACTTCACTTAATATCCCTCACAAATCCTTTAATTTCATGATTCTTCAAAACCACAATAATCCCTTTGGTCACCGCTAACACTTCCAAAAACATATTTAATCAGTGCTAAAACACTGAGGAACGGAACATCAAATCTTAAGTTGACAGCATCACTAACAAAATCACCAAGCGCTTAGAAACTGTTTTAGAATATGCAATGTTTTGCATCTTTGCGAAACGAGCTTCCATACTGATTAATTTCGATTTTCACAAAACTCGTATCTCTTGAAAGAAAGATCTCATGATACTTTATCACATAACAGCTCACTACTATCTATGGATTTGCTTATGAAAGTGTTCAAAATTTTAGAGTGCAGAATAAGATATAGTGTAGTTAACCACAGGAAACGTGATGGAGCTTCAGAGAGATGTCCTGTTCTTGCACACAACTCAGTCCCCAGTCCTGAAAGAAGAGCTTTCCCAACTCCTATGCCATCCTGCTGCTGCTTGCTCTTTTTTTGCATCCTCTTGCATTACGTTGTGATACACTTAGATGGAAATAAATGCAAAAAGCTTAATTTTTGAGAGAAGTAATTAACTACTAATAAATTAAGGAATTTTTTCAAGGAACTTTCAACCAATGTACCCTTAAAGGATAAAAGGTAAAAGAATAAAAAGAAACTAATGCAAATTTCTTATATTGAAGTCTGTACAGCCAGCATGTGTTTGTTTTAGAAATGCGGTGATCAAAGACAGATTTAACAACCACCTGAAAACAACAAATTTAATAGCACTGGTGTAGATTATAGGATCCTCACCCTATCAGTTACTTCTGAGTGGGAAACATGCAACTCCCCTTGCTGCTATGGTATTAATTTGGCTCTGTTTTATGCAGGAGAGAATTAAACAGTGAAAGATCAACAGTGTTTTGTTGTTGGTTGTGGGTTATTTTTGCTTTTTTCTTTTTTGCTTTTGTTTAAAAAGAGACAGAAAAAGATGTGTGTGTGGCAGGCAGCGCTTGTCTTGTTTATGTTTTTTTTTAGTTCTTTTACACGAACTAGCGATTCCAAGTATGTGTGTACTTCACTAGCATTAGCATGGTTTGGAACTCTGCTTAGTATTTCAATAGTGTTTGCAATGAATGACTCACAACTGGCCACACTTTAAGAAAGGGATAATAACCAGCTGTTGGATTTGTAATTTCCAGAGCCCCAGCAAAGATGATGGTCAATTAGGGAAGCAACTCATCCAGCTGCCATTCTAGTCTTCCTATACCCATGGGCTTGCTGCAAAGAGAGGTTCAAAACCCGGATAAGGTGGCCAGGCAATGGAGGCTTGCTCTTTCACATGCCCGTCTCACTGTACACACCCTGAGGAGCTAATCTTCACAGAAGTTGTAAATCTTCTGGGGACACACTGGACCTTGCCTCATAAGAAAGCAAAAACTCAGGCTGCAGTGCCTTGCTGCACACTGCTTTATGTAGGTGGGGGAAGCATAAAGGAATAGCAAGAGTATACAGAAACTGTTTCTTCTAAACTCTTAAGAAAATCTTTACTTTCTGACTGAAGACGTTGGAAACCACGTTATAACGATTAGCTTTGAAATGCTCACTGCAAAGAGCTTTTGCTGTAGAAAATAAACGAGAGTGGAAATACAAACTGGAGAAGTATTTTGTCACTCCAGGATAGATCTTTTACTGAAATAAAACACACCAAATTTCATATTTCAAGCTTTTTTAGAAATTGAGAATGGCATCAGAAGGATTCAAAAGGCTACTGAAGGAGACCTAAGAACATCTTGGCTAGGAACAGTGATGACAGTAGGATGTCGCATTCTTGTGCCAGCTGTTCCCAAGCATGGAGAAGACTGGAAGAGGAGTGGGAAAGCAAATGCAAGTGGACAGTATATTTGAGGCATCCACCTACTACTAGTATTTCAAAAGGTCAGAACTCTGAAAAGTTTCCAAATTTAACTCTTGGCCTTTCCCTGGAAAGTGAGACCTAGAAATAGGAATCATATGCCTATTACATCTTGAGATAAAATTCTGTTTCAAAAACCATCCAAACAAGCACTTACAGTGGTCTTGCTTGCTTGTAGCAGGGTTCCTTCCTAGCAGAGCACCTGGTTCGCAAATCTGACTAGCCAGCAATGATTAACTTGAAGAACATACTTTTAGCTAACTTTAAATACTTCTCCTATTTATACATATTAACCATATGACAAAGTTCAGTAGAAAAGATTATTCTGCTGCCTGCTGTAGTAACACTGTTATTGTGGCTCAGTTAGAGAAGAAAACCTTGATCCCCAGGTCAAGTGGAGCCTTGTGTCTATACTGCTCAAGATGAGCACAGCCTCTAGGAGCCTGCACATGCATCTGTAAGGTGCACCAGTTTGCCTGGGTCTGTTGTTACTTCACTGGACTCCCTGTGTTACTTCACAGCCTGAGATGACAAGTTCTTGTAGGTGGTTTTTCCAGTCAAGTGCCAAAGTGCTGAGTCTGCCACAGTCCACCACAGTACTGATGCTTATAGTATAAGGCTGGGAACTTTTATACTCTGACATAACAAAACCCATCACAGACAAGACCGAACCTTTCCTATGCATGCAAAAACATTTTGCTTCCTTTCACTTAAAAAATAAGATCCTAACCACCAACTGTTGTAAAAAATCTGACGTAACCAACCAACAATTTCATAGCAAGTTAAACTTAGAATCCTACTTTAATAATTAATTTTTAAATATTCACCTGATTTTCAGAGATGATGTGCACTTAAATCTATACCTGAATACACCCATGTATGCACTCTGACTCCTTTGATAGAGCAAGAGTAGAAGACAAAACAAAGATGCTTCAGTTTGAGGAATACCCTGGCTGTAACATATACATCAAGAGGAAGAGTTCATACTATACTTTGTTTCCTTTCATACGGTGCAGATTGTAAATACTGTGGCTAAGCTTTCCAGAAGCTTCTACAAAATATAGATATATATATATACCATCAATAGTTTAACAATAATAAATTCTAATGTATTGTGTATCTTCTTGTATGTACCTCAAGTCACTGCTAGACAATTATTGTAAGACAAGACGTATAATTTCAAAGCTGTAAAGTCCCAGTTCTGAAAAATGTTAATGAGACAAAAGAACAACAGTGAACGATGTCTTGGGAGCACCTGTAAGAAAATAAAATTTTCATACAGATGGCTCTCAAAAAAAAAAGCTAATCAGTTGGTAGAACAGACCATGAATTGAAAGCTTTCCATTTCTCTAGAAGACTTTCCTTGTGTCTCCTCATCTTACCCATAAAATGGTGGAAATGTTTGGAAAATTGTTTTCACATATTTGTTCTTTTTGGATTCATGCTTGCTTGCTTTCCTGTCACAAGATCAGAGGCATTCAGAATAAATTAATTCTCAAAGTTGGGAAAAGTGAAATTCATCATTTTCAGAAATTTTTTTTGGTTAAATTTCTTCATTGTGAATAAGTGACTAAATTGTCTGGTAACAAGGTAAGACAAGGCGAACGGAAATGCAAGACATTGGCATTCACTACCATGTGCAAGTGTTGCGTTAGACAGCTCCTGAGGTGGCTCTAACTTGTGTTTAAGTTTACAAGTTGCACGTAATAGCATAAACTGCTAGGTGGCGTGAAAAGTGCCATCTTATATTCTTGAACATGCGGGAACTATACTACCATGACAAATATATAGATAGATAGATAAAAAATTTTGGATAAAAAATTTATTTTGTTTTTTTTTTACATGTCATCCATTCTTATTTCTATTCTAGTCATGCAGAAATGTAAGAACTTGTAGCTGGAGAAGTAAATTTATTGAGGAGAATCAGGCAGTGCATTCTAAAATGAAGTAAGAAAACTTTATTAACCTAGTGCATTCATTTTTCTTTAAATCATTTGAAGAAAAAGCTATTTATGTAAAGAAACAAATTAAATTAAAAAAAAGAACCTTTCAAAAAAGCAATAAGAAGATGAGGAAAAGAAAACCAGAGTATGCAATGGACTCTCAACAAAGAACA
Source organism: Chauna torquata (assembly GCA_013399475.1). Lineage (NCBI taxonomy): Eukaryota > Metazoa > Chordata > Aves > Anseriformes > Anhimidae > Chauna > Chauna torquata. Next base: position 288,266 of record VXAL01014685.1, on the reverse strand, counting down.
CTGAGCATTGTAGTATGGGGCTGCTCTACATGCTGCACTGAAAAGAATCTCCTTAAGATCATTTAGGGGACAGACGGAAGGTAAGACCAGTGTGCTTAACTAGCTATAATTTGCTTTCTTTCTTTTACTCTATGAATTTTCTAGCACACGATTGCAAGTATTGTGCTTGCAATTTTTTCAGACATTTTGTACAATCATCATACTCTCAGTCATGCAACAGTCTTTAACAGGGCCGTCTGCTCATGAATACATACACAGCAGAACATGAACTGAAAAAACAAAAACAAAACAAAAACAAAACAAAGCAAAACAACAACCAACCAAACAAACAAAACATCTCCTGGAAGGCTTTAGGCTTAAAAAGAGTAGAAATCAGACAATGAAACTAGAACTAGATAATCTTCTACCACCTGCTTTTATATTGGCTGCTGAAGAAGAAACTGAGGCACACAGGACAAAGAGTTTGAAATTCTGGATTCAATGAAACCAATAGCAACACCCCACTGGTAAACAACTGAGGCAGCATACCATACCACATACTGTTTTAATACAAAAACTGAAGAAGTGTTATTTTTAAGTCCCTAGAAATATAACATGAAAGCTAATGAATTAAATTTCATCAAGAAAACTGCATTTTCTACATATAGCAGAAAGCAAATTATACTGCAGCTAGGACTTTTCAAACTGGGATACTGTTGTGAAATGCATTTCTTTAAACTACTGATAAACTTAAAAGTAAGTATTAATGATGTCTGTACTAAGCAGATACTCCTCAACAATGAAGTTTCAGATTGGTGGTTTACACAATTCAGTAATCTCTTTTCTTGATTTCTCAGATGGTCTCGCCCCATACAACATCACTCCCAACTTGTCACTAGCTGTCTGTATCTGTATTGGTCACGTATGTGAACACGAGCGGTAACTAAAAATGTAACAAATCCAAATATCCTCTAATCAGCATTCCGATTAGTTACATACTGAACAAGGTCAGTATTTAGACTGGGGGAGTAGCACAAGCTCTTGAAAAGTAACTCTTGGATTTTACACCGACAGTTCAATTCATTCTTTTTCCTGGGGCCTTCTGTGTTCTGCAGCATCTACTACTTAAAAGTGCCCAAATAGATATATTAACATTTGTATCTAGTAATTTTTCCAAGAACATTGTAACCTTACAAATATTTGCACATCTATCTGAATCTTCCTAGTTTTCCTTTCCTTTCCTTTCCGAACAACATTAAGGAAAATGCTTGGGACTACGTAATATCTTCAGATGCTTGCTTCTTAATCAGTGAATATTTGATCAGAATGTGTGCATTAAGTTTTGTTAAATCGAAAAAAGAAAGGTTTATTTGTGCTTTGTAACTGAGATTTTATCAGATTTCAAATTAGGCTAGCAAGCTATGGCTTCTGAGACAACAATATCTATCCTTTGCCTATACATAGATCTAATTCATACAGCATTCACAGTGTCTGCTAGAATTTCCTATTTTATACTGCTTTTCTATTTTCTATAATGGTTTTGATCATGTAACAAGGATTGCAGGTGTAAAGCGTGTGTAAGGTGTACACACAGAAACTGCAGACAGTATGTACACTTCTTTACACAAAATATTGAAATGCAGTGTTAACATTTTTATCCTAATTGCTTCAAGGTTTTACATTTCAATAAAAGTAATGGGTACCTCACTCATTTTTAACAATTCATAGAACTACAGTCCATTATTTTCATATAACACTTTTCTATGGTAATCTTTTAAATCAACATGAAATTTGAGAAAATGCCATTATTTTGCTTTTAAGAAAAAACAAAATTCCAAATGAATGAGCAAACATTTCAATTTGTTTTCAGTATTTTATGGAATGAGGCCTTTTAATCACAGACAGCTTGGATAATAAGGTTCTCAATACTGAATTTCTTATATCGGTAGTCATACTGTAAAAGTAACCCATGAATTTCAAGAGAAAGACTTATTTAAAGTCTTAGATTTCAATAACCCATTAAGCAACTCAACTACATAATTCAAAGGTATTTTTAATCTGTGGTAAGAGGAATTCTGTGATGGCACTAATTGACAAAACGTATTGCAAGCATATGAAAATAAATGAAAAATGAACTGGATAGACTAGTATAACTTTTAGTAAACATTTGTAAAGCAATGTCTCCAGTTAGTGTTTATGTATTTACACCACTACTGAAGCGACAAAAAATTTACAGAAGAAAACCACTGAACCCAAAATTACATTTCAAATTCTACTGACAAAAATTTGTTCATTTTGTCCACTCTTTTGTCTAAAGTTTGAAATTTATATTTCTCATTAGAGGGAAGAAATTAAGGCACATTTAAAACTGCATTTCACTGCATTACTGAATTACTGATTATCTTCGAAACAGCGTAAATTGAAAGTAATTTTTTCTCTCGATAAACTCATATGACAATGATATAGCTTTCTGTGACTGGAAGAAGGTGGATAGATTTTTAAAAAGGACTTCAAACACTAAAATTATTTATACTTAATTTCTAGTGTTATCAAAAAACAAACAAACAAATAAACAAAACTAGGCTACACTTCTCATTTTCCTAGATGTAATTATAAGGTGATGTCTCTTTTAGTGTGGAAGTCACATTCAGGTCCAAATTTCCCAGCATCTATGGTCTACACGAATCCTACTATCTAGGTCCAAGTTAACAACTCGATATCCACCTGATACTCTTTACCTACAAAGGATTATTTGCACCGACTTGCACACAATTGTAGTGCTCCAAGATACAAATCAATATAGCTGTGAAGTCTGCCCTAGTTTTAGAAACACATCGTCATCTACCTTAATGAACCTCACAATTTTTCATTTCAACAGAAAGCTTGAGATGTGCTAATGTGAACCACATCTTTTCTAACACAAATACGCATGCAGAAAATTATTCAGGATGAAAATTGCAGCATTAAAGCATTAAATCATGAATGAAAAACATTCAACTAACTTATCTACAGGTTGAAATACTGCCTGAAACCTTTTCTGTACAGAACAAAACAGTTCCTTGTCTAAGGGCATTAGTATGATTTCATTTTATAGGAAGAAAACTTAAAACTAGCATTAGTGAGTTAACTTTAAAAGAAAAATGCCAAAGTACAGAATAAGATTAACAAACCAGTGACACCACTAATATCACTGTTACCATGCAAGTGCTGCAATGTGTATTTTAAACTTCTCAGAAAGAGAAAATACATTCATCTTCAACCGCACAATATGTCTGAGCAACCACTTGATTTTTAAGAGTGCGCTCATCATGAGTCCTTTCCCTCCTCTAATATACGGTAGCAGAGCATTTGTAAGATACTAACAGTAGGATGTTCAATGAGACTTCCCTTTTTCATGAAGCTTGTGCAAGATAGAAAGGAATATAATAATTATGGCAAATACAATTTTACAGTTTGCCAACTTCAAAAACAAAACAAAACAAACAAAAAAAGACCACCATCAACCCAACTGTTACGACTCTCATGCCATCCTATTGCTGACAAGGATCACTTTTCAGATCTTACAGACCTTTTCTAGAAGTTATTACTCTTAAAGCGATGTTACAGATTTTCTTTTTCAGTAGTTCTACTTGACCTTTCTTGACTATGAAATGTAACGTACATACTTTAAAAAAAAACTTCAAAATGTTTGTTCAGTGCCCAGAGAGTTTGTACGGACTATGTGGGGTGTATACCATCACTAAGATTTCTCCTTCAAGGAGAAATGTAAGACGAATTACAATACATATCTTGCAATATGATATAAACTTTGCCACTGGAAGGCTTCTGCTGATGCAAATAAATATAGTAAAAAGAAAAAAAAACAACTTTGTCATTCTTGTTCAATTAAATAGCTCCAAATTAAAAAAGCAAAAATTTGAAAACGTATTCTGCAGTAAAATGAGATGCTTTTATGTCTTCTAAGTCACTCTCTCAACTATACAAGAAGCGGATGGCTTCTCGGTACGTTTACATGTGAAAGTTCAGCACATGAAAGGAAAATATAACTAATGTAAAACTTATCTGTCAACAGGGAAAGAAAGATCCTTTTATTACCATATTAACAACAACAAAAAATTGTCCCAGTTACTCTCGGTGACTCCCGATACTCTGAACAGGTTTTAAAATTTTATCTGTTCAGCTCCCATTAAACCAGAAATGCCACTTTTGTTGTTGTTGGTTTGTTATTTTAAAATACATTACTGGAAACACAAAGAATGAAATTTGGGATCCATTTTTACCAGCTTCAAATTAAATGACTCAAAGATTTGACTTGGTGGAAAATGAACGAAGAAAATGAGTATTTTGAGTGTTACTGGACCTGGTACTTATCAACGCAGAGGAATTTATTGGAGAAGTAAGATTGGAGGTAGCCTGGGCTGCAGTGATCATGCCCTAGTAGAATTCACAATCTTGAGGGATATAGGCTGGCCAAAAAGAATAGTCAGGACCTCAGGAAGGCAAACTTTCATCCAGTAAAGGGACAAGTGGATGGCACCCCCTGGAAAAGTGCCTTGAAGAATAAAGGAGCAGATATTTACAGATATTTTTCTTAGGGGACAAGGTTTCAACTCCAACATGCAAGAGATTAGGCAAGGAAGGCAGGAGACCAGCATGGCTAAATCAGGACCTCAACCAAACTAGGGAAAAAAAAAAAAAAAGGAAATGCATAGGCAGTGAAGGCAGGTACATACGTCCTGGGAAGATCATAAGGATATGGCTTTGGAGTATAGGGATTGAATCAGGAAAGCCAAGAGCCAGCTACAGCTGAACTTAGCTAGGGATGTGAAGAATAACAAGGGTTTCTACATACATAAGACAGCAAAGGAAGATAACATATCGTACCCCCTCCTGACAAGTGAGACAGGGGACCTGGCTACAGCTGCCATGGAGAAGGCTGAGGTACTCAATTTTTTTTGGCTTAGTCTTCACCAGCAATTTCTCTTACCACACCTGCGCCCCACCTCCAAGTCACAGAATCTCAAGGCAGGGACTATGGGAATGAAGTAAAACCAGCTGTAGGAAAAGACCAGTTTCAAGACCATCTGAGGAACCTGAAGGTGCACAAGTCCATGGGACCCAAGATTCATCCCAGGGTCCTGAAGGAACCAGCAGATGAAGTTGCTAAGCCACTATCGATCATATTTGAAATGTTACGGCAGTCAGGTGAAGTCCCCAGTAACTTGAAAAGGGGAAACATAACATCCATTTTTAAAAATTGTAAAAAGGACAAGCCAAGGAACTACAAACTAGTCAGCCTCACCTCTGTGCCCAGTAAGATCATGGAGCAGATCCTCCTGGAAACCACGTTAAGCCATACAGAAGACGGAGGTGATTGGAGACAGCCGACATGACTTCACAAACGGCAGATCACGCCTGACTAATTTGGTGGCCTTCTACAACAGTATTGATGGAAGAGCAACTGATGTCATCTACCTTGACTCGTACAAAGCCTTTGTTATGGTCCCATACAACATTCTCATCTCTAAACTGGAGAGACATGGATTTCACAGATGGACTATTCCATGGATAAATAATTGGCTGGATGGTCACATCCATAGAGTTGTGGTCAATGGCTCAATGTCCAAAGGAAGAAAAATGATGAGTGGTGTCCCTCAGTGGATTGTTTAATATCTTCATCAGTGACATGGACAGTGGAATTGAGTGTACCCTCAGCAAGTTTGCAGGTGACACCAAACTGAGTGGTGCTGTTGATACGCTAGAGGGAAGGGATGCCATCCAGAGGGAACTGGACAGGTTGAAGCGGTGGGCCTGTGCAAACCTCATGAAGTTCAACAAGGCCAATTGCAAGGTGCTGCGCTTGGGTTGGGGCAATCCCAAATATCAGTACAGAGTGCATGATGAATGGGTTGAGATCAGCCCTGAAGAGAAGGACATAGGGGCACTGGTGGATGAAAAACTCCATGTGAGCCAGCAGGGTGCACTTGCAGCCCAGAAAGCCAGCCGTAACCTTAGTTGCATCAAAAGAAGCATTGCTGGCAGGTTGAGGGACGTGATTCTCCCCCTCTACTCTGCTCTCGTGAGATCCCACTTGGAGTACTGTGTTCAGCTCTGGGGCCCCCAGCATAGGAAAGACATGCACCTGTTAGAGTGGGTCCAGAGGAGGGCAATGAGGATGATCGGAGGGCTGAAGCACCTCTCCTGTGAAGAAGGCTGACAGAGTTGGCATTGTTTAGCCTAGAGAACAGAAGGCTCTGAGGAGACCTTATAGCAGCCTTCCAACGCCTAAAGGGGGCCCACAGGAAAGATGGAGAGGGACTCTTTGTCAAGGATTGTAGTGATAGGACAAGGGATAACCATTTTAAACCAAAAGAGGGTAGATTTAGATTAGATATGAGGAAGAAATTCTTCACGATGAGGGTGGTGAGGCACTGGAACAGGTTGCCCAGAGAAGTTGTGGATGCTCCACCCCTGGAAGTGTTCCAGGCCAGGTTGGATGGGACTCTGCACAACCTGATCTAGTGGAAGGTGACCCTGCCCATGGCAGCGGAGTTAGACTAGATGATCTTGAAAGGTCTCTTCCAACCCAAACCACTCTATGATTCTGCGATGACTGGCATAATGTATACTTGCACATGTTCAAAACTGCTGATACCATATTTTAAGAGACCTCTGCAATAAATTGGCTTATTTTACAAATATTTTCTATTACAATTTATCTGATAATTTTCCAACAGTTCTTAAGTAATGCCTATTCATTCCTCACTACAGGCTTCATTGCAGTATTCCTGTCTTGCCTTATTAGGGTAATTTCATAAATAAAGCTATTTAAATCACTGAAATGGCTTGAGGAGTGGTACACTATTCTACTAAAGCAAAGGAATCTAACAATCTGTTCCCTTGAGTTTGTAGTAACAATGTGAAGCACCAAAAATGAAAGTGTACCGATATTTAACAGAAAAAATCTTCAGCAAAGAGATCATGTCATTATAGCAAATAAAGGCTATGTTTTATCTTTGTAATCTTCTTGATGTAGCATTCTGCTGAAGTAGAGTACAGTAAGAGATCAGTATCACATACTGTTTAAAAGGGTAATAAGTACATCAAACAACTTACTCATGCATAAGGTTTTCAAGTAATGTGCATACCTAAATATATTTGTGTTGTCTGCAAAGCTACCTGAAGTATTTTTCAAAATATATGTTACTTGTGTAAATAAAAATACAAAGCACTATGGATCAGCTTCTGTAGTTGCTAGAATCGACAGCTTTTGTCACCAGACAAAGCTTTAAACTGGCATAAATGAGAACTGTTGCCCAAATGCCTGGCCTCTGTCTTCTCTATGTCCCATTCTCACCCTTTCCTTTGTGTCAGCAAAAATTACATGTCACTACTGTGAACCACAGCAAAGAATTGATCTGGATATTAGGACAGCTTCTTTCAGTGCAGTTGTTGGCTTATGATGGTTTAGTCTACAGTGAGAAAGGAAAGTCTTCACTAAAACTTCAAGAGATTAAAAAATTTTCACTGGCAAGACAGAGAAACCATACTATGTTTGCTAGTATTATGTCCCTTCTGAGTATTGTTCTTTTGGTAACATTTGTCTGCACCCCAAATTAGTAAAATAAGACATAGAACAGTTCTAGCTGTAAACATGATGCAACTGAAGACTGTACAATAAACTTTTATTCTACAAAAAAAAAGCTGTTAGAAATGGATGGTATAACACATATGTACAGTAGCCAATTTATTAACGTTTGAAAGATATTAACAAAGATGAAAAGTCATTAAATAATACATTGTTTTATACCACTACCAACTGATTTATTCAACCTCTCTCATCTAGTAATTTACCTATACCATCATACTACGAGCAATTTAGCATACTGCAGGTCCCAGTTTAGAAAAACAGATTAACTTTTAGTTTTAAAAAAGCATATAACAAAACATTTGAAAAGAAAAGCTACTGCCAATATGTGTTTGATTCTGGGTATTTACATGGTCTATGATTGAAGTGTTTTCAATCTGCACATATTAAAACGAAATAAAGAAAATCCCTTAAATTCACAAAGTACCCTCACAGCTATTTTGTGTTTTTGGACTTCCAGAACCATATCTGCCTGACCAGAATACTACTAGTAGGTTGTGCTGCACCACCAATGAACTTCTTTGAGCCACAAAGTCTGCACATGAAGGTACTTTTACCTTAAATATTGTTCATCTCAACTCCCGAGACATGTTCTGGTAATAAACGTATCAGCAAGGTCTTTTACAAAGCATTATTTAATGTGCACCACACTACATCCTAATGACTACTACTTGCACAGTAGATAAAGAATCATTCATGTCCACCCTTTCAGAGGGCTACCTTCATTAAACTGACAGTTTGTTTACTAACCAGAATAAAAGTCCCTATAATTGAAAAACTGAACCATGACACAGCATGAAAAAATAACCCACATCCCAGAGGAAGAGGGCACCAAACACATGCATAACTTGATTCTACTTTCAAAGGCGTGCTTATGCTTTACACTCACGTGATATTCTCATACTTTCGTCCCTTTGGGAGAAAAGGAAGGGGAATTAAAACTTACATGTTTACACTTTAACAGTAAAGATCAAAATTCTAATCTGAGCTAAAAATGTTTCTTCTAACAAAGGGGCATTCATGTAACAGAATCTACTCTTTGATCCTATTATGCAAGAAAAAAACAACTTTCTCAAAACTGAGTGAAATGCTTTCAGACAGAATTTTAACAAAAGTTATGTTGAAAGAAGTTGGTGGAACACATTTGAGTGGAACTAATTGAAAATCTTACATTACCAAATCTTCCACCACCAATTTAAAGGACACAAGCAGCAAAGTACGTGAAACAAGAGAGAATAGTGCTACTAATTTACCTAAGCAGCCAATTCATCTCGACAATTTAACAAGAGGTTCTATTTCAATATTAAGCCACCAAAACACAAAGCCCCCCTTATTTCTGTTAAAAAACATGTAGGGTTTTTTAGACCAACAACAACTTTTCACTTTTCGTGCAACATTTCTGGACTTTGAGTCACCAAAAACAAATAACAACAAAGTACATAAACGCTACCACTATCTATCCAGAATACCAAATATGTTACAAAATAGACAATGCAAATATTTGTTTAAGTTTTGGCTTCATGCGTATCTGCATTTTAAAAAAGAAAGCTAAAATCCTACTGTATATTCTTACAGTGTATCATGTTCCACCTTCTATAAGTAGTAAGAACTTTATATAACTACTAGCATAAGAAGGTAAATATAAGCTTGACAGTATTGCAGTGAAATAAGCTTATCTTACTACCTACAGAAGGTGAAAGGCAATTTTTTATAACCTAATTTCATTTCAATTTTATTGAACTGTCTACAATATTCTGTGAGTGTGTGCACATACACAGGCACGCACAGAAAAAGTGGTATCTACAAACAGTTTACACAAATATTTACATACATATGTTATATACATAAGCTAATGACTGCATGATTTTCATTGTAAAAACCATATGCTGCTTTCTTGCACATTGCAGCTGTTGCATTGGTCTTACAAAAGTAATATAAACCTTTTGCAACAACTAGCTAAGCACATATCATAGCTGATTCCAAGTTTTTATAGCTTGCAGGTTTTTTAAAAAAATACAATACCTAGAACACTGTTATCAAACAAATATGCTTTATTGGCATCTAAAAACAAAATGCACCCAACATTAAAATGTACTTTTTCATTTTTTTTTTTTTAAACCCACTGCAGTACGAGGAACAAATCACAAACACTTACTTTAGAGAAAACAGAGACTATAGTGTAGATTTTACAAAACCACTTTTAATCTCTGTGTTATGCTCCTTAAGTAACATGGGCCATTTCTTTTTCTGCCAAATTGTAGGAACATAAAATATCACAGCTTTGTCTTACTTTAAAATTCTGCAGCAGCCTAAAAACACGGACAAGATACACCAGCACCTGTTTTCAAGTATAACAATTTCGATAGCCAACCTAAGGGTAATATCTAAAAAATTCCATTGTCTTCCATAGGAAGTCTTTGTTTGACAAGCTGTTATTTTATCTTTGTGAATTTAAAAGCAAGTGGGGGCAAATTTATGTTTTACCAGAGAAATAAAAAAATGTTTACCTACCATGTTCAAATTAAGAACAGTGTTCTATACAAGTCAGTTGTACAGTTATTTAAGTGAAAGATGAACATGAACATCAGATTAACTTAATTCTGGCAGACAAAAGTGAACTACTAAGGTCCAGTCAGCCATTTATCTATTACAGAGAGATGACAACTTTACAAAAGGTATCTTTTACCTACTGAGTGATGATTATGTCCCCTCAGTTTCTGTGCTTTCTACCACTGGTTCACTTTCTATATCAGCTTCTGTGTCACTCTTCTCTTTGTTTATCTCGACGGAAGATGTCAGTTTTTCATAAAGTTCTGGATCGTCCTGCACCTGTGCAGTTGGTGGCTGACTTTCTGTCTCTGTATTTTCACCGTTTACCTGGGGCATATTATCAGCTTTGCGTTGGGAAGTGGCCCCATCAAAATATTCAAAAACCCGTGGATGTGGAGGGGGGATCCAGTTGTTTGACATTCTGTCTCTTCCAAACCTGTTCCCATTAATTTCTCTGCAAAAGTTAAAATCTCTGTCATCCCTATCCCTCTGTCTTTCCCAGGGTCTTCTGCGGTCATCAAAATCTCTGTGAGCATCTTGTTCAAATCCTCTATTCCAATTGGGACCACTTCTACTATCAAACCTATAGTTTACATGCCGAAATCTCTCTCTGTCTTCATGGAAGCCTTTAGGGCCACCATAAATAGGGAAGGCATGGTGCTCTCTTTCATCATAATCTCCTCTCTGTCCCCAGTGCTTGTCTGAATTGAAAGCAAAATGCTCTCTTCGGCCAAGATTATCTATACCTGGTCTTCCAAAATTTTCTCTGATGTCTACATGTGGTCTTGCAAAATGTTCTCTTCCATCTACTGGCGGCCTTCCTACGCCTTCTCTTGGATCAACTGGTGGTCGTCCAACAGAATCTCTGACATCCACTGAGGATGGTCTGTTAAGATTATCTCGGTTTTCCACTGGAGGAAAGCGATAATCTCTGTCTCCTTCCTGCTGTATGTTATCGCCTCCAAGTGGTAGTCTTTTCTCTGGATTAGAAATGCTATCAATATTTTGTCTTCCTGGTGTTCCGAAAGGTCTTTCTGTTTGATTAAAAATATCTCCTGGAGGAAAAGGACCTCGAGGTGGTGGGTGAAGAGATGGATCAAGGATTGCTGGAGGAGGAATACTACGCTGTGGTGGCACTCCTGGCTGCATTAATGGAAACCTTGGTCCAGGTGAATGGGGCATTAGGCCTGGACGGATATCTATGAGAGGCATTCCTGGCATCCTTTGACTACTAATATTTAAATGAGGCATATTTTGAACGCCAGCTGGATGCTGCATTGCCAGAAGTCCAGAACTACTTGAAATATTTGGTGGTGGCACTCCCATAAGTCCAGAACTACTAGAAACATTGGGTGGTGGCATTATGAGAAGACCAGAGTTGTTTGAGACACTTGGTGGCTGCACTCCTGCCAGAACTCCTGAGCTGCTTGAGACATTGGGTGGCTGCATTCCTGGTAGGAGGCCAGGGCTACTTGAGATACTGGGTGGATGCACTCCAGCTAGAAGCCCTGAGCTACTTGAGACATTTGGTGGTTGTACTCCAGCCATAAGTCCAGAGCTACTTGAGACGCTGGTTGGCTGAACTCCTCCTGCAAGAGAAGAGCTACTGGAGACAGTGGGTAGCTGCACTCCTCCTGCAAGACCAGAACTGCTTGAAACAGTTGGTGGTTGCACTCCTCCTACAAGTCCAGAGCTGCTTGAGACAATGGGTGGCTGTACTCCCCCTGCAAGTCCAGAGCTACTTGAGACACTGGGTGGTTGGCCTTCTCCAGTAAGCCCAGAACTGCTTGAAACGCTGGGTGGCTGCACTCCTCCCACAAGTCCAGAGCTACTCGAGACATCACTTTGCACTAAAAATGCAGCAAGAAGAAGAACAATTAACAGAAAATGCCAATGCAACACATAGCATTCAAAACAAAATCCAGCTTAATCCATCATTTGATTAATGCATTCAGAGGGATGATACTGCTGACAAGGTCTGTCTCAGTTTCTATAACGAATACAGATCATTTTAGTCATGTTGGTGATAGACATTAAGACATGGAAATGAACATGTCTACATAGTAAAGAATGTACAGCAGCTTATAATTGACAAACTCCACAACAATTATCCAATTTATGCAAGAGAAGTATTAAAATCTTTGATGCAGTTCTTCAAATTTTATACTATTGCACCCTCTTCTGCTTCTTTCCATTGCCACTATATAGAAAGAACGCACTTTTAAGATGTTTTTTAAAGGCTCAGCTTTATTTCTCAAGTCTACAAAGATTCCTGAGCATGAGCTGCTAGAAATCAAGGATCAGATGATGATACAGATGACCTCCCTCACTCCTCCATCTTAAACTGAAAATGATACCCAGTCTATAACTTCCTATTCTATTTATTAGTGCAATGGAAAAGGACCTGCATAAAAACTCACAAGCATTTCAATGTTTCTTGTATGTGAAACTATCAGACAATAAAGACATTTCTTACCAGCTCTACTGTTTTCACTGGAAGAAATCTGAAGGTCTGTAAGATGTGATCCCTTCTCATCTGATTCTGGTTTGTTGATTGGCAGAGGATTAAAAACACTTCCAGCAGATAACGTTGGAGTAGCTAGATTGCTAGTAACTGTGCCAACTGGTAGAACGAGGCTAGTAAAAGGAACATCCTTCATCGTCTCTTGTGTAATTGGCAGTGGAGGCTGTACTAAAGCTGCAGAGAAATAACAGAAGTGTATCACAGCAATCATATTTTCAGCCTTCAAGTTTAGCTTGGCAGATGTCAAGATGATAAATCAAAATAAGGGAAATTCTTTTAATTACCATAAGAATTATGATGATTTTGATAATAATTTGTTATCCTCAGTCAGCACTTTAATATTTATTTTTTTGTAGAGGCCATGAACTGCAAGCAACCTAAGCAATCAGTACTCTTTGACAGATACTTTTAAATGTTAAATTGATAACAGTTAAAAGGCTAAACAAAAAAAAAAATATTATAAATTATTCAGCACCTAACAGTAGATAGCTTAAGTAACAGATACATCTGTTAGAGCCAAGTTTGAATTAAACTATGCATACAAATAATAAATAATTCATGATTTTTTTTTTTCAGTTACTCCATGGTAACTATCATTTTTCAATGAAGTTGAAAAGCTCTGCAAATCTTTCTCTCAATACCTGCTTAAAACAGCTACGCAGTAACCTGTATGTTACTATTCTCCATTAGACAGGATTAACAAACTTTCGATTATATGACAAGTAGTATATCAAACAATTAAGCTTTTCATGACTTACAACAACTTCAGAAGAATCAAACTTACGTGTTGGAACAACTGGTGGGACAACAGGTGGTGGGACAACAGGTGGTGGGACAACAGGTGGAACTGGGGGAGGCATAAAACCTGTACGGAAAAAATGACAAATTATTACAATGAAAAGCAAACACAATTTTGCATTAAAACCTTGCTTACGTTATTTATCCTGAAAAGTTGCATCACTGAAGACTAGCAAACAACAAATGTATATAAAGGGGTGACAATGGTTGCTGTTTTCAAAATCAACCCATCTTTACTGTGAAAGACCTGCTTTTGTATCTTTAAAAGGGATTTCTGTCAACGATACTCAAACAAGAAAATTAAGAGATTCAAAATTTTGCAAAGAAAAGAGATGAACCTTAAGATTTTTTTTTATTTTGTAAGATTCAAAAAAAAAAATCAGTTTTAATTTAATTTTTAATCTTCTCCACAAAATACACTGGTAAGAAATAATATTAAGTTAGGCATAAGAAATTTCATATTGGGTTGAAATTAGTGATTCAAAGGTCAGCTGGCTCAAACAGAAATGAGAAGCTGATGGAAAACTATACAAAGCAAAATATACATAGACAGTACATAGGTTGAGTATACTTATTACTAACTCAACTTCGTTTTTACTAACTTACCTGGAGGTGGCTGTGACGGGTTGAAACTTGCTCGCAAGAATGGTGGAGGAGGAATTGCGCTATAACCAGGAGGAGGGACAGACATTGTGACAGGAAATGCAGGTGGAACTAAGCTAACAGCAGGCACAGCTGGAGCTACTGGAATCTTTTTTCATGGAAAGAAAAAACAAGCAACTTCAATACTTAATGTCATTGAATACTGCAAAAGAATTTATCCACTGACTCGACTGCAATTCATGTTAAGCACTAAGTGTACCAAAGGCTTCGTATATATTCTGAACACCCTGAAGAATTAGATTGCATTTTGGAATGGTACCTGCACTGCAGATAAATAAGGACACTGGAAAAATTCTATGCTATCTTTTCTTTATTCTAAAAGGAACAGAAAATACATGATTTAGAAAATACATGGTATAGATATTATACCAATTGAAGAATAAAAATTTACCTTGGAGGAGAGAGGTGAATACAGAAAGGGAGAGAGAGAAAAGGAAGGAAAACATAGATAGAGTGGCAATTTGAGAGCACATAAAAAACAGGGATTCCATTCTCATTAGAAAAATTTACATATTTTATAACAGTATTAGAATGCTGAGAGTTTAGCATACATAATTACATGTAATGGCTAATAATCCTGATGAAATCCTGGAAATTATTTAATATTTCTTAAGGTTCTATTTGAGCTATGTATTTTGGTACAGTGCAGCAGAATTACGAATAATAAGCAGCAGAATAAAATCTCTCTCTCTCACTACATACATATATGTGTATATTTAAATGTATACTGATCACAGTGTATGCTAGGAGAAAGCTGAAATAAAAAGACCAAAGACAATTTTTTTTGTGGGGAAAAAAAAAGCTCAAACTTCAATGCAAGCAAACCCAAAAATGTTGACCTTCATAGTAATTTTATGACAGCTTAAGTACTGGAAATGTCTATACATGTTAAGAAAGAGAAAACAGTGATAATACAAATACATATTTTTTTGTATTAAGCTACTGCTTCTTTTTTTACAGTTTCATATGGTCATAATAAAAAGGATTTAAAGAGTTTGAAAACAGGCATTTGAATTTATACTTGATAAACATTTACTGTGTATTGCACTCAAGGAGAATTACACTGTATTCTTCCAGCCTTCCACAATACCTTATTATTGATTAGACGTTAATAAAAATTATTTGCTTTAGCAAACAGAAGAAAACACAGCAGAGATTCAAAACTGCTCACAAATTACTGTATATATCTGGACTGCAACAACCTACTGCAACAATCAACTCTTTTAAAGACAAGATTGTCCCTATGAAATCTTGCCTAAAACTACTGGGAAAATAATTAACCTGATATTCAAACCTGATACAGGGAAAAGCAGACAGGTAGTGAAGAAAAAAACTCAAGTGAAAAAAGATTATTGCATTGCTTAGCTTACAGAAGGATGTTTTGTTCTGCAAATAAACCACTTTTCGTAAGCTCATTTTAATTTCATTTTGAAAACGAAGAAGCCAGTATTTCTTTTTTACATTCGGTCTATCTTCAGCATTTAAGCCTTCATTTGAGATTGTACTCAAGTTTGGGATATGTTGTACATGAAATTAAGGATTTTGCTCAACAAGGGCAACTGATTCTTCTCTAGAATATTTCACAGAAACACACAGAAACACAGGGCTTTAAGTATTTTTGTTTTAAGTACTTTAATTTAGCATTAAAGTTTATCTGTACTGAATAAAAACTTACCCCTCCATTTGTGTGGAGTTTCTGCAAACTCAAACTTTAATACAAACCTGAAGCATAGTAACTGGTTGTGTGTAAGCCTCTGTCTGCGTTGTAATAACTGTGCTCTTATCAACTGCAGTACTCTGTGTAGTTTGAATATTTTCTTTAGCAGGTTCTGAGCTCCTGGCAGTTTCCCATTCTTAA
>VXAL01014685.1:254024-267037 GCA_013399475.1 Chauna torquata | reverse complement strand
CATCCCTACCTCCCAGCTCCCATCCACTCTGAATATAGTTCCTTGCTTTGTGGACTGCTGAGAGAAATCTTCACCATAAAAACGATTTGCTACTTTTTAAATGAAAAGCCAAAGAAGAAAAAAAATATACATCTAAACTGTACTGAAGTCCTGAGTTTAAAGCCATTCTGGAATGATGTAAAATATTAATGTGCGGAGAACAGAGCACTCTTTCTTTTAGAAAAATGAATTCTGAACTGCTTAACTTATCAGATAAATGACAGAGTTTTAAAACACAAANAAAAACAGATGGTCAGTACAAGTGTTTGCTTTTCTTGTTTTGTTTTCTTTTAATCAAAATTGTTGTTTTAAAAGTGATGAAAAAATAAAATACTGTCATTTATTAGCTATGGTAAACTATACTAGCAATTTTCCATAAAACCATGCCTGTAGNATGACAGAGTTTTAAAACACAAAATAAATGCAAAACTACATCAGAGTCTGTGTATAATCTAAACCAAGTTAAATTCAGGAGCACAAGTTTGTTACAAAAATAAATTAAGTGCAATGTATGCATCCCAAGAATCCAGGGTCCTGAAAACACCAGCAATGGTGTATACTGATACAGTATGAAAATACATTCCCTTTGATTTAAGCAATTGTGTGGAAGAAGTTCTTCTCCCTGCTAACCTCTCTTTAGTGTAAACTCTCTGTGCAGAGCAGCATGCTGCAGTAGCTGAAAGTCAGCTGGCTTTTGGATACTCTTTTTAAGATATGACCTTTATGGCCTATCTAATGAAAGCAAAATATTTATGTTTCACATTTCCACCTGTGTTGGCTCTATGTACCTGTGAAAAGCTGTTTAAAAAGCACTCTAAAGGTTTAACAAAACTGGCTTCTATTTAAAGTATTCAGCAAACTATCCAAAGTGAGCACCACATACTTCAATTTCTTATTGGTATAACAATTTTCAGATCAAGCGCTGTTCATTTTCAAATGCACCATAAAAGACAGCGTTAAAGAGAAAGCATGTTGTAACTTAGGGATAGCTCTTGCTATGTTTTAAGAAGTAAAACCACCAGTGCAACAGTATGAGTAAAATCATCAGTGAATCAGTATGATACTTGCTTTCCCCTAATATGAGATGATATAGCTACATAAGTTGTAAGAAACATCAGAACTCAAACTTACAAAAAAGAATTTGCTTACTGGTTTTGTAACAGTACTCAAGCTGAATATTGCTCTTTTAATAAAATATAAGGCCATTAGTTTTCCCTCCAACACTACATCACTAAAACAGTAAGTAACTGCCACTTACCACTTAGTGTTTTTGACCGTATAGGAGGCAATCCCTTTTTCTGACGTTCTTTTTCCCTTTCCCTAGCCCTTCTTTCACTGGAGTATGACCGAGATGACTTTCTCTTCCTTTCTCTTGATCTTGACCGTGAACGTTTTCTGTGTTTACGCTTACGAGAACCAGACCGCGATCTAGACCTTCGTTTTCTTGGTGACCTACAAAATACTTAATTTCAGTATGCTGAGTTTAAAAAAAAAAAGTAAAAAAAGTAATTTACTCTTCTTTTAACTACAGACTTTCAGCTTGATACAGATACTTCCTTTATATTTACTCAAACTGCCATTACTGTGAGGAATAGGACATATACCCTGGGCTTTAAACAAAAAAAAACAACCAAACTGAGCTAAACCAAATCAAACCACACTCAAAGAGTTCCATAACAGTATCTATTTTTCTGACACAGAAAACCTGAGCAGGTCTTAAAAATTTTAAAGTAGTCCACAGGTATGCAAAACAAGGTTCCATACAGAACCTTTGTTTTGTTCATTACCAAAACTACTAATGACAACTTTGGAAAATACAGAATTGAGAATGATCATCACAAATTGCAACTCTGTTCCAAAAAACTTGATTTTCTTAATACAAGTTCATTACAACACCTTGAACGAGATCTTGAACGAGTTCTTGATCTTGAACGAACGGCTGATTTCTTTTCTTCTTGTTCAAAAATCTCTTCTTCAGCAACATCCTGTCCTTCGTCTATGTCCATGTCCTGAGGTCAGACATAGCAGTTCATAAACATTTAATAAATATACTTACAATATATATGAGTATATGAAAGCATGCATGTATTTTACTCGTTTCGAAATCAACTTAATATTATGTGTTTTCTTCCATAATTAAATTTATTAAAACAGTTTTACCTGTTGCTGAATATCCATTGAATCATCTACATTTGTTTCTGCTTCTAAAAACTGCTGTTGACTGCTCCCTTGTGATGGTGATGCAGAGTGCTCTGAACCAAAATTTCCTTCTTGATTTTCCTCAGGGCTTGCCTAAATGACAAATCATTATACATCATAAAAAGACTCATAATTCAAACTGCTTATTGTGTCAAAATTCAAGACTACATGAAACAATTGTTCAACTATTTCTAAAAAAACAATTCTCGTATTTTCCCACTTCTCATTAACATGGAGCAATTATCTACTAAGAAAATGACAAGCTGAACTAGATGACACTCCATTCCATTCCTTTGTGTCATCTGAAATAATATTCCTAACTATAAAAATTATTACCATCTATTTGCTGAATCAAAAAAAAAAAAGTACAATATTTGCAGCTTCAATACAGTAGAATATTTAGCTAGCTTAAAAATAAAAATTCACAGGACCAACAATAGCAAAGGCAGCCTTTATGTACAGTGGCACAGAAAGAGACCCATTAGTCACCTGTGCATGCGTGCATATTTTGTTACTAATATAATGAAAATATTTGCAATACCAATTGAACTAGTTAAAATGTACATTTAGATCCAAACTTTCTTAAAGTGCATGATTTAAGACAAGGAAGTATTACAAGATAAGGGAGGGTGTTGTGTCATTTATGTCAGCACGTCAGTTACTTGAGATCTAACCGAAACAGACAGTTCTGAAAACCACCAAAATTAAATATATAATTTTAAAATGTAAAATACTAAATGTGTTGTTGAATTACTATGAAAGAAAAAAACTATAATGGCCTCTACACCAATACCTGGTTGAAAGCACAGATTTGGAATAAATATCTGTAGGATATGAAAGAAATGCAAAAAATACAGAAAATGCAATGAAAATACTCAGAAATGCAATCTGGACAATTTAGATAAGTAATTTTAAACATACAATCAAATGTAAACATGCTTCAGTAATTGTCTTTACATTTTCACTACAACAAATGCTAGGTATTCTATCTGCTAGGAGAATGCCATATAGTACCAAGCTTTTCTGTTTTATCTTCATATTTTTAAGCAGCTTATAATGACAGTTTGCTAAAAATACTAAAAAAATTTTACTATAGTTCATTTAATGCATTTGCCTACTAACATTATCTGCTTCACCTCACTTCCTTATATTTAATTACTCTTCAACAAGTTCTGTTTCTGGATACTAGTTCCTACATTACTTGTTGATTCTTCTGTCGTCTATCCTCTCCTCCTAATTAGATGTTTAATAATTTTGTTTCGTGTTTTATCTTTCTTCCTCTTTCCCTTAATCTTTCTCACTGATGCTTAAACATGGAATTAAAGAAAATCTTCCTCATAACATGCTGCAGTCATTACTGAGGACTTCCAGGAGAAGTTTGTGTCTTTTAGCTGCTATCAAGGTGAAAATGAAACTTCTTCTCCATACCAACTAGCCAAGAAGCTGAGCGGACCTGAGGGAAAACAACTTCTGGAAAATCATTTTGAATAGACAATCAAATAAGAAGGGGTGAGTCATACGAACACTCTACCCATACACGTAATGTAACTTAATTTCATAAATGAAATCTAATTTAGTGTCTAATTCTGCTTTTTTTTTTTTTTTTGAGATAAACTATTTTGCAAGGTAGGCATTCAGCATTTTTTTTTCAAATTACATAGCTATTTTTAAATAAGTCATATCAAAAGCTCCTGAAACATATACACCCTTCAAAGTTGCATTCCAATTCAACAATTTGTATGGAGTTTAAAGCCAGAAATTGCTAGATTATGCATCTATACCAAAAATTATTTTGTCTGTAGCTGTATTGCACAAACTTTCTCAGTTACTACAGTTAAATGAGGTATGAAAATAAAACATAGTAAAATAAAGCAGTAGAATAAGAAAATAACATCTAGTAAAAACCTGATTACTATTTTTCTAAACAATTAAAAACTCAAAGTCACAAATTCAAAATTCACATTGACGTTCCTGATTGATAGCTGAGGGATTGCACCTTTGCACAAGTTAAATTACAATCCCCTACAGATGTTTGTTAAGTTTGCAGTGGTTTTCTTTCAACCTAGAAATTTCAGTTTTACTGCAAAACTGTATCCAAATACCCTATAGAAAATCCACTTCATATCTGGCCAGTATCAAGACAGAATAAACTTTTTACTTTCTAATGGGATCAGGAATTAGGATCAGCATGGGAGAAAAGCAACTCAACACAGAGGACTCAGAAGAAACAAGTCAATTTACTTCACTGTGGAGTAGAGAGGACCCAATCCATACATTTAAGCAGCAATCTTGCGATGTCTCGATCATTAGTTCTTAATTAAGAACTTCATGGGAAATACATGACTCTACTCTTTAGCCCAGATTCTTCAATAGAACGAGACATTTATTAGCCAAGACTTAAAGCTTGGAAAGGGAAAATTTAAGTTAGAGTGCAATCTACTATTCTGTCCTCTTGTAGGTTCTGTAGCAGCAGCTTGTACACTGCTCTCTCTCTTCACAGGCCGTAGCATATTCACTTCAGGGCTCAATTCCTCCTTAATGACAGCAGGAAAAAAAGGTTTATTTTCCCTACAAAAGGAGCTGAACAACCAAAGCACAGTCAGCCTGTAACTGAACTTCTCCTAAGAGAAGAAAAATGTATACCCCACACATACAGTTGTATTCATTTTTCTGATTTATGCACTTTCTTCTGCTTATTCCACTTACTCTGCAAGCTTCTGTTACATGATAACCACAAGATGGAGTTCTTACCTTTTGAGGCTGCTGTTGCTCCAGAAGCTGTTGTCTGAGATGTTCCAGATTTTGTTGCTGTAGCTGTTCAGCTAGCTGGTGAAAAAGTGAGTTGTTCACAGATTCTGATACTAAAGGCCTAAAATGAAAGAATTTAAAAAAAAAAAATTTTCTTTTAAACAGTTGGTAAAGAGGTTTTCACAACTGAGTTTCAAGTTTAACTAAACATGTAGAATGAAGACAATGTAGTTAATACCACCCTTTGTTACCATCATTACTGCATTATTGACATTTATATAACTAACAAAGCAAAGAATGTGTTAACTTTATCCTAAAGTCATCAAAACTTCTGGCACACAGACCTACATAGAATGTTTAAAAAATGCATACATTTCATTCATTTGGTGAACTGTCTTTTTCTATCATTTTGGTATACTTATGCTCTGAAAGAGACAACATCTTCCTTTCTATTTAATCCTAATGTTCAATTACTGCCTGACAAATTTTAGCATTTTCCTTAAGAAACATAGCTTGATCTTACAGTTGGGAAGTGGGAGTTTCCTTTTTAGGCTCTTCATTTTGTTCAGATTCTTCCCCAAAGTCAAACCTGTCCATCAGCTTCTAGGAGAAAGCAAAATACGCATTACTGAGTACTCTTTATAACATACGTATTTTTACGTATATCTAATTTTCAAAAGAAAAATGCTCTTATTTCTCAACTAAAGAAAAAAAAAGTAGTTTGGCAAAGAACCTGACTTGAAAATTAAACGTCATACTGGTGTTGCTACCAAACTCTTGAATGCATCAAACCCTGGGTCTTCTCTGTGGCTTTCTCGAGCTCTGCCTGCTGCTCCACAGCAAGCAGAACCACATGTTCTTTCCAAAGTAAATAACATCTATTTTGGTGGAAGGCTTATAGAAAGATTAATTTTATGCGATGGTACCTTTAACTAGAAGAAATTACCATGAAGAAGCCAACTATTCAGTCCTCTGGCAATCAGCAAACTGCTCTGCTCATATCAAGACCCATGGCTTGATTACTTCACAAAGAATTACTGTATTTTCACACACGCATGTCATTTAGATAACCTGAATTCCTTCAAATACACTGTTCCCTGAAAACAACTTCTGACATAGTGTGCAAAAAATCAAAGCAAGCAATTATCATGCAAGGGGAAGAAGCCTCCCTAGGGACAAAAAGGAAGGTATCTGACAAGGAAAAAGAAAAACTTGGATAAACTTCCTGTTTTATTTGTGAAGATATCTACATTGTATGTTTAACTGTGAAGATATCTACATTGTTTGTTTGGTTCTGCTGAACCAAAAAAAAAGTGTTTTGTTTAATTTTTGAACAGCCCAGAAGCATCTCAGTAGCATTTTACTTTCTTGAAGACAAGACTAAAGGACAAGCATGCAGAAATGCAACAAGTTTTATTAGTCACTCAGATCATGTTTTTTCTATAACTATACATTGACAGAGCACTGCTATCAAATCCACGTCCACATAACTTTATACCATGGAAGTCTTCTGAAAAGTAGAGTTACCACTGTACTACAAAATACCACAAATTCTTCTCAAACACTGGTCTCTCAGAAGAAAAAACTAGAGTATGAGAACATAGGTCAGGCATTTGAAAATACCAAGGCAAAAAAGTCTCAAGTAACCACCATTATGATTTAGCAGTCCTTCTTTTTCAGGATGCTCTAATTTCTTTTCAATTACTGGAGACCATCAAGAGCAAAGCCTAAGCTGTCTGAGAGACTCGGATCAACCAAGAATTTTTAGAACTATTTTCCCAGTGAAATGATCTAACACATTTGAAAGCAGGACTGAATCTACCTATGAGAAAACACAGCGGAGACAAAGACCACCAAGAATAGAAGAGAAGAACAGAATAGTTCGGTTGGAAGGGACCTACAAAGATAATCTAGTCCAACTGCCTGACCACTTCAGGGCCAAACAAAAGTTAAACCATATTAACGGCATTATCCGAAAGCCTCCTGAACAATGACAGGCATGGGCCATCAACCACCTCTATAGGAAGCTGGTTCCAGTGTCCAACCACCCTCCTGGTAAAGAAATTAAGGGAGCTTACGTGAGGTGGGATGTGAAAATCCTGAGTAACTTGCATCATACATATCTAATCCATTTAAAACAAGCTGGTTGCCTTCTTTTTAAATTGCTTTATTTTGTTAGAATATTTCCAAATAAAGCACTTGCAAAATGCAGCATCTCTGAACAAAATATGGATTTTAGAAAAACATCCCGTCTCATCTTTAAAATATGATTAATCATCATATATCTTCCATCATGACTACATAGAAAGGAAAATAACAGAGGATGCACAATTTAAACATTAATCTTCTGAGAAAAGGAACAAATGGAAAGAATTCAACAATTGATGGTAATGAAAAAAATTTAAACTGCGACCTGACAAAACCAAAGAACTTCCAGCCAAAGCAGGCAAATGTGCAGCATGATTTCTGTTTAAACTTGCTTTTAGTAAATATAAAATAGTAGATATTAAAGGGGAAAAAATGAACAGAAATATTTTAAAATAAATTGGAGCAGAATCATCTTTGCTATAAGGCAACAGACGTTTAAACATACTAAATATTAGGATACCTAGATCAACCCACCACACATACATATATTAAACTACAGAACTTTCCCTGAATGCTACACCTGTTAATTTAATTACTTAAGAAGAAAATATGTTCAGAAAAAGCAATGGGAATTGATAAATACATTACAAAAAGCTTTTTATTCCAAAGGAAATTAAATTCTTCTGAAGCACCAGGATAATGTCTTTAGAAATCATAACAAAGGAACGAGATATAAATGTATAGGAAAGGTTGATCAAAAACTTTTTTTTTTTTAAAACCATAACACAAGGATAAGCAATTTTTCACCCAATGCGCATTAACTTGTGCAACTGATTACCACAAAATACTATGGAGGCTGAAGAGCTTGAAAATAGAGAACAAGGATTGGAAGAACTGCCAGAATTATTAAAAATAGAGAATTGAAAAAGATGGATACTATAGTATTCTACAGCAGTATCTTCCTGCACCATTATCCTTCCTATTATCCAATTCACTGTCACTGTATCATGGAATCCGAACTAAGCTACACAGTTTTCTTCAGATCACCATGCTTACCATTTATATATCATAAAAGCTGTTTCTTTCTTTATGTTTGTCAACTCAGAACATTTGTCTTTTGGACACTGCCTTCAATCATATATTTCTATATCCACATCATGGTCCCATCCTCCATTCTCTAAACTAAGTAATCACAAGTCTTTTCAGAAGACTTTTCTTCTACAGAAACTATTCAATATTTCTAATGATTACTTTCATGAATCACTAAATTCTCTAATTTTGCTGCTGCAGCTTTTTTAAGATCACAGAATCATAGAATGGTTTGGGTTGAAAGGATCCCTTAAATATCATCTAGTCCAACCCTCTGCCATGGGCAGTGACATCTTTCACTAGATCAGGTTGCTCACAGCCCTGTCCAACCTGAGTTTTTAGTCACTTTACCTCAGGTAAGAATACTTTATCTATTTCCACCAGATGACAGTATCTTTTCTGTCCCATTCTTCATAAATCTCAGGTTGAAAGGGATCTCAGTACATCTCATTCCAACTTTCTGCTCACAGCAGGCTCAGCTGTGAGCTCTGACCTGATTATTCAGGGTTTTATCCAGCTGAGACTTGAAAACTCTTTAGGACAGAGACTGCACAATCTTTCCAGGCAACCTTTTCTAGTACCTGAATGTCCTCATAGGGAACAGGGTTTTCCTTACATCCACTCCAGATCTTTTTGTTTCAAGTTCTGCCCATTGTCTATAATCCTGCCACTATGCCCTGCTGTAAAGAGCCTGGCTCCATCTTCTTGCTGAGTTTCGTGTAGGTGCTGATGGGCTGGTGTTCGGTCTCCCCTGAAGTTTTCTCTGCCCAAGGTTGATCCAGCCCCGATCCCTCAGAGACGAAGTGCTCCAGCCCTGACCATTTTGGTGGCCCTCCACTAATATCACTCCAGTTTGTCAGTGTCTTTCCTGTACAGGCAGAGGGTAAAAACTGGATGTGATACTCTAGATGCAGTCTAATGACTGCTGAATAAAAGTTGGATGATCATTTCCATCAATCTCCTGTTCATACAGCCCAGGTTCATTGAAAGAGATGTTATACAGGACAGGACCCCTGTGAGTCTATTACTGCAGGTCCATCACTAACAAGACTACTTATTACCGACCTACAGGTAAAGTACAGCCCATTAATTGCTACCTTAACCCAATTATCCAAATGATTGTTTTACCTATCCAGATGTCCACCCATGGAGATTGTAATGTCCTCACTTGGATACAAAAATATTGTGGGAGAGGATGTCAAACTTCTGTCATAGTCATGGGAAATGACATTCATTACTCTCCCCTCATCCCCCAAACCAGTCATTCTATCATATAAGGCAATCAGGTTGGTCAGGTGTGATGTGGCTTTGGTAAATCTATGCTGACTGTTTCCAATCACCTGGTCTTTCGCATACCCAGAACTGTATTCCAGGAGTACTGGCTCCCACAGAGCCAAGTGAGGCTGACCTGCTTGTAGTTGCCTAGGTTGATCTTTCAGCCTTCTTTGAAGATGGATGTAACATTTGCCCTTTTCAGGTAACTTACTATACATTTCATATCTCCTGTGACATACTTTCATTCCTCATCTTATTTACCTTCTTTTTCAGTCTCTTCATGAAGGACTTTGTCAAAGTAGTAGGCTTTCTGAGAAGCCAGTGTATGTATATTAACCAGTTCTTGTTCATTTTCTGTTTTGACCCAGAATTGTTGACACACAATTTTCACTTACAGCAATTCTACTTGCTGTTAAAACAATGTTCATTTGTCTGTAATTCCTGTTAAGTGTACTTGTTAACAACTTTTTTTCTTACAAAGACTAGAGCCCCATAAATTAAGCAACTGTATGTCCTGTACTCAAACAAAAGTTGTTAACAACCTAGTGTTGCTGTTCATTGTACAAGTTATCAAAAACCAAGGTGTCAGAACAGTATCTCTAACAGTATTTTCACCTAAAATAGAGGCACTTTTTTCCTCTTAAAAAAACCCTGTTTTATAGTTTTTATTTTGTTACTAGTTACTTTGAAGCTGCTCCAGTCTGGCCCTGTGGACTGAATGCTCATTAGCAGTTGCAGCACATCTTTTGCTTTAGCTTAATCCAAATGAATGTAGTTTATGCACTCAAGACTGGTCTGCAATGTGAACCAAAGTGTGCTACATGTAAACAATCAACAGTTTAACTTTAAAAGAATGCTCCTGATTCAAACTAAAACTGAGGTAGACGCTTCCTACAGAAGTAAATATTGCCTTAAGTGTTAAACACTTATTAAAGCTGCCACGTCTAATAGAAAAATGATACAAATAATTATATGATGAAATGGAATGGAAGAGTCTAGTAAATAGAATGATATCATCATGACTCATGGTCTCCAGCTATTGGGAAGCAGGATTTGGGTTGCAAGTGGTATCAGTGCTGAGAAACTATTAAAAAAAAAGCAAGGAAAATAACTATTCCGAAAACTTATCATTGCAAAAATAACATTGCCCATTAATACATATATATTAATACATACTCTGCTCTAATACCTAGATTTAGAAGTCCTCAAACCTCAGAAGAAAAGAGAAAATAGCTATGGTAATGCAAAGATTATAAAAAAGAGGAAACATTGCAGAAGTATATGCTATATCTGTAAGGCAGCCTAAACAACCTTTGAGTAAAGCCTCAAAGGACTAACAAAACATACATTATTCCTTCATTCATAGAGATGCTACAGAACATGGAACAAGGACCTTGAGATGCATTATAATCTAATACTACTTGTATAACACAGAACTGAGGTACAGATCATATGCTATAAACACAACTCTTCCCCAGCTTACAAGAACAACTCAACACTATATACCCACTGAAAGCTTGTAAATTATCACATTGCCACTCTTGCACAAGAATTCTTTCTGCAACATTTACCTTCAAAGTCCCAGAAATCACAATCATGTACATTCACTCTGCTGACAGCTTTCAACCTGCATACTATTACTGGCATTAAGTAACTAATGAGTGCCAGGATGAACTCTCATAAGGTATATACACACCTCATCACAACGTCAATTCCTTCAATTTGCTCCAGTTAACCTGTCCAATGTTCAAGACTGTCACACTTGCCAGTACACCTATCCATATAAATGCTGGAATTGAAGAGCGTGGAATAAAAACACAATACATTGCTGTATTCTTAATTACTTTTTGTATTGAAATATTAAGGTGGTCCCTATTACTGATTCATTCATTCCTTGTGATTATATCCTACTCCAGTTGATGGTTACAGTTACAACACAGCACGACTACAGGCCATTTTTTCCCTGGCTTAGTTTTATAGATGTATTACTTTATTTATTAATAATGTCAACTCTTTATTACTTCAGAGATTTTAGTTTACCTGAACAAATTCTAGAACTTTAAGATAAACTGTGCTAAAACTTTAGACTCAGTACTTGCCAAGTTCTGGACAGCTAACTACCTGAAAAAGAGATTATGAGGATTAGGAAAGAAAATATTCCTTTGATTCTCTGACTTCCTTATTATTTATTCACTCCAGGACAATCCTACAGAGATTACATAGTCACAAACTGGTTATTCCAAAGATATTGGAACAAGATTTTTTTTTTTTTTTAATCTTCGGGTAGAAGTTCTTTTTTTATTCTACTATTCTAATTGCCAGCATGGTTATGGCTACCTGGCATATTAGGCACATATTCACCTGTATTAGTTTTCTTCTTAAATTCTTGCATTCTGTATTTTTTTATTTTTATTTAAGATAAACACATATGCTGCAGCACACACAAAGTTTCTTTACTTACAGATTTTGTTTTTACATTTTTACATCCTTTAAAAATTGTCCCGTGAGTAGCTTTAACTACAATTAAACTTATCTCTTCACTCACTATCACTTTGTGGGTAAGATTAGAAGGTTTCTTGGCATTTAACAAATTTAACAAAATTACAAGTCCAATCACCTTTTACTCTTCTGGGAAAACAGAGTATATAAATTCCTGCATGTTTCTCTTTCATTACCCTGTAAGAAATCATTTCATACTTTAGATCATAAACACAGGAAGGGGAGAACACAAGGCACACCCAATTCTTCTCACCACTGTGTTACAAAGGGTGAAGAAAAACATATAACAATGTCTTAACGTTTTGAAATCAAATCCATCTTTGTATAAATGTCATTTAGCCTTAAACTCATAGAAAATTAAGTATTTTTATTTATACTACTCTCCCTAGACATTTTTTTTAATTTTCAAGACAGAGCGCTTTATCATATATTCATGTATTTTTAATACCTCTAAAGCCATACAGTGAAATCCAAAAACAGACTCTTTTACTTACATATATTATAACAATAACTATTTTTTAAATGTCTATTATTCTACTTCTACCTTATTAAAAGAGACACTCTGTTCCAGTGGGTTAAGTGTGTTGGCAGCAGCAGCTGCAGCTGTAAGTTGTGCGGTTAGGGCCTGTAACTGAACAACAAGACCAGCATCCAGGGCTTGAAGTAGTGAAGGCTGAGGTTTCTGCTGCTGTATCTGCAGTGTCTGTATCAACTGCTGAAGCTAAAAGAGAAAAGACAACAACTGCATTGAACAAGAAAATTTTAAAAAATTAGTCTTTTCCCCTTCCAACTAGGAAAAAAAACCTCATGAATGCAATATCATCTAACCTATGACTTTTATTTCATCTTAATCTGTTTTCATTTATGGCAAATTATGTTCCCACTTACTGGCTAATTTGTTTTCTGTTGCTGATAAGACATGCAGATGCTTCTTCCTCCTAACTTGCTCTGACAGGTTGCATGATGACCAGTCACCACTCAGGATTTCCTGCTTTCTAGGGTTCACCCTCTTCTGTTTCTCCAGTTTGATTCCTTCTGACCTGAAAAAAATCTGTTAGCCTACTCCAGCTTCCTAT
>VXAL01014685.1:218130-230079 GCA_013399475.1 Chauna torquata | reverse complement strand
TTTTTACTATCATATCTTTAAAAAAAAAGTGTTTATCTCGTACCACCCTCTCTACTGCAGTCAATTAATATTATCTGGAAATAGATAGGGAATTGTTCTCAGAAGGATTTTGTGTGCATTTGTTGGGCAATAGAAAAAGCGTCACTTCCTCATGCATCTCCTTCAGAAGATTCCAAATGCAACCAGTTGCATAGATTCTACTACTAAAATCTAGATTCAAGTATCATATCCAAGAAAGGAGGAGGCTGGCAAGTAAAGCCAATTACATTCACAATTTTGTATTTTCCTCTATCTGATATAACAATTTAATGCTTTGAACAGCAAAAAGCAATGACACTGGCAGCTAGGAAACTATGTAAATGCAATATTCCAGTGCACATAGGAGTTAGGCTTAACTGCATTATTAATACTCTCTTTCCTCAATGTCCTTTTATATATATTGTAGACTTATTTCCAAATTTGGGGGAAAAAAACCATGACCTTCCTCAAAGATTTAATGAGCTATATAAATTAAATGTTGGGAACGGGATAAAGGCAAAGATTAGATTGATGCTATAGTTAAAGCACTGAATTTCTGCTCTTTTAATTTTTTTTTTTTTAATTTTTACTTTAATTATGTTAAGAGAAGTGATCTTCAAGAGAAGAATTACTGAAGGTCTGGGAATTCATCAGCATATTTCAAATTCTGATTGTTCAGTAACACAAATAATATCATTAAAACTGTAATTCAAAAAGCGCTGAAAGTTAATTTTCTTGTAGATATCTGTAAAAAGTGAACTCTTCTGTAAAAAGCTGTAACTTGCAACGCAGTATACTACATGGTGCTAAGCTGCAATCTAAAGTTTGTCAAGTGAAGACCAGGCAGCATGCAAATGAACTACATCTTCTATGGACGGTCCATCGCTTGCAGAGCAACTTACAGCATCTCCACAGAAGGCAACGGCACACTACACTTCTACAAAGCCCAGCATTTCATTCTGAGATCTTTCACCACTCTTATTCGACATGCAAGAGAGCCAGACAGCTGTTTCCCTACTACAGTGATATCTTGAATAAAAATCAGAACAAAGTGCTAACTTTATTAAAATAAAGCTTCATAAGTATTATATCCTTTTTCATTCCTCTGGTCATGAAGAGAGTGGCTAAGAAATACTTTTTCCACACAAGACTAATTTTGCCACTAGAACGCCTGAAAGCTAAGAGCACCTCTGGTCTCACCTGATCTAAAGGAACAGACACTCATATCTGTAACTCATGAGTTACAGCATTGTTACAGCAACTAAG
Source organism: Chauna torquata (assembly GCA_013399475.1). Classification (NCBI taxonomy): domain Eukaryota; kingdom Metazoa; phylum Chordata; class Aves; order Anseriformes; family Anhimidae; genus Chauna; species Chauna torquata. The sequence goes on along the minus strand of VXAL01014685.1, from coordinate 228,795 downwards.
GGAATAACATTTTGATACTGATACTTCAGGACTCAGACCAATCTCTAAGTATGAGATCATGACCAGAACTGATATCAGGGATATCGACTGCACATACCTCTACTGAAATATTTTTAGTTTTTTCTGAAGCATGGACACAACACTAACTAGACATCATATACAATAACAAATGTTTGCAATTTTGAAGTGAAGAAGACAAAAATACTTCAAAGTCATGTCTAATACATATTAACAAATTAATTTCTTTCACATTTCCATAGCATTAGAAATAAATCAAATCCAATTGTATATACAGAAAGAGTCACTGAATTGCTTACCAAATATCTATCTCACCACACTGCAAAGAACAAGAAAAGAGCATTGTCAGTCATTGCTTAAAAAAAAAAAAAAAAAAAAAAAAATAAACAAGTTTTATTATGTTGCATTTTACACACTCTCCTCAGTTTTACTGTCTAGGAAAAGTTACTTAGATTCCCTAAGCCCATCCCTTAGTGAATAAGATTTTTCCTTGGAGCTGACTAGGACCTAACAGCGAGAACTGTTATTTGAACCCAGTTAGCACCCTGTTGCTCTGAGTTGCACAGAAATTTTGAACTACGGATCAAAGATGTGCATGTAAGATGACCAGACTGACAGATGCTTCATTTTGCATAAGACATTTTAGTTTGAAATGAGAACAATAAAGAGTTCTTTTCTTCCAGTAATCAATGCAAGACAATATGAGTTGCCAAAATCCCACATTACAAAAGCACAGAACAAGACAGGCTTGCAACTCAACAGCAACCATCATAGCACAACTGTTTTCAAACACTTAAAGTGTGTGATGCGGTTTATATTAACACACAAAGTAACAGTCAATATGCTTGATATGCCAATGTTTTCCTTTTACCGTTGCACTTAATTGACTTATAAAATATTTAAAAGCAACTGGGAACACTCGCTCAAAAAGTTTACCCCCTACATGTCAGTCATACTAGATACCACTCTCCACATACGTTTATGTTTGCAGAGGACATCTGAATACTCATCCTAACTGAGTGTATAAGCAATTGAGTAAAATAAGATGTAGAGCCAATAATCCAGTCTCCAGCCAAGCACTTTTCAGCATGTGAAGAAGTCAGGTATTATTATCATTGCCTTTGTTTAGTCCTTCTCCTACCCATTTCATTTTGAGGAAGCACAACAAATTCAAGTTTACTGAACCTGAGCAATCTGAGATGGAATGACAAAATTCCATTTTAGTTTCCATATTTTAGAGCCGTAAGTCATGCTACAGCATATTTACAATTTCCTCTAAATCCTCTTCTTCACTACTTTCAAAGAAAGCTTCTAAGTCCTGTTGGTATAGCCTGCTCCGTACTAATAGACTATGAACCTAAAACTAGAATTTAAAGAAACCACCTGGATTCAAGTCTAGTCTCCTGAATTGCTTGCAACTAAAATACAGATGTTTAGTTCAGAACAGCCTCTAGAAATTCTTTATTTGCCCTCAGACCTTTGACAAGCCATAAAATACAATTCCCCTTGTTCTCTTCATAGTAACTGAGGATGTTTACTGCATGGGAACAAAAAGCTTAGAAAAACCTAAATGGGCCACATAAGATAGCTAGGCAAGACTAACTGCTTTACCAAAGCCCAAGCTTCCAACAACCAAAAGATGACCCTTGAAAGCATATCGCATGAGAAAACAGAGAACACAAAAGGGGTATTTCACTTTCTGTAATTCTACCATCATTCCTGCCACACTGCTCATTTCCATCATTAACATTTTCTCATGATTTTATAGCTAATTCTATATCACCCACAGAAAAACCTATCAGCTTCAGGCATAATGTCATCCTGCGGAATTCCAGAGGCCAGCTCACAGGCTGCCCTCACTGGAAAAGCGCCCTCTGCTCTTGCTGATATGCATTGATCTGGAAGAATGTAGCACAGAATGAAGTTAGGTGCCTTTGAGAAGTCTAAAGACACTCACACCTCTACAGTTGTGAGATATGAAGTATAGGGACAGATCCTAAATGTTTTGAATATCAAAGACCCACACATTTTCTTTGCCAACTGCTTTTAGTGCTTACAAGAAAAGCTGTCCTGTTGTACTGATTTCAAAATGTTTTCTCCAGAGGTATGGCTTAAAATTCCCTGCATTCCTAATGAAGCTTCATGATTTAAAATTAAAATTAAATAAATTTTTTTTAAAAAAATCATTGTTTGTAGCAGGTTGGACTTCTCTTTAACCAATATATTTGCTATATACGTTTCTCCTTTCCTGCTAAATGTTCCACTTCAAATTTCTAAAAATTAAGAAGCAAACTACTGCTGCTTATCTAGTAACCAAGCTGTGAAGATCAACATGTAACCCGTAGCTGTAATTTAGAGTAGATTCAGAGAATATTTCTTTTCATGTGAACCAGCTTTGTTTTGTTGATACATATAGGAGATTTAGTATTCTGAAAAACTTCAGCCTGCTCAGATCTTTCCATAAGCTTTCAACAATCTGTTTATTGTAAGCTCTTTGGACTTGATTTTTGGAAAATGCAAAGACCTTTATAAACATGATTATTTCTCTTTTTAAAATTGCAATCACATCAACATCAAAATATTAAAATTGTATTTTCTATCTATCCCACTAGTTTCTAAATGATCTGTCAAGAGAGCTCCTTAAAGCCATTCTATAAGGCCAAGATTTTTAAAGCAACAGTTTTAGAATGAGCAGCATTCAATTTACAGTACTTTGTACTTCTTTAAAGAAGCTACAGAATAATAGGGATAGAAAGCAAAGGATGCGTGTAATTAATTCTACTTCAGTTTTTACAAGTAATTAATAAATCAAAAAAAAAAAGAAAAAAAAAACCTCCAAAAAAAAAAAGAAGTAAACCCTCACCGCTCAAATCCAAATCAATGAGTATGTGGAAACACTTAGGCCAAACAGCACAAGAAGATGGATCTTCTGAAATATCTTTCCCAAAAATGCATGGTGTTTCAATTATAAATTCCAGTTCAACAACGTAAGACAGTTGTTCACTGCCTTTTATAAAATACCTTGTGCAGCTGTAATCAGTGTTCATGAAAGAATATTTACTCCAATCTTTCAAAACCGATGTTATAAATAAGACAGAACTTCAAAATAAACAAGCTCAAGGCTACTGGAACAGGTACCTTCAAACTCAACTGCTGCTGTGCTACACTCTGACTGCTCAGTTGCCACCCACCCAAGCCACGGTGTCTTGCTGCTACTGCCTCCTGGATCTAAGCTCTGCTCTTCCTCTTTCATACATCTTCTTTTGTACTAACATTATAAATGGGAACCAGAGCACTGTCTGTCAATCCTCCAAAACCATAAACAGCTTAAAATTTGTTATTGCTTTTGCTATGCAGAAGGTTGCTTTGCTTCAGGTGCCAAGTCTTATCATCAGCATATGCACTTTATTAACTTAAAGACATGCATTATATTTCTGAACGTCAAAGCATCAGAAAAATATCCACCAGCTACCTGCTTGTATAATCACAAAGCTAAAAAAAAGATTGCAATCCAGTATTATTCATTTGAAACTTTAAAAACCTCATACCATTAAAAATGGTACCCAGTACAATCAGATAAACTCTGTAGGCAAGCTCTTGAAAAAAGTGGAAAGACAATGGCAAATTGTTGTATATAGATAGTTGCCACTTCTGTACAAATGGTAGCTCACCTGCCAAAAGCATGACAGTGTAAGGAGTGGGCTGTCACAAGAAATGCACGTTTATGGTAGAATAAATCTGACAGAGGGTTATGGTGGCAATGCACTCATTTCCTCTTACTTTCTCCAAACTTTAATAATTCCTTTTTAAAACCTATTTAAAAAAAAAAGTTTGGTTTTGGTCAGTACAACTGGCAAGTACTGGTGACGATAACTAGTATAGCAGTAGCTGAAGACCCTCTTGTTCTCTTAAAGAACATACGCCATACAGTGTAGAAGCAGCAGTTGAATAAGGTTAATAAAATCACCTAGTTGGCTGCTGCTGCTGCTGTCAGTATTCCCAGAGAAACATGGCAGAAAAAATAGCTCCAAAGAAGCAAAGAAATGGAAGAAAAGCACATGCAATTCATGAAAAGCTATGACACAAGAACAAGGACTAATATCGTTAATTGAGCTCGAAGCCAAGCTGAACTCTGAATACACACCTGAACAGTTACATACCATTGTCCCCGGCCTCGCGTTATAACAACGGCGTTACACCAGTGCTCGCTGAGGCCAGGAATGTAGGCTCTAAACAAGGCTGAATCAGCCACTCAGGAGACAAATTTCTCAGTGGCTGTCCAGAGACAGAACGATGGACCAAGTTTACAGACAAGAAAAAAAAAAGAGGCCTCCTCCTAAGTTAAAAAATCCTCATGAAAATAATCGAATGTCTGGATCATATTTGAAGATGTGCTTTATCAAATACTTGTTCTGAATGTTTCTTTTTCTATAAGAAAGCCATTTGGATTACTAGACTCCACTGTTACAACTGCCAGAGGAAAACAGACTGTTCATGGCAAACTCTAATAAGACTTGTTAAGATAATTTCAAGTACTTTGCAAAAGATTGTAGCCCCAGGCATGGTCTTAGTGAGTATGTAAAAATCAAAGGCTCTGATGTCATGAGAGTTCAGAAGTGCATTTGTGTTAAACTACAAAACGGTTCACTGTTCTCTAAATGAGTAGCAAACAGGACCAACACTTGTAACCAGCCAGTTACAACCCAGGTGTATTACCAGAATCCAGAGACCTACGTTACTGTCCCCGAATCCCCCAAGCACGTAGGGATCTAATGCAGACCATGGTTTAAGAAGAAATTTAAAGTGTATGCACGGAAGGCAGAAACATAATCAATGTTTGCTCTACACTACTTCACAAAAGGTGTGAGGTCCTTCAGCAAGATATGCAGAAAAGGCGGCTATTATTTGGGGTCTTTAACACATCTTTCCATGATCTTTTACAAGGCCAGAACTCACAATTCTCTGATTGGAGAAAGGCTAAGGTCAGATCAGTTTTTGAAGATGTGATATTGAAACTGTAAATATTTATTCAGCATACACAGAGACATTTAATCAGGTGAACATCAATTTCATATTTACTACATCCTGACAAGAAAAGTGATTTCTGTCCCTATGCCCTTTCAGCACAAAGCAAATAGTTCAACTCTTCCTGGGTAGCAACAGGGTGAAATATTTACATTTCACTGGTACTCTTCATGTCCCTGACAGCAAAAGTGAAATTAACAAATTCTTACATGTTTTGCTCTTTCTTAAGGGAATTCATACAATTTCTGCTTAAACAGGTTAAGAATGAAAAACGAAGACAACTTTCCAGATGTATGCGTTTAAATGCAGATACAAATACAACGGGTTAATTTTTTATTCTGAAAATTAACAATAGGAGGTAAACCAAAAGCTTTCATCCCAATTTGCTACAACAAAACTTACGAACATCAGGTGATAAATGCAGTATCAGATAAACAAAAAGTAAGAAAGCTTCAAATGTAACAGTTGCAGAATTCTTTTAAACAGCAGAGGATGTGAAAGCAGATTGCACTTTTCTACCACCGCTAAACACTTAGTGAGAGAGAAGAGGAAACAGACACAGGATTTCTCATTTTCTCAGCAGCAAGAAAAAAAACCTCTGCAGGTGTTTCAGGTGCTTCAGCCGATGAGAAATGTGCAGCAGAATCTAAGAAATATATCTTGCCCTAGAGCAGCTTACATGCCCTTTCACTGTTCCTCATATACAACTGCAAGTATCACTACTTGCACTAATGAAAGCCCTGGCTCTTCGTTCAAAGAGAATCCTTTTTATCACTCTCTCCAGCTATTCAACATCAATCTCTATTTAGCATCTTTATGAGGCATACCATTTACCTTTTTTTTTTTTTTTTTTTAGCATCAACTGGCATTCTTTTGTGAAAAAGCTGCCTTGGTGATTTTTAGAATATGCCATTTAGATAAAGTATTCTAAAATAGAATAATTTATTTACACTTCTGTACTTTCGTGCACCTATACTCCAATCTGTAATTAAAATGTGGGTTAATTCCAATGGGCACATTTCTGAATTGTTCGTCACTGCCACGACTGTTCCCATTTCTGAACTGTTCCCCAGTTCAGCTCACTGAACTGTTCCCCACTGCCACTTAAAATATACCGTCTAAAGAAACATGATGGTAAAGGTGACCAACAGACAATTAAGTTAAATAGAGTATATAGACAACTGCATCATCAGCAAACAACTGATGACTATTACATCCATACCACCAACAAATTTCAGAAGCAGCGGTTAACCCAAACATAACAATGATGATTTTATGTATCACTTCCTCTCATCTTACACGGCCCTCACAACTATTCTGCACACCGAAAGCTCACTGTGACTCCACCTTATGATGACTTATGTTCGGACAGCCATCTTCATTGTTAATAACAGCTGAAGCCCAGTCTAGCAATTCTGTGCAAGTTTTAATTGTGGCTCTTTCACCTAGAAGACACTTAGATTAACAAGAGAAAAGGCACAGAAACCCATATCACTCTTTATGCAAACTACAATCACTGCCTTAATCTTACAGCGCTTTATGTGCATCCTCACCTTCAAATACTTTAAGATGGAGCACACTGCATGTCTCCACGATACTTATTTTTCCATTCAATTCACGTGTATATAAAAAAGACCAATACCCAATTGTACAGAGAAGTTTTTTCCTGCTTGGTATCTGCTTTAGGAGAAACTTAGTCTTTTTTTCTTTTTTTTTTTTTCTTTAAATATACAGTTGCCCTTTTTACAATTGCCTCTTGAATATCAGTAATACATTGCCTCAGGACTAGAAAAACAGCATTTTCTCCACCACATTTCAGCTCAAATTTGTAGCACTGGAGGCTAACAACTATTGTTGACTGTATTCAACAATGTAAATCCTGCAACTAGAGAAGTTTTCAGATTTTAAGCTACCAAACTGTCATAGGCAGGTTTTACCATTGCTAACTCTCTAAATGGCTGTAGTTCAAAACTGCAGATGCCAGTCTTAGCAACTTACAAAGTACAAGTAATTTTCAATGTCTTGTCCAAAGTGAGCATGAGGTATTTTTCTTCTAAATAAAGGGCAAACAAAAAGACAGTAAGGGCAGCATCATGGACAGCAAGACTTAAAACTAGTACATTAAGACGTGTGTCTGTATGTGACTAAAGATATTGAGAAATATTAAATGGATTGCAATACTGCATTTAATTGAACTAGATCGGTGAACTGCTATTGCACTTTTGAAAGAAATAAGCACCTAAGCTGAAATTCCTCCTTAAAACTTAACTGTTTGTCCTTCCAAAGATTCCTATTTTCCTATACTCAAGATGCAGTTAACGTGGCTGACAAAGTATTACTTCAAGCACCCAGGTTATGTTATATTTAAAACGAATCTCTAATCTCTGCTTTCCCTAAATTAAATTCCAATATTGCAAGAAAACTCTGGGGAGTATAGCACCCAAAACAATTTCAGGCACAGCACCTGAAGCCAATTTGAGAATGGCTAGCTCTGAAGCTGACAGCAAGACTTCAACATTGAACTACGTAACAAATATTGGGTTTTAACTACTGAAGTTTGCAATTAAACCACTATCATCCTAGTGCTGGAACTGTGACAGTACGTGTGCTTGTCTGTAGCGCATCTGAATTCCTTTTAACAAAATACATTTTATGGAATGTATGAAGAATTTAAAACATTTAAGTCATTTTCTTCTGTCAAGACCTGTTCTTGACTTCGATGTTGTGCTTTTCAGAAGAAGCTCAGGGCCTGAACTGAGACCTGGAAGAAAATGATACCGCAGTGGCTAGCCTTAAGGATGTCAACTGTAGCAAATGATAAACTGTGCAGGATAAAACACTGGCAATTAATGTTATACTAAACCAGTTGTATAATGTTGTACTTTTTTGTTCCATTGCTAAGCATTTTTAATCAAAGGTAAAATGTCAGCCATTGCATGAAAACAATACCGAACATGTTCTACTTGTCAGTGCGATTATTTCTCATCCTCAATTTTACCTTTCCCAAGACTTTAAATGTTAGAGCTAATTTTATATACACAATTAGGTACTGCACTGACAATGCCAAGTACCATCACTGGACGTGGAACAACTTTCCGCAACAGCAGGCATTACTTCCAGTACTCAGAGTTCAAGGAAACCTGACATATTTCCTTCTAAACAAATTAATGACCAGCCTATGTTAACCATTTCAGTCGTGACTATCGTATAGGATAGCTACAATATGGGATCTTGCTCAGTTTACACATACATTTGGAGTCATCCACACTACCTAGACGGACAGCTGCCTTTATTTTAGTTTCATTGCAGAATCCAAACACTACTCCTTCCCTGAAAAATAAAACAAACAATAGAAGTACTCAGTCTACAGATTTAAGTGTTTAAATGCATTTAGAATGTTCCTTTGAAAGTGTCATTTGGATTTCACCAGTAAATTACATAAACGACAGAAACTACTGTAAAATTGTTAACTGAATGCAAACTGCATAAGAGAAAGGATGGCAAAAGCTTTTTTTCTACAAATTTAGTCTATCTCACCTGTTGCTAAATTTAATTTACATCTATTTTAAGCCAAAAATCTCTAGAACAGAACTCTGAAGTCAGTTCTGGAGTATAACATGACCTTAAAACATAACAAAGAAAAAGAATTTTAGAAGTACAAATATTTTGTAACTTCATCAAAAGTATTTAGGTATAGCACAGACTACAAACTACGGACTCATCCACTTCAGCTATTTAAAAAAATTATTAATCATTTCACAGTTCTAAAACGCAAAATATGTATAGGTCAGTTAGACCAGAAACAACTATGAAAAGTTAAGTTAAAATCAAGTTCTGCGCTGGATACGGAGGTGTTAGAGCAGCTAGCAATTATACGCAGGACTCCACAAACGCAGCAAGTTTTGTACCATTTACTTCCAGGATCAGGGTATTGGTAACAGCATCTTTAGAACCTGCCTGTCAGTATAGCCCTGCATTCCAATACAGAGACAAAGGTTAAACCAAAACAGATAGAAATCATAAAAGCAAGCCTAATCATAGATGCTGTCTCTAACGTTATAGGAGAAAATTTGGTTAAAACATCATTGCTTCATCTTCTGCATTTTCTTTTCCAGCAATCCAAAGTGTATTCTTTTTCAAGCATTTAAAAGATTTAAGGCATACTCTAAAGCTCTCCTCTTCAGTATGGTTCTCACCCTGTCTTCAGAGTTAATTATTCTGATGGTACTTATATCCGAGTGCTCAATAAGTCAGCCAGAAGTTGTTTTCCACTATGGAAGTGAAGACTTTTGCTCACACTAGCAATTATATGTAAGAAAAGGGTTCTAATCTGCTTACGCTCTTCTGTTCTTATGATCAGACTCTTTTTTTTCCCCTACTTAAAAACACAACACGTAAGCTAATTCAAAAATAAAATAGAAAAAATAGTTTCCAGTATTTATGTTTCTTTCAGTGGCTACCATATGATTTTTCCACTTAAGACTTCAAATTACATTGTATGCAATACCTAGAATTGTACATGGTTACGGCTGTTCAACTGCTACTGAGTTACTAGGAAGTGCCTGCCCATTTCAAAAACCTTTAAAAATCTTCCTTTGGCTTGTAGAAACAACACGGTTAGCACATCATTCCACTGCGAACCAAATTACTATTTAATAAAACAAAGTAACATGGTATTACTTTAAGTTGTTAAAACCATGCCACTTGTACACTGAGGGTAGAGAAAGAGGGCAACCTAGAGCTCCAATACTGAGCAGTCTGCAGAAGTATACATTGTAATCAGAGCCGATACTTTCTACATTTGATATAAAGAAACGCCAACTTTTCTGAGACAGTTGACTTCCTAGGTATTTACCTTCCTTATTCTCACCTTAACTTTCAAATGTAAATGAATACAAACTCTTGCAGTAAAGAGGAACAAAAAGTTACCTCAAGAACCCTCTTGCAATAAAAGAAATTTCAACTACTGGCACAAAAAGAAGCCAAATGCCTTATCAATACCTGAGCTTGTGAGTGCGTGTTTGTAGATCTTGCGCATCATTGTCAACACAGTGTTCTAGTGCAGCATCTAAGTTCTACGTACCGTGTATGGAATGTCTGCCTTCATCCTGACCTCTCTAAATACACTATTTACAATAACTGAGAGCAGCCTCCGGGCCCTCGTATTCCCACCCCCCGATTTAAAAAAAACAGCTCCAGGAGGTGTCCAAGTGTGCACTGGCGGGGCGTGGGCATACGGCTAACAGGAAAGGTGGAAGGGCATCTTAAACAGCGCAAGCGACCCGGAGAAGGGACTGAACCCCGTGCCTGGCGAAGCAGGAAACTCCCCGCTCTCCTCCAGCCCGCTGCGTGAAGTCGGCTGGGCATCACCAAGCCCACCGCAAGCCGGGCGCGGCAGAGAGGCCTCCTCCGCTCCATCCTCCTCCCGCTCCCGTCCTCTCCCCTCATCCCGCGCCAGCCCTATTCTTCCTCATTCCCTCTCCCCCAGCCGCACGGCGGGAGCCTCCGCTCCCCGCTCCCGCCGTCCAGGGAGGCTGTCAGCGGCCCCCTCCCGCCCGACCCGGGCTGGAAGACCCCAGGCCGCCGGCGGGAAGCGCTCCCCGGCCGACCTTCCCGGGGAGG
>VXAL01014685.1:137983-208210 GCA_013399475.1 Chauna torquata | reverse complement strand
GCAGCCCCGCGGGCGGGGGGAGCGCGGGGAGCGAGGCCCCCCTCGGGGAACGGCCGCCTCCGGCGCGGGGAAGGGCTCTCCTCCGGGCGGCCGGTTCCTTCGCGCTGGGTTTTCTGGAGGCAAAGGCGCTTCCCTGCCTCCCCTTGTACCCCTTCTCTCCCCGCCCACAGTAACCCCAGCACAAATTAAAAAAAGAGAAAAAAGCCACACAGACATCCCCCTCCGAAAGCAATTTTACCTGCAGTCAGTAACCAGAAACTCCCAGTGCTGCTTTCCCAAAGCATACTGCAATAAAAATACGGGAGACCGCCTGCCTCCTCTTCCACAGGTATTGACTCTCCTTCACTCTCGACTCTCCCAAATCAGCACATCCTCTCCAAACTACTGTGGCTTTCACAATGCAGCTGAGCAGAGATGGGTCAACATTAGCAGGCAAGCTGAGCGTGTTTATTTTTCAGAAAGCCCTCCTATCCTTCCCCCCAACTTCCCATAGCCAGAAGTGATTACAAAAAAATATTATTCTGCTAAAGAACTATTACAATAATTAAGGATTGCGTTTAATTGTGTACTGGTCTGCTATGCTAATTGTATATGCCACATCAAAACAAAAGCCAGATTATTTGCAAGAGATTTGCACTTCAGCTATAGCTTTCGCTTATTTTTGTTCAATTTAGTTATTCCAACTCAACTGAAGTTCACATGCATTTGCTTTGATTTAATAACAAGATTACAGCTGGCGTGCTTTGCATGCTGAGGACCAGAACTTGTGAACTCAGTTTTAGTCCATCAAACACCGTTCATAGAGAGCTCTGCTGGAACAATTGCAGGTTGTGAAACATCTCTGCTAGAGATACTTTGCATTATCTTCCCCTAGGCATTTTGGAGAAATGATACAAAGTATAATTATATACAAAGTAGGAAACTACTGGTCACTTAGTGCCTTTAGAAACCCATTCTCCTTATTTACAATGTCTTGCTTTCCTCTTCTTTAAAACAGATTTTCTCAGCCTGAGCTCTCCAGTTAGGTCACAGGCTGTGATAAGGGCTGCTTCTCAGCCGGTGTACAAAGACAGGACTCCAGTCTTACTTTAGGGCTCACGTGGCTCATAATCACTATCACTGGTGAATTTTAAAGCTTCTTCATTCCTTAAAGCCTTCTTTATACCTTCTGAATCCCTTGAGTTAGCATCAGGTAAAATTGAACCTGTAATATAATGTAACCAGGCTGAGGCTATACACTGATAAAGTGCATAACCACAGGCATAAGGTCTGCCAGCTATAGCACCTGTATTTAATAAGCTTTTGCAATGCTGTAATTAAAGCAATGACTAATAAAAGGAAACCGGGCACTAGTCATTTCTGCTGATGCTATCTCAGGGTAAGGTGGCAAATGATGACCTGAGTACAACCAAAAAGAATTAAAAAATCCAAGTCCCGTGTATGCTAAAAACCCAGCAATATTTAGTTGTTGCTAGAAAACTTGCAGTGGTAGTAAAAATAACAAAATGAGAATCATTAATAAAAATGGTATGGTAGGCAACCATAAAGATGAAACAATCCTATGCTACTCTCTAAAAATATTTCCAAAATAATTCAGTTACCTTTTTACCAGCTGCTAAATATGCAATATATGGCAATCAGATCTGGTAGGCATGCTATAACACCTGTAAGGCATAGCTGTTATCAACTGGATTTCTGAACCATTAGCTGAATAAACTTTTGAAAGAGGAAAAAGTACAAAATGTCTCTAACTACACATTTGTCTTTTTCCAGAATGCTGTCTGGGTGGGGGGACAGAAAAAGAAAAAGCATTTAATACAAAATTTGCTCTTAATAAGTCAGTACAGTAATTCTTCCCAAATCTAACATCAAATTTTCTGCTTGAGTTCACTGATGTGGGCAATCCTTCATGAAGTTTTACATAAGGGAACAAAGGTCCATCCAATTACAGGATCAGACTCCGCATGACTATAACTGATGTTGACAATTCCTCAGGACTTCTCTTCAAATCTATTTGAGAAAAGGTTGGCTCCACTTGGAACACTAGGAATCAGTCATGGGCAAAGCTAAATTTCATGCTTCTGTTGCTGGTGAGGCTAAAACAAGCAATGTCTGTTCCTCTGATAAGGAAGGTACAATAAATGCTATTGTATACAGTTTCTTTATCAAGAGTTAGATGTAGTCCTTAAGATTTTGGCAATTTGCCAGTGCAATCCTTCACACAGAGTTTACCTACCAAGAAATTAGGACTGGACTTTCATCTGCTGTGACTTTTTACATAATGTACTTTCTGTAAGACTTGAAGTGGATGTGAAATTTCAGAGATTGGAGGGATACTTGGAGAAGGATAGAAAGAAGAAAAGACTACAGTAGAAAGAACTTCAGAAAGCAGGTCAATACTTAATCGGACTGTACTTGGAAACAAACAAAAGCAACTCATATGAAAATCATAGTTTTCAAATCCCTAATTCTGCATTGTTTCCCTCCAGAGGCCACTTCTATGAAAACTTTACTGCACCAAGTATAGGAATAGTAGTGGCATGCATTAGTTTTATAATTATTATTAACACGTCTAAATTACATGACCTTGGAAGAGTCGTACATGTTCATTTTAAGTATCATTAGCAGCTATACTGTTCCTCTCCCAAAGCGTGATTCCCAAAACCACAATATAACATCTTAAATTTCCAGTCTAACAGAAACCATAATCATACTTGAAACTATACTGATAATGCTAGGTTTTAAATTTGGTTCTGATGAGAAGAGAAAGACATCAACTTTTCCATGTAGGTGCATAAGGTAATTAGAGAGGGACAGAAGAGAGATGATTTAATATGATCACATGAAAGGAACATAACGAAGAGTTCTTCATCCTGAGCAAGAAGCCTGACTTAAAAGAAAATTGAAGTATATGATTAGTAAATATTGCTTAAAAAAAAAAAGAACTGTTGTTTTCAACAACAGTTTTAATTGAAAGCTATGCCCAAGATGTTAAGAACGTGCTAGGTGATGATTACTGTGTTTCTACTAGGCTGAGTGTTTACCTGAAAGAAAACCTCTCCTAGAACAGGTGAAACTATTACTAACCCCTAATATTAGGGGTTGAACACCACTCTGCAAGAAGTGATATCTACCCTCCCACACAGCATTTTCTTCTGCCATGACCACAGAAATATTCACCATGAAGTGCGGATCAGGGGAGGGTGCTCTGGATGATCCAGAACAGAGGAACTGCAGTGCCCTGACTCTGAGTTGGTAGATGCTGGAAAAACTGCAACATAGACACTTAATAATAAACACAGCTTACATTAGAAAGAAAAGTGACATGTAGAAAAACTCTCAGAACTATTTTTCTATTTAAAAGTCTTGGTTTTGATGCCTGTGGTAAGGGCCTCCCCTGCTCCTTCTAGCACAGCTTCACATACATCTTTCTCCTCCCAGCCTATCATGGTGGTACAGTAGCTTCCTTGGCTGAAGGTAGAATAAAGAAAAGGATTGAATCACGCCTTCCCTATCCACACAAAACAAAAGGGGAACTGAAACTTTACCTTAGTTCCTATGAGAAAAAAATCCTTCCTTTTTTCAGTCTACACGTTTTCTATACACAGCAGTATCTGTTCGTGGAAGAAAAAAGCTTGTGTCCTGCCATTTTTCAGAACAGAGCTGAAAAAATCTGGGTCACTACCTTGGCACCAGGAGCAGATGAGGCACGTTCCTCACCTCAGACACATTGATTACTGGCAGCACCTGCTTCACCAAAAGCACTTCAGTGATGTCAGTCAGCCACCTCTTTGACTCATAAGCATGGGCAGACTTAACTCAGCAAAAGCAGTACCACTAATTATTTGTCTCAGCCTTAGGGAAAGTACGACTGAACCACAAATAAGCATCTTCTGGCCTAATAAATTTTGCAACACTGCATGTTAAGTGCTTATTTACCTTAGTACAGCAGTCTGTAAGCTGTGGCTCTTCTAGAGCCCCTTTACACAAAGTTGAGCTTTCCCTGCCATGGTAACAACCACTAGGAGAGGACAAAAAACAAAATTATCTTATTGCCCATTTTAGTTCCATCTGTATTCCTGAGCATATCAGACAATAAGCTAGCAAAGCACAAGATGAATCCTTTAGCAGTGGTAGAACTCATGCTAAAGATACCACAAGTCTAAAAGATCATTAAAATTAAAGTGCTTTAAACCATTAACATATTTATAAACGGATGCTATAACAATGAAGATACTCTTTTTTTTCATCACAGCCAAAACATACAACATGTTTTACAGATATAGCCTTGCATTAGTCATTTAGTATAGAGGCACCTAAACAGCAAATAAGCACAACTACTACCTTATTTTACAGCTTTCTTTGTCTTCTAAGGGGCATTGTGAGATTCAAAATAAAATAAAATAAAACAAACCAGTAACACCAAACAACACACCTTTAATAGATAGCGTAATCTGCTTGATGAGAAGAAAAGGGACAGGTGAGAGAAACCAATTCAGCTGTGCCTCGTTGTGAAGGGAAGGAAGGGATTGGATGTGGCAGCTTTCATTTAGAGGAGGTGGCTACTTATTTCAAATGACAGGCTGTTATAAAAAGGTAGCCTTAGCTGGCATAAGGAGGTTTGAGGGTTTTGCTTGTTATTAGTTGTATAATTTTGTTTTTATTTCTTGGCTGGTAAAAATTGGGGCAAGTTCGGAAATTTTACAGATGGTGAGTTCTGGTGTCTTTTCCTGTTAATAAGGGATGTAGCTTATCTAATTTTATGTCCTCTACTCCTACTTGAGAGGTGTAGTTAGCTGTGAGAACAGAGGAAATTATGCTGTGCTTATGAATATGTTGCTAAACAAATCTTGTACAGAAAGAGAGAGTCATGTTTTCAGCTAATGTGTTATTGGTAGCTTCCTGTATTATGTTGCTGGGTGGCCTCCTTGTTTGCTGCTGACCAACGTGAATGTTTTATTTCAAGGACTAGCATAAATGCTGAAAGTGATTTAACAGCTCAAGAAAATAAAGCTATGCTGGAGAACTGAGCAAAGGAAGTGAAGCAGTAAGGCTGTCTACAGAAAGAACTTGTATTCAAAGTACAAAAGATAAAAACTTGCTGTTTAGCTAGCTTTTTCTTTAAATGTGTATTTTAAGCAATCTGTGGCTCATGTAGGAAATAAGAAATCTAGTTACCACTTTCAGTTTAGATGTCTACAGTGTCTTGATATGGCTTAGGAGACTTTTATGGTAACACTGAGGTTTTTATTAGCTTGTCTTGTTTAAGCAGTCTGTGCACACAGTGTACTCATTGTGTTCCAGTGTCTCTAAAGGCTGGGACAGGGCTGTCTGAAGTAGCAGGTAACAAAACTTTAAACTTTGAAGTTTATGGTATCCTCTGTGACAAAAAGAACACAAATTAACCCCAAGAAGCTGACGTAAAATCTAGCTTTTCATGTTAAAGTATTGACTTATCTTCAAAGGCAGCTCTGTGTTTAACCTAATTCTGTTACATGGCCTAAGATGTGTGGTGGCTAGTAGTGTAACTTTGCAATAGATTCTTTATCTGGTCCTGAATGCTCCCGATCTCTGTTACGTGAGACATTACACTTGCTGGGAGTCTTGGTGTCTATTTTTTTATTTTTTTCTTCTCAATCTTAATGAAAGTATTGGAAGTGTGATGTAGGAAGTAATTAATATTCCCACAGAAATATCCAGCTTCTTAGAACACAGGAGAAATTTAGAGAAACTAGCTTCAAGCAAAAACTGACAACGGAACTATAACTGCATTTCAACAGGTATCAAATGGCACTCTTGGTAATTAAAAAATGAAGCTAGCTTTTGGAATAAGACTACAACTACACTATGAATAAAGTAGGTGAATTTATTACAGAGTTTGAGTTTTATATGCATGTATTTTCAGAAGCAGTGTTACTCCCTTTTCATAGCAGATGTTATATAAGATTAGTAATCTTTTTTGCATGGTAATATTCGGCTTCAGTTCATGCAGAATCAGTAGATCATAATATCACAGACTTTTGCTAGCCATAGGCTTGTTGTTGTTAATTGAAAATGGGAGCCTTCTGTTCCTGGATGTATTGTCTGAAATAAGATGCATGCTTTGGAGCAAGCAGGAAGAGTTTAAAATGTCTGCTGTATTCACTGTCATCTGGTCTTTTGAAGCATAAGTAAGCTCTGGGGAGTTATTACAGCCCAGCAGGGTTTGTCACTGGGTGGTGCATGGACTGAGCAGAGATCTGAACCCAGCACAACAAAGAAATCAGAGGATTCTAGGCACTGTCTATGCAGCTTCCCGAATAAAATAATGGGCCATCTTGGAAGTACCTGATTGGCAGTAAAACCCTGTTGGAGCTTCAACTTGTTGTGTTACAATGTCTTCGCTGCTGAAGATAAGAACTTCCTGGAAAATGAATCTTATGTGCATCTTCTCTTAATTCATTTTTTTCTCCATTAAAAAAAGAGAAAAATCTCACTTTCCAGTACTACTCTGGGGCTACTCAGCTTGGGGGTAGATACCTTTGCATGAGGACCCCATTGTAAGTGTGGAAACTGGTTTTATTATTGTCATTTTTCCTTTTTAACTATAAAACACAATTATGCTGGAGTTTTCTCATCTTGAGAGCTGTTTTTTCCTTTTTCATGGAAAAGTGTGATCTGCCACCAGCAGCCCTTGTAGGAACTGTAAGAGTTGGAGGCCTAATTACAAATGTGCACTCTTCCTTTGGTGCATGACTGTCTCAGATGGGGACTGGGCTGCCCTGAGGACAACATGGGCTGTGGGTGCCAGACTTTCCAGCTGCTTTGGGGTTGGGAGCTGTGCTCAGGTGAGAGGCAGCAGCAGCTGTGCTGGCTGGTTAGTGCTGTGCCAAAGGCGAGTGAGTGGGAAAGGCTATGTAGTGCTTCCTAACTCCTGCAGCCCTAAAGGCAGAGCACCTACTCATATTTCTCTGCCTATGCAGCTGGGGGAGGAATTCATGCAGCTAACACAGATCAGGTCAGAATAGGTTTTCAGTCTCTTACCTGGAGCTTGGCATCTGGTAACCCCAAAGAGGGGGGTGGCTTGGTTGCACTTGTCCATTCAATGCATTGCAGCCTCAGTAAAACTTGAGTATTTGTTCCCTGGAAGGTCCTGGATATATTTTGTTCTGTTCCCTTAAAATAAAAATGTAGTTGAATAATGTTCCCTTATCTGATAGACAAAAAGGGAAGAACATAATGAATCTTGATATCCAAACTGTAAAATCTGTTATAGACCCAAAGAGTGGTGCATGGGTGTGCTCTGGTTGCTTTCACTCCACCTATGGATGTGGATAACCTTTATTCTGGTACACTGTTACTGTGTTAGATCTGAAAGGTCCCCTGACATCACATGGCTAATTGGGGCTTCTCAGTGAATAGGATCTGGCCTTTCAGCGGTGTATCCTGAATGCACTATTGATTTGCTGACAGGAAGCCCTGTAGTGATAACAAAGGAAGAAATGATTCAGCAATCACCGGAAAGCCTCCCTTGATTTCACATCTGTGAGTCCATCTACTTCCATGCCAGCTGAGCTGCCTTCGCAAGAGGGGAAAGTTTCTCATTGTTCTGTACTTTGTTCTTTTTGTTCTTTTTAGTTTGAAATGTCACATTTTCCACAGGCACTATCAAAACCAAAATAAAACTGCTAGGGTGATGGAGTGTCAAAAAGTATTTACTGCTAGCTGTAGCAGAAAATGGATATGTGAAGACAAAGTGCTGCATTATGAATGTCAGGGCAATTTCCAAAATTAGCTTAAGAAAGTTCAAGGGATTAGGGTATTGTTTTACAGAACTGTGACAGACCGTTGCTGTCTCCAGGGTGACTCCACTGCAGCCCTTTAATAGCAAAATTCCAAATCCTGCTTTAAGTAGTTTTTGGTTTGTAACATTAACAAAAAGGCACCATTCAAAGTTTAAAACATTTTTTTCTTTGTATTATAGTACCCAATGTGCTTAGGCAACCAAGAAAATATTAGGAAATTCTTTTATTTTAAAAAAGAAAGCAGTAAAGCCAGTCTGTGATCCATGCTTCTTGTCAGGGTTGCTGAGTAGCACGCCTGGTGTGACTGAAAATTCTTCTGCTGTATTTGGGCAACACGTATGCTAGGGCATTTTTATACTTATCTGGATGAACTCAAAACATCAAATGTTCTGGTCTGGGTATTGGAACACACTCAACATTGTGCTTCTTAGTATGTTTATTAACAGCTGCTTAACCTTTGTTGCTTTATAATGCATAACAAAAATAGCATGAAGGTTACATATCCTTGTTTTAACACAGTTCATGATATGAAAATGTACAAATTGCCTTATGAAGTCTAAGAAGTCTATGTACTTTGTCAGTTCATCCTAACTAACAAGTCTGAGGTATCGCTGAAGCTGGGTTCTCTGCTCTAATTAAATCAACAGGAAAGTACCCTTTGTTCTTTGCTGACAGAGAAAACCATCCTCTTTCGGAAGCTTAGTTTTTCCACATTTGGCTTTTAGTAACTTTGTACTATTTCTTCTCTTCCAGCAGTTTTATTTGGGATTTGTCTTCTATGATGCTGCATGGTTTCTGAGGGTTTTTAAACTTGATTTAGGACTCCTGGGATTAATTTCTTTTGTAAGAATGTGGTAGAACAACAAGTACGGATTGTTTGCTGAGTCATCCTTAAGATCTGGTATGAGGCTTTCTTAAGGACTTGAAAAAAATTTGGCAGGCTGATGCTCCTGCAGCAGTGAGGGGGGATGTAATCCAGTGTCAGAGGCACTGGAGGCCAGCCAAGGCATGGCAGGTCTCGTGCTCTTCTCCTCTGGGAAGAGGGTAAGATGATTATATCTAAAATAATGAAGCTAAGTCTTGATTTTTAGATCCAGTCTTTGGAAACTGGTGGTAGTCACTTGTCACTCCAGGGCCACATTCATGGTAGGATGGCACTGCCCAGGGGAGGGCAGATGGCAAAACACTTTCCTCTGCAGTCTTACTAAAGTGGCACTCTGTGAATTTTGGTGGGGTTGATACGGAATAAAGTTCTAAATTGGTGTTAATCTGCAAGTGGAAACTTTACTCATTCACTCTGAAGTAGCTGAGTTTCCAGCAGTGTGGCATCTGGTTATGACAATGTTTTTTTCTGGAGGGTAGCTGTGGGCCCAGCAGAGCACTTGTGCTGCTCCTGGCAGGAGTCACGCACTTGTTTGCTGGGAAGCGTGGTGGAACCATTTCATTACTCTTCCAAGCATTTTATGGAAGAAAATGTGACTTGGGAACACAAGCCCCTAGCTGAAGTGAATGTCAAGTCATGTGGTTATGGTTCTCTTGCTGTATGTAGAAGGTCAATCCCCATGCTGTGGGAAGATGGGAATACAAATATTGATAAGACCTTAGGGGAAGGGTGCTGGAAACAGTGTTTACAGGGCAGGATGTTCCCTGGTGATCTGGTGTTCAGCTGTGAAAGTGAGAAGAGGGCGTAAAGCACCTCTTCCATCGCTTCGGGACCTTCTGCTGCGGTATCTGTAGGCTTTGTTTAAACGTCAGTCTCATCACAACGCCTTTGCCCCCGCACCGACGGCCGTGCCGGTTCTTCCCTGCCCCGGCGAGGCGGCTGCGGGGCCGGCTGCGGGCGCTGGAGGGCAGTGCTGGACGTCGGAAAAACACTTTGAGGCTGCTCACAGGGCTTTAAGCAGCTCACTCTAGCAGAACAGGCAAACGCAGCCCTGGGCAGATGTCTTGTATGCCTCGCTTTTATTTTCTTAATGAGAAATCACATACTTTCCTCTCGCCCTCCAGCCCGCCCCTTTGGAGCCTGGGAGGCAGCACACGAGCATCAGCTCTGAGTGGTTAAGGCACTGGACTCCCTTCCTGGCTCATTTTGCAGAGCTTAGCTTCTGCAAGGAGCTGACTGAATTTGTGCAGCCACAGAAGATGAGTTCCTCAGGTTCCCCAGAAGGCCCGGAGCATGTGGATTGCGTGGGCACCACGGGAAAGGAAAAGCCAGGGAATTGGTCCAGTGGCCTCAGATGGCACAAGCAGTGTGTGTCCTATTTCTTGATAGATAGGAAGTATCCAGTTGTACAATACTAATTTTCACATTTCTGCATGTCATCTTTAATTTTCTAGCAGCCTGACGGATGCTGGAGAGAGCCGTCTATTCTGTTCCCTTTCAGCGTGGCTGGTTGCAGGAAGCTGTATACTATGTTTTCTCAAGGCAGCATATTTTTTTCCCCATATGCTGGTATTTTTCCATGAATTCAAAGTAACTTGAAACTTACGGCTGTTCATTGAGTGTGTAAAGTATTAGCCAATGTGACAGAATAAGTATCCCATGTAAAGGAAATTCTAGATCACTGAAATTCCATTCCAAAAAAAGCTAAATATTTATTGAAAGTTGTTCCTAACATGAACCTTTTAGCTGCCCTCAGGCAAGAGAATAGTAAATAATAGATATGCTCTATAAAACTCTTCTGTGGCATCTAGCTTTTTTTGTGGCTCTGAGGAGGCTCAAATTCTTCCAGAAGGATCTTTTTATTTATCTTTTTCTTGCCAGATTAGTTAAGTGACTTCTGTTGTTTCCATCACTGGATTTTTTTAGTGACTCTTGTTTGTGTCACTGGGAAATAAGCATTTTCTCTTTGCTACTGTTAATGCTTTCTTCCTCTAGAGTTCTTTAGGGAAGCAGATTTCCCAAACCCCTATTCAGACAAGAAAGCACAGCAATTACTTACGGACTTCATTTGTATATGTAAAGATGGCTCATCTTGCTAAGAATCACTGTTATCAAGCCATCTCTGCTGAGACTTCTTACATTGTGATAAATAACATGCCTCACTCCTTTCAGTTTATAAATGCAGTTCTTATTCCCATGTGCAAAAATGGTGCTATGGAAGAAGTGCATTTCCATGTTTTATTTACTGCTGAAAGAGGTACATATTTTCAAGGTGTTAAATGACAAACAAATTGTGAATGTTTTCTTTGAATTTGCAACAATGATAATCTGCTTTCTGTAGTATGTTGATGGATAGTGTTACTTTCATTTCCTACATGGGGAACTGAGGCACAGCAAAGTAAAATTACTTCCTGGAAAATATCCAGAAGCACATGGCAGAAGCTGGACAATGATCAAGTATTCTCAGAACTAGTCATCTGCTTTGTGCACAGTGGTTCTACTTTAAAATTGGAAGGATTTTCTTCTATTAGGGATGAGGAGATCAAGCATTGTGTGAGAGGTCTTTAAACTCAACTTAGCTCCAACTAGCTGAAAAAGAATGCAATGGTCTGCACTTTTTGAAATGTAAATAACTTTTAAAAAAATTACTGAAATACATTGATGTAATGGAAGGAATGACTGGAAAAGGTGAAGAGAAGGAAATATCAGTGAAATTATATTTCTATAATTAACCCATCCTAAGAATGTGTAAACTTGGTACCACTAACCTGGCAAGAGCTATTGAAAGAATGCAAAGCTTAGTTCCTACTAAATGTATTTTAGCCCTACAGTTAGACTCATTATTCTTTATTTCCATATAAAAGTGAGGTGGCCTGTCCCACCTTTGCCATAGGTGGTCTCCCAGCTACAATGTACTCTGAAAGGCAAAGGACCCTATTTACAGGACAGGTGCCATAAAGCATAAGCTTATCAGCTGTGATTGAATAAAGTTTTTTATCCTGGCCTGTCACATTTTTTCCTTTGAACCTACAAGCCAGAGAAAGTGCCTTGTGATGTTGAAAACTTTTCACAAAACATCAAAACTCCCACTTTGGACATCAGAAAACAGACTCACTCTGTCAGATTGAAAATAGAAATCCCTCTTCTTTCATGATCTGCTTGTCTGATCTGGTGCCAGTAAGTCACAGCAAGGGTTGTTGTTATTATACTGCTGATGCATCCCACTTTTCCTGTCCTCCTTCTCTTGTGACTTGAGTGTAGACTATTCATCAGGACCACTCACCTACTCTTCTTGCAGCCCTGCAAGGATTTTTCAGGGGGCTGGCACTCCCAAAGATACCATCCATAGTGCATGCTAGGTTTGTACCCATGATAGCTTGGGCCAGGCTAATCTGCCTTTTTGTCTGCACAGAGCAGTCATGCACCACTGAGGTGCTTGCTCAGTGTCCAGTGATCCCCAAGATGTTGCAGGAGCAGAGAGCCGTTTTCCAGAAAATGGAGTTTCTACCTATCTAGCTAATATTTTGGTATTGGCAACCTGACTGAAAGAGTCTGCAAAGAGATTCATATTGTGGTTTGGTCTTAAATGGTGAAAGAAATTCATCTAGAAGGAAATGCTTGTTTTAAGGCAATGAATGTTCAGGGTTGCTTTACGACTATTAGAGAACTTTCAGAAAGAGCAAATATGCCAATCCTGGTGGGTGTCAACAGGCAACTGGTTAATAGCCCTTGCTGTGAAGAACATGTGATGCCTGTTCACTGACAATATTAAGAGGAAATTTGAAATCTTATTTCCTTCTCATTGTTGGGATTAAAATTGGGAGGGATCATCTGTTATATTTGGGGCTTCCATTCCTGTAATGGAGGGGAAAAAGTTTGGTAAATGGAAACTCTGCTACTCTGGGAAGTTGCAAGATGATGGCCAAGCATGCCTTAAAAACTCTGATGGCAAGGGGATGCCATTTCTAAAACTACTTGCTTGTGTGTCAGGTCTTGTCTATGGTGTTATGGCCCATGTGCAACACTGCCAAGACTAAAGAAATATTTTCAAATAGACTCAGCTCTGGTAAGCAGGTAGTGTGCTGATTAGCACTGGTGTGTCTTAGAGACAGGAAGGGGATGGAAGGACTGCCATGTGGTCTTCCATACTGGAAATATAGGGTGATGTTTGTGAGTTACTGATTGGAAAGGTATGTGCTGTTTTCCAATTCAAATTGAGCTAGAGACCTATTATAGTTATTTCTGGTGATTACAAGAGTTTGTTAGCAACATATTTAACAATGTAAAAGGATGCATCGTTTGGTCATTTTAGGAATAACTTGTTCTTTACAATTTGTGTTGCATGTCCTATAAGTCTTTATTTTGATAATAAAAATGTACTTGGAAAGATTCTTTTAAATGTTTTTTTTTAAATAAAAGTCTGTTTTGGGTTCTGAGGTGAAAAGGAAAGTAGCAAACATCATTTTTTTCCCCAAGTGATTCAAGCATTATACAGGTCTAAAAAAACCTGTGTATTTAATTTATAACTACTTTTGAACAGCCACTACTACACAGCAAAAAGTCCTGTGCCAGTATGATTGTCTGACAGACTAGCTGCCTCTTAGCAGGCAGAATTTTTTTTGAAAGTATAAAAGTGTAAATGAGAGCATACTGGTTTTTATTCAGTCAGTGCACACAAAATGCTCAAAACTAGTAGTCATAACTAAACTAAAGCAAAACATTGCAGACAGACTTGTTAACTTGTAACCCTGAAGGATGGTTCCCAACTGGGTTTGGTGGGGGCGGAAGAGAGGCTGAGGGCTAGGGATAAGAAAGGAAATCTTGCGAAGGGGGGAGACACTGTGGCATAAGACTGTACTTAAGGATGGTAGGACCTTGATGTTCCTGTTCAGAAGAGAGGGTGATCCTGGAGTTATATTGCACGTTGGTGCGCTAACACTGAACGTGGTTTGCATGCAAGAAGGGCTGGAGGACTATATATATGTAGGTTAGGATGAAACTGGAAGCTGAGATGTGCTGGGATAGCATGCATGGCTGGAGCGTGG
The DNA here is from genome assembly GCA_013399475.1 of Chauna torquata. NCBI lineage: Eukaryota > Metazoa > Chordata > Aves > Anseriformes > Anhimidae > Chauna > Chauna torquata. The sequence continues at coordinate 194,498 of VXAL01014685.1, read as the reverse complement.
TTGGAGGTGGGTGCAAGGTGTTTACGAAGAATAAGCAGGGAGGAGAGGGATACTGGTTAAAGGAGCTCCTCAGTGGCACAGAGCCAGTAAGAAACCAGGGACGTGTTCATTGAAAGTCTCTTGGTATGGAGATCAGAGGGGAAGGTATCTCTAGTGATGTTCTGGTGGAGGTCTGTTACAGACTGCCTGATCAGGGAGGAGGCGTCCTAAAAATAAGTGGTAGAAGTCTCAGGCTGTGGTCCTTGTGGGAGACTTCTACCACTCAGACACCTGCCGAGAGCACGCTGCGTCAGCAAAACAGGCAATGCCCAGACTGCTGGGATTCTCTTTGGTGACAATTTCCTGATGTTCACCCTAGATGGGACAGATGGGATAGTTTTCCACTTGACCTCAAGGAATTGGGGAAGAATTACTAGCATGCATGGTCACAAGCTGGCTGTAAGGACTTGCAGTTTGGGCTGCTATGGCCATGAGATGCCCAGAAGAATGCTAGGCAGATAACCAGTGGAGTCATGTCTAAGAAGAACAGACTTTGGCTCATTTAAAGAATTGGTAGGCTGTTATGAGGTGAGGGGATGCTAGGGAAAGCTTACAGATTTTGAAAGAAAACTTCTTCAGAGTTTGGGAACCTGTTGAGCAGGAAGGCCAGGAATTTAGATAGAAAACCTGCTTGACTAAAGAAGGAGCTTGTTGCTGAACTAAGATGCAAAAAAAAAAGGAGGTGGAAACATAAATGATAGAATGACTGATGAGCCAGATGCTGTCTGGGCATTTAATGATGAAATTGGGAAGGTAACTGGAGATAAAAATTAGCGAGGGACATTAAGGGTGACAATAGAGATACTACAAAGATGCTAGTAGCAAAAGGAAACTGGGAGTAAATGTTTCTCTTTTGGCTTGCAGGAGGGTCTGGGGAAACTGTAGACTAGCTGGCTCACCTTATAGTCCTCTTGGAGTCTGTTTCCAAATGCACAACTGACAGGAAAGTAACTGGGAGCTGTCAGCAGGTTTCAATTTACCATGGCCAAATCCTGCTTGACAAACATGATGACCTTGTGTGACGAAATGACTGGCTATGTGGGTGAGGGCAAAGTAGATTAAGATACTTTAACTTTACTAAGGCTTTTTATGCTGTCTCCCACAGCATTCTCAGACTATCAGATATGTTGAAAACTGTTTGGACCACAAAATTCAAAGACTCAGTCTCTGTTTAGTGTCTTGAAACAAGTGAAGTACTTCATGGACTAATACTGGAGCTGATATTGAAAAATATCTCTTGGTTACCTGGACAATTCAGTGTACTCCCAGCACATTTGTGGGTGCTACTGATCTAGGAAGACTGATTGACAAGTTAAATGGCAGAATTTAAGTCCTGAGGGACCTTGAAATCTGGGGACCGAGCTAACAGAGACCTCATGAAATATAGGGAGAAGACCAAAGTCCTGCTGCTAGTGTGGAATGAGCCCATGTGTCTATCCAGGCTAGGAACTGAGTGGCTGAAAGACAGCCCTGATGAGGACCTGGCAGTTACAGTGGACACCAAGCTGCAAAGGAGCCAGGAGGGTGGTCTCTTGGCAAACTGGGCAAATTACCTACTGGGTTTGCTGATTCTGTGCTGTTATTAGTACTACCATGGGAGAAGTGTGGCTAGAAGACTGAAGGAAGTTGTTAGCCTTTTCTGTTCAGCGCTGGTGTGGCCACACCTCAAACATTGTGCTCAGTTCCAGAGACTCCCCAGCTCAGAAGGATGTGGAGATGGTAGAGTTTCCAGTGGAGATCTGCCACAGTGGTCAAGAGCCCAGAGCACATGACCTGTGGGGAAGAGCAGGGGCAGCTGGGCTGGTTTGTTTGGGCAAAGAGGAGTCTAATGGGTGATCTAATAAGTTTCAGCTATTGAAGGTTGTTTTCTTAGCGGCATGTGGTGTCATGGGGTCAGCTGCCACATGTTCTTGCTTGGGAGGCTGTGCAACAGCCACTCATGGGAAAATTTTTGGATACTAGGAAAAGTGATTTTTGCAAGGAGGGTGGTGCAGCACTGAAACAGGTACTTGGAGAGGCTCTGTAGTCTCCACCCAGGTGGCTTTCAAGATTCAGTTAGACAAAGCCGTGGCTGATTCATCTGATATTAGCAATAGTCATGATTTGAGAGGGTGACTGGACTAGGGATCTCCAAAGGTCTTTTCCCTGCTTTTTTTTTTAAAAAAAAAAACAAACACAGAAGCCTCTGAGCAGTAGCAACTGTAAGCTACTGGAGGCTCTGGCTTTGTTTTCATTCTCTCCCTCCAAGGTGTGTTTTGTATGGTTGTATGAAAGGTGGGTTTGAAGGTAGGTTGGTGTTACAGGCTGTGACTTCCATTTCTTGAGCTACCCCAGGGACTTCCAGGTCGACTGCTGCTTGTAGACATGTTTGTGGTAGTCAGCCTGCGGGAACAGGTGCTAGGATTGGAGCTGAGCCATGGGAGGCAATGGGAGCTAGGCAAAAGAAACACTCTACAAACTTCTGCTTACTTTGTCTTCCCATGCTTGAGAAATTGCTCTGCCAGTCCCTGCATATGTCTGTACTGCAGCTGAAGGTGTGATTGTGGTTCATGCAGGCATGTCTAGTGCAGCTTTAATCTAGCTAGCTCAGGTGTTGGTAGCTCTGTAGCTACAGCAACAGCATAAACCACAAAGCTCTTCTGAAATGCTGAGTAAAAATGCAGGTAGTTTTCTTGTGCTAAGCTATGAACTTCCCCAGCTTTGCTGCAAGAAAGGAGAATGTTCTTTTTTTTTAGTACAAAAAGGACCTCAGCTTATTTTTCTTCGCAGAACTAAAGCTTTAATCCTTACTTGCAAGATCCTCTATTCAAAGTTAGCAGAGTCAGACTGTGCAGAGTGTCATGACAGAAGTGCTCCAGTGCTCTTGGAAAACAGGCCTTCTGAATGGTCAGGCATGTCTAAGTCCTACAGCCATGCTGGGTCAGCCCGAGGACGGAGAGGATAAAAGCATGGCTTAAAGCCATTTCTCCCTGTCTCAGCTTTCAGTATAGCACTCTTTAGTCAAGCCAAAGAATCTACTGGATTTCATCCAGACTTCCCTTGTCCTTAGGGTTGGATTTACTAGAGTTTAAATAACAACAAAATGTGAACTGATTTTGTCAATCTGGCTGCTCTTTAGGTCTCAGACCCCTTTGTCCACTTTTACTCTCATAACAAGCAGCCTTTTCCAAGAACGATACAACCACAGATCTGGCAGGCCAGTATGCTGCTAAAAACAAAGCGTGTAGGAGTTAGATCCCAGGATGGAAAAACTGCTGGCTTGTGGTCTGTGCTAAAGATCCAGCTGTGGTATTCTTATATGGAAGTTGGTAAGTCTGGCTGATGGTGGTTTGTATGTTCAGACTGCTGCATCCAGAATCTTTCCCAGAGCAGCCTTTACCATGTGAACTATTCAACAGCTTGATGAGCTAGTAGCATAGCCTGAACATGTTCTGGCCCTCTCCTCTGAGCTAGTTTTAACTGGGAGCAAACAGCTGCAGTCCCTAGCTCAAGGAAGACTCCTAAGTGACACTGAGAAGTAGAGCTTGCTCAGAGGAGATAAAAACGAGTTTCTTCATTAACTCAGGTGCCAGCTCTGACCAACTGGTTGAGGAATATTTGACAGGATGCTCCAGCTCCTCCTGCCTGCTGATGCCCCTCAGGTTGACTTCGGAAGAACTCTGGAGAGCTGTTACATGGCTGGGTCTCCTTACACCTCACGCAGCTGCTGAGAGAAAGGAGTGTGGTTTACTGGGATATGTACATGCGATGGTGTGTGAAGGCAGTGGCCAACTGCCTGGAGGAAAAACATGTGGGAATGTTCACATTGTTAACCTATGTGAGCTGGGGTGACAGCTCGTTTCTGAGGGAATTGTGAGCATCCTGCAAGAGGGTTTGAGCATTTGTTAGCTGTTTACACCCCTTCTCCCCTCCAACCAGCTTGCTAACCTGTTCAGAGCACAGAGACCACGTTGCAAAGGTGGCTCCTGGGGTTATTCAAGTGTGGGGAAAAATCTCAAAATTCCTCTTCTCTGAGGAAGACTTTTCCAGACCTAATATCCACTTTTTTCTCACTAATGTCCTTTCTTACCAGTCCAGTACTGGTATAGCCTGAAACAATGCAAATGAAAGTTGCTCATTTGAACACCAGAAATTCAAGAGTACTCTGATTTTTCACAGAATGAATTATGGCCTTTACAGAGTCTGAGACATTGGTTAGAAGTCAGGGATTTGCAGGAAATTGGCCTGTTAAGGAGTGCAAAAAGCTCACCTGTGTGTGTTTTGACAGCAGTGGATACTTTTGTTGTATATTAAAAGTGATAAAATCTGAAGGGAGGCAATGCAAGTTGGTGAGACTTTTTTAATCAGTGTGTGAAATGGTGCCTTGGCAGAGGAACCAAAGGCTGTAACAGTTTCTCTGACAGAGCTTTATCAGTGCAAATTATTCATGGTCACCAGCATCCTGGTGCTCTTCATCTCAGAACTCCTGCCCATGCATATGTATCTATTGAGCAGATTCTGAGGCGGCAGATAATTTTCTAGAGGATATAGGTTTTCTGTAGGATGATGGCTCTTAGAACTGGGGGAGAACACGCAAAGTGGAGAGAAACTAGAGGTAGAAAGGGTTTGTCTTTGGCTGAGCTTTCTGGAAAACAGAAAGCTGAAGGTACCAGAGGAAAGGGATGACTGCAAACAGAGCCTCCTCTTGCTCTGTGGGGAGCCTGGGCACAATGACTGCTGCTGATGTGCCATCACAGGGGGCCACATCTGGGCATCTCTGCTGTTGGAGGCTGTGGACACACGGCACTAGCAGGCAGGAATCATTCTGAACTTAAAGGAATGTGACAGACTGATATTTTCCTGCAAGATAAATCAGCAGTGGATTCGACTTGTCCTTCTTCTCTTGATGCTTCATTCACTGTACTAATTCATACAATGAAGGCTAATGTGTTGCTCTTTTCTATCAGTTTATTCCAGTTTTGAAGTCCTTAAGCCAGTATCATTTGCTTGCTTTGCACAGTAGAGTAAGTAGGAAAAAACCTAATGGAAAGGTGGTTTTGAGTTGATGGCCCGGAGATTTTCTGGGTCCTAAAGAGATTCAGTTCATGGTTTTGACCAGAGTCCTGCAGCATGTGGAAAAAGATTATTTATTTCTGCATAGCAGCAACAACAGTTATAATGTAGTGATGTTACCTGGAGGTATCATGTTCAGCTGGAGTGCAGCTCCAAAATCTCTTGTGCAAATACCCTGCTGAAAAAAAAAAATCCCTGCTTTTAGAAGTTTCCAATCCAAGTAGCTAAGACAGAAAGAAGGCACTCACTGAAGTGACTTAGATCAGTGTATGGAAGTGTAGGAAGAAGGTTTGCTTAAGCTATATACCTATCTCTTAGATGGCTAGAATAATAGGACACTTACAAGCCAGCACAAATCTGTCCCTTTCCTGTTTATGGGGACTCTATATGGTGTAAGAATACCATCCCATCAAAACAGCCTGCACTACTGCAAGCATCCAGACACAGCACTGGCTGTCAAAAAGCTTGTAAAAGCACCATTTCTATCATTCATTTAGCACTGAATGTGGCTGACGGTGAACTAAGTGATCAGGAACCTCTATGGCCAAGGAAAAGGAAAGATCACTCTATGGGAGCATTTGTTGTACGGGAAAGAAAGGGTGAGTTGCTGCAACCAGGTTGCTGCAACAAAAACAGTATTGTATGTATTGTTTTATTTTGTGTTTACCAGTTGTTGTCTAGAATACGAAACAATGGAACTGTGTGGGCTCCAAAGCTATGCACAAAATTTCAGCAGAAGGCTTAAGAATTATTTTGTTGCCTTTTACGTAAAAGTAAGGTTGCTTTCCCATTCATTGTCACATGGTGGTGTGTATTTTGCAGTCCTTGTCTGCTCTTGCGTTGACTTGGGCAAAGTGTTGGGGTGGGGGTCAGCGATCCACAACTGCAGGGATGCTGGCTCTGGTTTTCATACACCAGCAGAGTACTGTTCACAAGCCTCTTCCTAGCTCCTTCCCCCCCATGTGAATGTCTTCCAGACAATAGCTTCTGTATTCTGTAAACACACCAAAGGTCATGAAAATATAGTGCTAACATCAGCTCCTGCTTTTCAGCCTCTGCTACCCCCATCTAACCCCATATGACCGTGTAAAATGGTGAGTGGTCATCTTCAGCCTTAACAGCAAGGAAAATACTAATGTTTGATCACTTCTGTAACAGGAGGAACTTTTTCTTGGTAGGTGTTACTGGCTTCAGAGATTTTTCTCTGCCTTGCCAGCACTGAAAACAGCCGTAATAAGTTTCTGCCCAGAGTTTTACTTGAGTTTTACTTACTGTGCATTTAATGGCACTGACCTGCCCTTTCCCACACTGATAGGGTAGATAGGTTTTATTCTATAAAAGTAATAAAAGTAATTTGTGCTCTTTTTGAAATACTTCACGAGCTCTTCCTAGAAAGGCACTCAGTAGCCCCTAAGTAACATGTTAATAAATTGGAATTAGGTCTATAAAATTGAGCTTTGGGTTTCTCTGACATTTACTGATTTCCAGGCTCTGCGCACAGTCTTGCTCAGGGCTGGCAAGGTAGTGAGGACATCTGTTTCTGTGAACGAGCAGGCTGTGCTTGGCCAGTGAGCAGGTGGTGTGTTTCAGCCTATGGTACCATGTTTTTGCTCTAAGAGCTTCCAGGAAACATACCTTCTATGTGTTTAAGGTCGGTGGTCAACAATGTGAAAATATAGAAAGCTATTCCTGCTGTTTAAGTTGTTCACCTCCTCCACACCTCCCCCCCTGCCCCGAAGTTGGAAGTGTCCTATCTAGCCTCTTTGAGACCAAGAAGTGTGAAGGTGCCAACTTGCCCCAATCTAATTAAAAACCTTCACAGATCTATAACCTCACTGGAAGTTGATGTGTCAAAGCAGACTGTTGGAAAAAGCCACATCCAAAATTGGCAGTTAACATTTCAAACCCTTGATTTCAGCGTCTTTTGTTTGGAAATGTATTGCCCGATACCTCTTTTATTTACGATGGTGAGGTTTGTCTTTTTTGTCTTGTTTCAGTATGATTTGATGTCAGTAAGAGCAGGATTGGACCAGTATGGGCTGATGTCATATTTGTATGAGCACTTCTGCATACAAACAGGGTTATTCTCCCCCATCTTAGGTATTCTTCTGTTGCTCCTCTAGAGTGATGGAGAAGGAATGGCTTAGCTTAAGTTGTGTTAATTCTTGCAAGATTTCATCCATCTTATTTGGCTCAGGTACTTTTACATGAGAAGTAAAGTTTCACGAGATGTGCAAGTTTCTTGCACTCATCCTGGTCCAGCTCTTTACCTCTGGCTTCCTTGTTAATTCTGTCTCTGCTTTGGGACAGACTTCAAGTTTAGACTATCACACTCTCCTGTCATTAGTTAGAGATGCAACTCCCCATTCCCTTAAAAAGCCTTTAATTCTTTGCACTAAAAGAAATAATAGCTTAAGAGAAGGGAAATAATAATAAAATGTACTTTATGTAATCCGAACTTCAGCTCCCCTGGTCATTGGCTTCACTTTCCTGGTTTGTGATGTCAACAGAAGTCTTGAAGATTAAGAACACGTATCAGATTTCACTGGCTGGCTTAAAGTCACCCCACTGAGAAACATTGCAGACTGTTTTTTCCCTCTGCTGAGTAAACTCTTGGGAAGTTTTTTAAAAAAAAGAAGTCTGAAGAAAGTCGAGGTTTCTACTGAAATGAAATGTATGCGGGTCTCCTGAGCAGGGCACAGCGTACAGTTGTCTGCTGGAGCAGGAGGTGTTAACATCCTGCCTGCCCACCACCAAGGGTGCTTCTACGCCCCATAATATTGTCACAGCTGCCACTCCCCACTGCCTAATCTAGACCTGGACTTCATCTGCTCTAGTTTCCTGTCTAGTTGCTCTAAACTTACATTCTCTCCAAACACTGAGAAAACTGTGAACGGTTTCTTTTCTATCTTCTCCCTATGCCATTAAACTAGAACATCCACATTACTGCTGTGGGTCCTCATGCGCACCCATGAGCTTTAATGTTTTGAAATGACTGGGGGGTTGGTAGGGATCTTGGTTTCTTTGGGAATTGAATAAGCCAGAATTTTTGAATAACTATAAATGAGATTGTGATTAAGCTTAATGTAGAATGGAAGCAGTGGTGTGTTGTGTTTTCCTGTAATATATTTATAAACATCCAGCACAAGAAACACTTTTTTTTAAAGGAAATTATATTGTTGTTGAAAGAGAAACTTTCCTTGGAGCCCTTCTAACATTGTGAAAAACAGACCAAACCCTACTATTGTCTGTACCCAACCACACTGGCGAGCAAGCAAGGCAGCTCAGTACACGTGTGTGTTTGGACAGTGGCATGAAATCTTATACTCTTGCTGTAAAGTTACTGCTGCTCCCACATGCTGTGTGTTATCTACTTACTGCCATACTCCAGGTTAAAAATGATGCCTTTTTGGAATGTAAGACACCAGGAAATTGTGATCAGGAAAGGTGCCCAGGGAACAGAAGGTCCAGCTTCTGGGACTGTTTCTGCTTCCCCTTTCTCAGAGAATGCACTGGCTGATGCTAATGGAGGGGGCAGAGCCCTTCTAATTCCCTGTTATATTTACATCTGATAAGGCAGTCATTTCTGACTTAAGCTTTCCATGGGAGCAAACTGTCACTTCTTTAACACTGACATCGTTAGCGGGATGGGGTAATTCACTGTGTCCAGACCCAACTGTGACCTGCATGGAGCCATCCAGTAGCAGTGCTAATTGGTGCCTTATTGCTAGGTGAATACTTCTCCACCATCACTTTGGCTGAGATCACAACTATTTTCATATGAATCACTAAGCAGCCATCACTCAGTAACTAATTGTGGCCTCTAACTACTTAGGCAAGACCTCCAACCCTGCCACCGAGGATAAATGACATCCTGTTTTCATCTGTCCTCTGAACAGCTGTTCAGTTCCCTCAGCAGATTTGGTTTGCAGCCCCTACCGAAGGATAGGGCTCCAGGCATTGCAGCATGTCCCTGATATGAATGTGAATAATGAGTGTGATTAGGGCTGACAAGGGTAGAGACGTGTCAGGCACTAGTGGCAGAAGCTCAGGCTGGACCCTGGAAATATTTCTTCCTTTTTGGTCCAGTTTTTGGATCAAGAGGGAGGAAAGGGGAGAGCAGGAATGGTGAGGCAGGGCTAATGTCTCTCAGAATTCTCAGGAGACCCAGGCTAACATTTTTATGCATTTAATTCTTCCTCAGCCCATTTGGCATGACTGTGCAGTACGACTATGCACATGGCACTGTGAAGAACTGCAGGGGAAATACCAATGGTGAAGGACTGTTCGGGATCACAAGGGAGGAGAGGAGTGTGTTTTGGCAGGGACATGTAAGAAAGACAACTTGAACTTTCTGTTTAAGTAGGTTTTGTAGCTGAGCAAGGCTCTAGAATTCCTGCTCTCACTTCCTAGAGCTTCTAGAGATGAGGTCTTGCACAGACAATGACATTTCAGCCAGGGCAGTTTTTCCTGCTCTGAGCATAGGTTGGCAATGTCATAAAATCTTGACTTCTAGGTTATGGTCACTGGCTGCCTGAGTGGGCCATGTGGCATCCACCTCCACACTGATGTGCATGTTACCTGAGAGGAAAAGAAGAAATTAAGGTGATTTTTTTCTCCAGAAGTTGGTGGTGTTAAAGGAGTTATTACCTTTAATGAAAAAGTATCTTCTTGCCAGGAGTCCGGAATATTCATTTCTCTAATGCTGTTAAATTATGGTTTGGTGTCTATCCTCAAGGTCTGATTTGTTTTTGACCGATATCTTCTAGCTATTTTCCTAGTGCCTACTGTATTATATACTTGAGACAGCCCATACCCATTGCCTCAAGAACACATTCCATTTGACTGGTGAGGACTTCAGTGCACACACACGCATCCTGAGAGCATGTCTTGACTGCTGGTCTTTCACTGCAACCTGCCACCACACTCATCTCTATCTGCTGCAGTTGACCATGGTTAACATAAATGCTGCCTAAATTAAACTATTGGGGAACGCATTAGGAATAATGAATAAGAAACAGTTTCTTGTAGTAATAATAATGTGTTATTACAGAATAGAAAACTGCTAATCCAGCTCTCTGATTCTTAAACCAAATCACAGCAATACTAGTAGTCTCACTAATGCAATATTCAGAATGTCTGCTACTGAAATTTTGTACTGAGGATATATTTTCTGTGTTGGCATTTTTCTTTTCCGATGTTTTGCTTGCATTTCACCATGAGAAATCAACTATTTTCCAATGGAAGCTTCAGAATTCTATTAGGCAATACAGTAATAATAAGGCAGGAAAATCAAGCAACTGGTTTAAAATTGAAATTCATAGTATCTTTTACAGACAGATTGTCATGTAAAGATCTTCACGCAGTTCAAATAAGGCTAAACAAATGCATTTACAGGATGGATTCAAGCACTCAAACTGTTGGTTTTCAGCTATGGGGCTGGGCTTCACCCTGAGGTAAAAGTCTATCTGCTGGTAAAGTAAGATGTGCCAGTGGATCCTCCGCGGTGAAGCATAAAATTGAAAATCTTGATCACTTGTAGTCAGTAAAACTTGCATGGCCCTCTTCATTAGGGGCCTGTTCTGTGGTTCTGGACATGTTTCAGTTTGTGTTCATGCCTGTCCTTCCTAAAATATTTTTTCATGTGGTTTCTGTACTTCGCTGAAGTTGTGCTCTGCCCTTTGCTTTACAGACCATCACTGTACAACATTTAACAGTTCCGAATTGATCAAGTTTAGTGAAGGATGAAGTGATCCTATGTGTGTGTTTTTTCTGAAGTACTGCTGACAACAGCTATGTAAATGTAGCACATGACTGCTGTTTACGGTAAATAAAAATAATAAACTTGTTCAGCATTTGTCAGCAACATACCTAGTTTTCAATTAAAATAAAAGGATTTTGTTTTTGTGATTTGGGTTAATAGTTAACCTCACCTGACAAAAACTACCTGGCAAATGTAGCTAGGCAGGACGTACATGGCAGAAGGCTCCTCAGCAGGAAGGAGGCAACCTTTGGAAGCCACCAGCAAAGCTAGTGTGTTAGCTCTGTAGAGACTCAGAAGCACTCTAGCCAGGTAATTTTTTTAACAGTGAATTGTAGTGTAAGCCATGCCTTTTTATTGTTCCTGTCACCAGTATGCTCTAGTTTGTCGGCCTCTCCAAGAGCATAGCTCTGTGTGATAGCACCCAGGCCAAAATATGCTATGCAAGCTGTTGTTCCAAATCAAAAAGTTTTACAGAATTTGTGGACCATGGGCAGAAAGCATTAAAAAGCCTTTGACATATGGAACCATGAGAAAACTTTTGTGTTTCTGGGCTTAATTTCAAGTCTATTTAACATTTCTAGTTTACTTTTAACATAGGTAACCTCCATATGAAAAAGGCAAATCAAGATGACCTACCAGTCATCTGAAGGCAAACTGAGAGAAACAAGTTTGGATCTTTAAGCTACAGTGTGAGTTGAAAAGGAGGGAGGATGCTCTGACTGATGGCACACCAATTGAGGGGAAAGGCAAAATAAGTGTAGTGGGATGTCTTGGATTTTCTGGCATCTAACAGATTCTCCTTGACCTGCCCCTGCATGTTGCTTTTTGTATTTAAAAATAATAACAACAACAAAAAAGCTTATGTTCTTCATTATCAAGGGCAGTGGAAAATCTGCAAAAAATTTAGGACTAGAAAAACAAAGCAGATGAAGTCAGTGGGTGGTCTGTGTTCACTGCAACGTCTTCTCAAGTGTCTGGACACTGAATTTGTTGTAATCACTTCTGCTTCATAAGCATATATCTGGGTGGGAAGGGAGTGGGGGAAAGAGGAAAGTAACAAATGTTATTTACTGAGACAATATGTTCCTACCAATACTGATTTTAAAAAAGAAAGTAAAGATGTTTCCGGAAAGGAAACATGAAACATTGCATTGTTAGGAATCATATTATTTATATTTTTGTATCACAGCCCAGCCTCAATGCTTTTGTGTCACTGTATTTAATTTCATTTTTAATCTTGCTTTTGTTCCTTACTTAAATGAAACTCATATGTTAAATACTTCTGGTTCCTTCAAAAAATGCTGATCAGTTGTAGGTCAGAAACAAATGGAAATTTGATCTCGTTGGCTAGAAGAGGCGACCTTTTCCTTCTCTTTGTTTTCTGAGGAAATGCCTCCATTGCTGTGGACTCACCAGTAGCGCAGCGGGCTTCCCAACTGCAGAGAGGTCAGAGGTACAGCTGTGCACGAGTGGGCAATGCTTCTCGTGCTCCTGGGCAGGTGTTCCTAGGCAGATATGCCGCATAAGCATCAGAAAATTGCTTTTTGTTCTATTTAAGGAAGAGCAATGAAACTTTTTTTTTAAAGGATAGTAGAGAAAGCCATTTTGTTTGTGTGTGCCTCTGCCCAGGGTTGCCTTTGCCTTCACCTTCCCTGCGCAGCAAACACAGAACTGGGGTCATGTCTGACCCCTCCAGCTTTCCCGTGCGCAGGATGGACGTCCTCCTTAGGGGTCACGCAGGATTTCCCTCCCTTCTGCCCGGAGGCGCCAGGCTCCATGCAAGGTTACCTGGAGAGACTTTTAACAAACACTCACATTTTGTTCATCTCCTCAGCCTGTGGGACCTCGTGTGTGCTCTGGACACCTCTCCCTGCAGTGCCAGGACCAGGTCTGGTGAGCACCCTCCCTCCTCCTCTGTGGGAAAACCCCGTTGCCGCGCGGGCTGCGGGCAGCACGATGTTTTCTGTCACATGCATTCCAGAGTGACATGGAAATAAGGTCCCATAGTGTACAGTGCAAATATAGCCTGAGGGTAGCAGGGCAAACTCCACTGTACAAACTCCTTGGTGGATAGTACTGTGCTTGTAGATGTAATTCCACATTTGCAAACACCTGCTGTACTACTCTAGATTGTTATGGCCTATTGTTATGGCCTTCCACAAAGACTTCTCAATGACTCTTTTATTTTTCAGCTGCTAGGAGAGCGAGCCTCCAGCTGGACTTTGAAGATGAGATCGTGATAAAAGTATTTTTGCACTAAGGTAACGGGGTAGTGCTCTATATTACTGGTAGCTGAATCTCACTGCCTTGCAAAAATCATGCTGTAGGAAGTTCCTCAGATAATGTAACTTTGTTTCCTGTTTCTTCCAAAGCAAGAGCCAGGATTTTTTATGTTTACATCCTCTGTACTCCTCTTCCCTTTGGCTTACTGGACAAAGCTGGACTAAAGTAACAAATGTGACTATCTCGCGGATGGGTGAGGTTTGTTGCAACTCTGACCTATTACAGAAGCCAATTCCATTATTAAGTTGCCTTCTGAGAGTGTTTTGTTCTGAACCACTGTGTTCTACCTCAGAGCTGGTATAATTCAACTCAGACACTTTCACACACTTTTTTTTTGTAATAATAAAACCTCATTGGTACACAACATGGTGCAAGGCTACTTGCAGGCAGGAAAATGCAGTGTGATGTTCCTGAAGCTGCGCAATCCTCTCTGGTTGATGTATGCCCATCAGTAAGTAGCAAAGGCCAAGTCCCGGTTTTGAGACCACCGCTTCTAGGGGCTAGGCTGATGCAGAAGCAGCTTCCAGTTACTTTGTGGTACCTTGTGCATGTGCAGGGCTGTGTCTACAACCTGTGCCCTTGCACATGTGCAGCAGCAGCAGCATTAGTCCTACTGCTTCTGAACAAGCTCTTCGTAGGTGCAGAAGACATTTTCTGCCTGGAGAGCTGTTCCACTTCTCCTCTGCGTTAGAAGTGGCAGGTGAGGTAGGAACAATCCATATTCTGGATGCAGGGGACAGACCATTATTTCTGAATAAAAGTAAATTTAATTCTAAATGTGCTCTTCATTCTTTGTAAAGGTTAAATGCCTCTTACCTATTATTGATAACACACAGGGTTTCAAGACTCAAATATTTTTAAACTGTAGTGAGAGTGAATTATGTGCTGTGCTTTATGCAATGGATTATATGACAGCTAATTCAATGCGTCCCACAGCTTCTCAGGATTGAACAAATGGATGTGAAGCCTTATGTATAAATCTCCGTGCACCAGGTGCAGGCTGTTTTTTAAGCTAGTAGGGGATTTGCACTTTTTGTTACATAGTTGCGTGCAGCTTGATCTAAGTGTACCTTCTCCAGTTTCATTAGTCTTCTTCCTTGTGTAATTTATATCAGTATTCAGCCCCCTTTCTATCACCAAAATGGCACAAAAGAGCCTTAAAATGAATGAAGACCAAAGAAAGGCTATTTGCTGGGCTGTACAGCTTTTCCTTATTGCATGTTACCACTGATTATAACAAATTTAGTTGGATTCAAATTCATATTCAGTCCAAGTGCCAAAATTGTGGATTTAACCTGGGGTATATCCATGTCCTTTTTGTAGTAGACATTTAGTTAATAGTGGAATTAAATGACTTTGTTTTCCACTGCTGTGGGTCTCTATTGAATCTGGCAAAAGTTCAAACAGCCTGGAAGCATCCAGCCTTTGCTGGATCATAAAGCAAAGATCCTCCCTAGGAACACAAATGGCATTTCTTTCCACTACTACAGTGAGATTAATGACAGTGTTAATAGGGCACTTTTTCTTCCTTTGTCCTGTAAATCTGAGATCTGTTTGACTAAACTGCCTTTTAAAGAAAACAAACTAAAACTCAGGCTGCCTGAGAGTGAGGCACCATTCAAGGGACAGGTTCTGCACACACAGATCTTATACTGTGCTGTGGATTTCGGGTGGGAGATGTATACAGGATCAGGCAAGCTGGCAGAGGCTACTGGGGTTTGCAGTTGCAGGAGAAAGTGACCAAGCATCAGCTGATGCTGTTGATGTGGCGATGGATTAGTGAATGGAGAAAGGTTTGCATTGTGCTAAAAATGGAAGGATTAGCAGCTGCCTTTGTTGACCCAGGCTAGAGGGAGGAAGAGGACACTATATGAGGCAATGTGCTGCAACACTGATCTGTACTAAATTCACTATCAGCATCCATAGGTGCTAATCTCCTTCCCCATTCTTCAATGATGGAAATACTTCTGGAGAGCTTCCCTCATATCAGAGAGGGAGAACTCATTTTTATTCCTTCCTCTTTGCTTGTACATTTTTTACTGATTGCTGATTGCATTTTTAACTTTCAAATATTTTTTGTTCCCGAGTTATTCCCAGATAGCAGAGAGATGGAGGTGCTATCTTAACTGCAAAAGGTAGAGCCCAGCCTGAAGTAACAACCAGAGATGTTTGTGCGTATGAATTTAAGTGCTACACCTGCATGGCTGGATAATGTGTCCTCATTGAGATATGTTCCTGTGATGTGAAATTTGAGTTCAGATCCACCCCTAAAAAATAATAAGCCACAGTGTTTTCTTTTCATTGCCTCAAAAAGAGTAAGTTCGTTGCTTATGATGATCTGCAGCACTTTGTTCCTTAGAGTCCCTGTTTCACTGTTTTGATACAGTTCAGTAATCAGGACCCTTATGTTTGGCACAAGCCCTGTTTCAGTAATGTCAGCAGTTAGCATCACTGCTGACAGACCCAGTCAGCACTGAGAAGCTTGCTCAGGTGCTTGCTGGCCGTTGCTGTCTGTTCTGCTCCACTGCCATCCCCAGAGGCTGGTGGGGAGGGAAGGTGTTTCTCTATCTGCTGACAGCAATGTCTGAAAGGGCTGGAGTCTAACCTTAGACCAAAATGGGTGGCTCTGAGCTCGCTCACTGGGATGTGAACAGGAGCAGCCGTGTTACCAGGTAGCTCCTGCCAGCTGGCTGCCCCACCAGCCTGCAGCCGCAGGGTGAGCAGTGGGGTACCCACACATTCCCCAAACCTGTCACAGCTCCTGGGGCTGTGCATAAATGCTTTGCTGAATTAGGCTTCCACCCCTTCAAGGTTCCCCAAGACTTTTAATACCATTTGGTCAAATGAAATCATATTCTTCAAGGACGCAAATTTGCACCAGCCAGACACCTTTAATCCTAGTGGAGAACTTGGTCTAATGGTTGGAGGTGAACATAAAAACCCCTTTTTGGAGTTGCCTTGCAGTCAGTGAAGTTTTTTTCCTGGTGGACGAATCTAGAGGTAAGGATTCCTCTGTAGAAAAAGAGGCATAAAACAGGAGGCTTAAATATCTGGCTGTCAGGTGGTGAGACAATGTACAACCTAATGGCCTGAGCATATGCAGAACTAGTCCCTTCTCACTCATGGAAACTCTCCATTAGGTCAGCCGCATGTGTAGCTTTCTCGGGGATCAATGGCTTTTTACATGACCCAGAGCTGCTACTGTGGCCAGCAAAATTGGTCTCATGCTAATACAGGATTTGTGGTATTTTTAAATACCTGCAAATAGCTTTGTGGATTAGTATTGCTATTTTAGATCTAATCATAGATAGCTTTAACTGGAGAAAAAAAAAGTGCTAAAATGTCATAGTATGGTACAGCAGGAAAAATGATTCTAAACCACTTGCCATTAGCCAGTGTGCAATATCTCTTGGCATTCCAGATTTCTTTTCATTTAAGGAAAACAAGACAACAACAACAAAGCCAAAACTTAAGAGCCCAAATTCTTAATATGAAACACTTAAACATGGAACAGAAACTTTTGTGTTTCTTTAGTCCTATATGGGTTAAGTTCCTGTGATCCCTTCAGAAAATAGGGTTATTTGCTTCACTATATAACTATGACTTAAATGCTAAATTTGCAGTTACTCATTTGAAAATATTGTCCTGTAAGACAGTTTGCTCATTTGAAGAATTTGATTTAAAATTACTGTCACAGAAACTAAAAGAAGACTTTTGAAAATAGGTTGATTTATTTTTAAAAACAAAAACCTGCAGAGAAGAATTAACAAATGGAAATGCTGTTTAAAATGGATCATCTCTCGTCTGAGAGCAGACCAAACTCCTTACATTGCCTCTGGGAGCTCACCATGTGGGGTCTGCTCATACACATATATTCTGAACAACGACAGAGAAACATTTTAAGATGAGAGTACTCCTTCTCACTTGTCAGAATCACAATTTGCTGCCTTGTTTTGTGTCACATAATCTCAAATATTTAGGATCTCTGCCTAAAATCAGAGGAAGAGGCATTATGGGTACACACAGGAGTGCTGCTGAAGAGAAGTGATGAGAAGAACTTGCTGAAAGCATTTCATTGCTTGTCCTCCCAAAGCTGCTGGAGAATTTAGGACACAAGGAAACTAGGAAGAATTTGGCTAAGGCTTGCTTCCAGATTTTTCCTCTTCAGGGAAACAAATCCATTTTAATACCAGAAGCCATAGGTTGGAAAGAATGGAGGAGTTCATTCAATTTAATGTCTTATTTTGTTGTCTTTAGACTGCAAGAATCAGTTTTGCCCCATCTCTAGTATTATTGTTGCACATAGCTCTCATTATAATGGGTACCTGTCGTAACTGTAAAGGACACCTCAGGGACAGCTGAAATTAATACTGCAACACCACTGAATCTTAAAGACTTGGAAAGGATCTCTAATGATTCCTAGTTCAACCTCTCATGCAAAGACTAGGACATGCCACTACATCACATCAACTGAGGATATTTCTGGCCAATTCTCCTGGGTAGAGGTTGCACAGCTGCTCTGGGTGCCTGTGCTGGGACTCCAAAACCTTGAGAAGAAAACGAACTTTTACAAAAAAATATTCTCAAAGCAAACATACACCTTATGTACAAGTATGTGCCTGTAGGTTTTATCTGCAGAGAGGCAAGGGGATGGAGAAGATGATAGTTTGTGTTTTCAGGGTTTTTTAAAAAGAAAAAAAAAAGTTCTGTAGCCTCAAGAAAGGGCAGAAGGTTATTTGGAAAACTTATTAATCTGTTCTAATTGGAATATTTATACCATGTACTTGAAAACATTATTTACATGGCTAATATTACTGTGCTAGTTAAACGTGCGAGGGCAAAAAGCATGTCTAGAACGTGAGTTTTTTTAACATATCCTTCAAGTGGATGACTCTTACTAGAAACAAGGAATAAAACTCACTCTTGCCCATACTAGACAAATATAACATCAAGACCAGTGTCTGTGTGGCCTTTTGAGGTACTTGGATGCATACGGAGTTAGGGTTATCTGACTTTCTGTTCAATGATCCATTTAAACTAATCTATGTAGAAACCAAAACCAAAGGCAGATGTTGCAGTTTCCTCAGAGAAAGGGATAATGATTGAGATCCTGAAGACAATCCTTATTAAATATGGATATATGTAATTTTCAGGATTGTGACTTAAAGAGTAAATTTGACAGAAGAACAACAACAACAAAAAAAATCATCCAGCTCGTGGTCAGTAATTTGAGTTGCTTAAGAGGTGGAAGTGAACCAACAGAAGACTTTCTAGCAGTTAGCAGTGGACCTCTGATTCATTCCTTCCTATGTTACAGCTCAAGCTGATTTATAAAGTTCCCCTGGTTTTATTTAAAAGGAAAAAAAGGTGGCTTACACAGGCTGAGAGTGTGAGATTGTTGAGAAATAGCAAAGGAAAGCAGCACTTCAGGGTATGCTCCTGGTTTTTGTGGGGGCTTCCCTGCATGCTCTGGCAGACCAGGCTGTAGGAGCAGCTGTTGCCAACCTGCATGGAGATGGCTGTGTCCAGCCGGTGTCTGAATGTGTTTATGCAAAGATTAATCACTTTCTAATGTTAATCACTTTATACTCCTTTAAAACTCCATGGTGAATTGCAGCAAATCCTGCTCCCCCAGCAACTGATGAAAACTCTTTCATGCACGGGCCCTAGGTGACTTTCAGATGGGCTGGTAGAACATTGGTATTGTTTCTCTAGGTCAAGCAGTGCCCTGGACACCTGAGTACTTAATGCTTTTTGCTAACTGAGTATCTTATTCTTGTTTTGGCTACCAGTGCCCTTCATACAGCTCAAGTGCGTGTGCTGCATTACTGAATATTCTCATGACATCTTCAATTTCTGCTGATCTCACTGCAAATTTGGCCTTTTAGCAAGTGCAGTAAAAAGCCATGTTAAAATGAAATACAATTTGGATGTTGTGGCCTGTATTATTTTAAGAATAGTTTGAATTATCTTGGCACAGCCTGAGAAATATCAGCTATCAGGAATGGTAAAGATCTGCTGATGACTTTTTTGAAGCCCTGACAGTCACCTGAGAAAAAGTTTAACATTTCTGTGTTCTGCAAGGTTTGGATATGAACTATTTGAAGAATTCTACTTATGTACAGCCCAGGCACCAAAGCTGCTGAGATTTTATGACATTTTCTTTCACCTTCAGAACTGTAATTTTGAACAATGCTCTTCAGTAATTTGATAGCAACAAATGACATTTTCAGCAATGGATCTCAATTCCTTCTTCCGAATACAGGTGGTACCTGTAAGTATTTTTAGGACATTATGAACAAAAAAAGGCCAATTTCTTTGTCAGGAAACAACCTTTCCTGAATAATTTATAGCTAAACACTCTTCATAGATGAATTCAGTATTAATACTTGTATGAATCCTCAGTTTACTTTGTGTGCATGCCAGCCCTCCGTGTATAATTAGTTTCAGTGTTAGTGAGTCATTTCCCTTGTTTGTGTAGGTCATTCAACAGCAAAAAAAGAAGATATCTTAAACTGAAATTTCCGTTTTTCATTAAATGGGCTTCTGATTTCTGTACTCCTTCAGCATTAGCGCTGGCAGTGACTCCACTCTCGTCAAGAATTTTTCATTTGAAATAAATTATCTCCTAAGCATGACAAACAATGTCATTTGAGAATACTTTTTTTTGTTTGTTTGTTTAAATCTCTTGCTGCCTAAAGAGTCAATTCTGCTGTAGCTCCAGGAGGTGATAAAACTATAGCACTGATGTAGGTGCACAACTTTTCCTTATGAGATAGGTACTCATGTGTTTGGTTTGTGTTTCTGTACAGCAGGAGAGAGGATCAGCATGGTATCTTTGAAAACCTTGCTTCCCTGCCTCCACCCCACTTCAGACAGACAGCTTCTGCAGATACTATTCAGCAAGTATTTGCAGGCAAATGGAAACAGGTGGGGAGAGAAACACAATGTTTGAAAAACCTCACATACTGTTGGGAGCTAAGGAAACTCATAAACACTGTTCTCATATCTCAGTCAACAGCCACAGTACAGTGCCATGAAGGTGGTGTATTTTAAAGTGAGGATACTCAATCTTCAGGAGAGTGGCAGAACATCCTAAGCCTTTGACGATAACACAGTCTTCATTTTACTGAGTTGACAGCTAGCACTGATGGCCTTTGAAGCTCCCAGCTCTGAACAGACTATTTTGAAACATAAATCCAAATCCCTATCTCTAATTGTCCAATGCAAAAACCTTCTAAGATGCTCCTGTCAGCATACTTTTGCCTTGTCTTGCATTTCCTTTCACTTGTAAGTCTTTCAGAAAGCTTTGGACAAGCTCAGCTCTGGCTGAACACCTGCTTTCAGACTCCTGCATTTGCAACGCCACGTTTCAGCCATCTGTGCGGTTTGCTTGTGCTGAGCTCATGCAACAGTTGCACCAAGAGTGGTGTGCATGGGAAAGTTCTTCGCCCTGCAAAAGAAAGCTTCTTCTGGGAAATATGTCCTACTGATGCCTGTGGATAGGCACATTTGAAAAATTTTTTAGTTTGGGACCATAGAACGAATGCAAAGAGATTTCACCCTGGCTACATAAGATGTACAATAAGATACACTTTAGTTAGGCTTTAAGGAAAAAGTGGAAAAGAATGATGGAGGAAGGAAATGCAGAAGATATGCTAGGGACCTGATAGAGCCTGTGCTCCCCTCCAAGTGTAATCAAAGTAATCATTTTTATTTCTGTGATTAGAATTAAAGGAGTCTTTGATATGCAGGCTAAACTGAAACTAGACAGATGATTTAGTAAAACAACCAGGTACCTCAGCGAATGGCAGCATGTTAATGCTCTTCATCTTTCAAAATATGTGCCATTAATACATGAAGTAAGGCAAAGTATATTAAACAAAAAGTCTGTATCACAAATACAGACAAGAAGTGTGCAGCCTTATTATCTGTTACCAAAGACTTGGGGTTGGAGATTGTCCTCCACTATTTGGACAAATGGTGTATCTCAACACAGACATTCTTTAAAGAGAGCTTAGTTCAAATGCTGTTTGGGATCTAGAGATGGTAGCTAGCACTAGTGAGCTAGCTACTGCAGGAGTCTGGCTCAGTTTCAGGTATGCAGGAACTTAAGACTGTTTATCCTAAAGCTTGAATCACCCTCACTTGCATTCTGAGCAGTCTTGGCTGGCAATCAATCAAGAAAGCAGAATTCTTCACTAGCAGAATGCTAGAGGCAGGGATGTGTTTTACAGACAGGGAGGATGTAAGATGTCATTGCCGGGCCAGGAGGAGAGGAAGTTGTTGCTATGATGAAGGAATACAAACAATCAAGTCACTTCATCTTTAAAGATAACAGCGCAGTTGTGAACCTAGGCATCTCTGCAACCTGGGAAATGCTGTAGTTTTCCCCTCTTGCACTTTTGTTAGTTTTTCTGCTTGCCGACGTTCTTGGGAATCTGTTCTTCCTACCATTGCTTTTTTCCCAGCAAGTCTACAGATAAAATAAAATTGTTGCTAATGGGATAGACTTTGTCTGACTTCAGATGCCAGTTCAGGATATGACAGTAGAAACTAACATCCAATGTCTATTAGGATCAAAGTTACTTTGAGCTACAGAGATCGCAAAGCTGTAAAGCTCCTCAACAGCCCAGGACTGGACTCGCAAAGCACAGGAGTCAAAATAACCTTTTCCTTCATATTCCTCATTAATAGGAGCGATTTAAGTAGTACTGACCATGTGAAAAGAGAGGTGAAGTGTATGAAAGGACAGAAACACTGGGGCTTGAGAACTGGCATTCTAGCTTTAGAAGTCTATCTTGGCTCAGCTGTTGAGTTGTTGTGTGGCCTTGGACAGCCTAGTTTTTAAAGCAGGGAGGGGAAACTGGCACAGGAACATCTGAGGATTAGAAGATGTTTACAGAAAGCTTTGTACTTGCATCATTTTATCTTTTCAAAGTGTTTATTAATTTTGAGCTAGTCTCTTACTCCAGTGTAACAGCACTGAAGTTTCTTCAATTGGATTTCCTTCTTTACAAAAAAAAATCACATGTACATTAAGAAGATACAATGCTCCACATGAGTTCAAACCAGTTGTAGAAGTCTTAATATTGTCTCATAGGTTTTCAGTGTGGAGAAAGATTGGAATCTCAAGGTGGGAAAAAAGTCTTAATGGGATAGCTGTCCCATGAAGACTTTCTCATGACTGTATTCATTCACTGCTCGGTTAAGGACATTTATTTGATTGAGAAATGCACTTCATGTATGTTTTCTAATGCTCTGTCATTTTAATTCATATTAACTTAGTGACATCTTCTGTAGCATGAAGTCCCAGGAGTGTTCTGCAACAGATGTTTCTGGCTTTTCTATATGAGAACAGAGCTGAAAGCAGGCACTAGTAGACGGCACTGCCTTCAGGCATTGCTGCGCTTATTTCGAGAGACACATGTTAATCATCATTACACTATGAAACTACTAGTTGCTGCTAATTTAAGAGTTCGTGCAGAGTGATTCCCCTAAACCCATTTATCTGCATGACCTGGCTGTGTTCCCTGGGAGACAGTTGGCTGACCCTTGAGCCACTCCGGTGTGAAGACCAGATGAAAGGGAGGAGGGGAACAACTTGAAGTCATACTGGTCATTGTTATTGCAGTGAACAAAATGCAATAGGTCAAGGGGCTGAAAAGATGCAGAAATAGATGTAAGTAATCATAAATGTATACTATAAACACTCAAGAGAAACAGAATTTGGTCATAAAGAAAAACCTTTGAAGACTTTATGAGCAGCTGTATAAACAGTCTACAACAGAGATGATATCACGGACACAGGAGATCACAGTCGTTGCACACATATTGAAAGCCAAAAGTTCTTCTATACACAGGAGCAGTGAAGCATATGTTTCTATGCCCATTTAAATGGTTTATGGGGTTCAGAAGATCTGGGGTCCAGCCACTGTCAAATCTGAGTGTGGTAACTAGTATTTTCCATTGTTAATTACAATGTATTACTGTTTGCTTTTGCAAAGTAGCTCTGAATATTCAAGAAGTCATGTGGTATGTTTTTGGATGGCTAGAGCCCTTAATAGCTTTGTGGCATCTTCTTTGCATTTCACTAACTGCAGAACTGCAGGTCCATTTTCTGTAACCTTGGGGAACAAACTATCAAGGCCAGGGAGGCCAGTCCTGTTGGGCAGAAAAGTACACATGGTTCCTATCCTTGAATTTTTCAGAGGTGAAGTCACGTTAGCAATTGCTTCAGACTCATGTGCCTCAGTTTGAGACTCATGTTTGATATTGATAATAGAAAGATAAACAGTCTGATTTCCAGGAATGGCAAGAGGCACAGCACACTATAGACATAGGCAAGATTTGTGTGACAAGCAGCAACCCTGAAAACCAGGCCCCTGCTATTAAATGCAGACAACCAGGCACCTAATCTTGAAAATGCTGGCCAAAACGCCATAGACTTGTGCTTCTTTTGGTAAATGGAACCTGTTCTTTTTAAAACTCTGATATGTAGCACTGGAACCTGTAGGCAATCTCAGATATTTCCACTATAATATTAACGAGCAAGTCATTTACCAGTGGAGAAATAGATTGGCTTGATTTTTCTCTCATTGCCCTTTCTTCAGTGGTCAAGGTTGAGAGACTGGAGTTGAAATGATGACTAGGGGAGGAATGCTCTCTGCTTCTGCCTTTCCAGCTAATACCATTGTAAGAGAAAGTGCTTCTTGTTCTTGACTCTCATTCCAGGGGTTTGGGTGTCCTTCCCCCAGACCATTCTTCAGCTTGCTTGAAGTGCTTCCTTTGTGCATTTTTACTTAGTGTCTATGTGCAAATG
This sequence comes from Chauna torquata, assembly GCA_013399475.1. NCBI lineage: Eukaryota > Metazoa > Chordata > Aves > Anseriformes > Anhimidae > Chauna > Chauna torquata. The sequence goes on along the minus strand of VXAL01014685.1, from coordinate 170,538 downwards.
GCTGAAATACGTTCTTAGGTTGGTAATGCAGATGGCTATGGGCATGAAGGGTATGAAATCTTCACAGTCTAATGGTTCTCAAACACAGATTAAGTGAGATTATTATGGGGGAAGTGTGGCACTTGTATTCAAGAGCACTGTTCAGTCTCTGCACCTGCTAATGCTGTGGTATCTCAGATCATTCCCAAACTTTTAATGCCTTTTCCCTATTCTCAAAACATTCATTCAGGAGAAAGACGAAATGAGACTGGGGTGAAGCATAACATTCCCACTGGATATGTGTTGGGTTTCTCCAAGTTCCATTGTCTTTAGACTGTTTCTTCCTGTCCAACAGGTTCTAGTAAGATTTAAAAACCTGCTTCAAAACATCCTGTTGGTTCCAGGTGCATTGGCATTTCTCAGAGATTTCAGAAAATTGATTTTAAAAGATTACTTAACTAAAGATCAATGTCAATGACAGTGGATCCATAGGAGAGCTACAGGATTTCATGTGACAGAATTTAGATGTGGAGACTGAGGATGTACATTTGTTCACGTTCTCAATACTTCCCACAAAGACCTTCTGAACCTTGGTCTTGCCTGCAAACTGCTGAACGGCTCACCTACTGACTTCTGCCACTGCTGTAGGCCTGATCAGCACTCACCCTGCTGCAGAGGAAGAGAGCCAGCCGATGTATTTGCAGGGGAGAGAGTCTAACAACAACAACAATTCCTATCTGTTGCATAACAAGTGGTATTAGATACTCTAATAGCTGGGCTTAATGATCCAATAAAATTTAAAACCTATCTGGGTGTGCATATGTTTGGCTTAGCATGCGGCACTAAAAGCACTCTGCAAAGCTAATTGCCTCCCTTTCTTTGTAGTTTAAAGTGTAAAAGCTCTGGCTTGACAAGAAATTGCAATTTGTATAGGTGATGTTTAGCACCAGTTCAGTAATGGTTGCAAAATCTTTGTCTTAGCAAAGCTCTCAGGAAGAAATCCTGGGTGTGCTGTTGTCAGGGACTTCAATTCTCACTGCCCACAAATGTCCTGCACTTGGCAGGGCAGGGCAGTTAATGAAGAAAAAGAAATGAGGAAGACCTTCTTTCTGGCCAAGAAAAGAGGGAAACTTAAATGAAGCCTTAAGATCTGTAACATCCTGACATGTTGAGGACTGTCAACATGCTTGACATTGCTTCTTGAGCATTACTTCTTTGAGCTCTCCTGTGAAAACAAAAGGGTTGTAGGGAGGCACGGTCCTAATGACTGGAACACCTGAGGGAGCAAAATCCTGAGAGTCGTTCCCTTTCTTGCCTTGCATTTATCTTCTGTTGACCATTGCAGGAGAAGGCTGTCAAGGGCAGGGATGCATTACTATAACAAGAAAAGAAATGCAGAAGCAAACCCTTGCCTGGACAATGTTCCTTTCAGAACTAGTGTTACCCAAACAAAGCTGAACGTAGCTTCTGACTTGCTAACGCACTAGAAGCTAGTGCATAGCTAGTATACAATCAGAAGCTATTTTCCTCAACTGTTTTCTTTCCCTGAAGCATATACCTCAGGGGGGCCTACCTTGTTTCAACATGCAAACTGCGTACAATGAAGTAAGCCACAATACCCACATTCCTGTGGCTACCATATAACCATTTTTTTTTCCTCAGACAGATCCTCCTTTTCTATCCTTTATGTCCCATTTGGATACAGTATTTAAATCTCTGCGTGCTATTTATTTACTATTTCTTGCCTCTCTGATCCAGGGAAGCAAGTTCCAGAGTACCAGGCTGTTCTCAGATAGATGAAAGGTAAGAGGCAAGTGCCAATGACTAGGACTAATAAAACAGGTTGAAGATGAACACCTCAGCCACGTGTAGCAGATGTATATGCTTCAGCTGGGAGCCTTACAACAAGGCAGATGGAACTAGGCATTGGAGAAACAGGGATGGCCCAGGTTGTGGGAGGGGAAGGGGTTGAGGATGGGAGGCCCTTTGAGGCAGAGTCAAGGACAGCAGGTCATAAAAAAGCAGGACTGAAGCAGAAGTTGGGGAACTGAAAAGTGGGAGGTCATTAGGGCAGCAAGGGGAATGGGGACTTGAAATAGGATGTACAAGGTCCATAGTGAGCTTATAGTTCGGTAGTTTGGAGGACAAAGTTAGGAGGACCCAAGAGTTTCAGGGATGGCGAGGTTGTGTATGGGAGGAACATTGAGAAAAAGGCAGATGAGGCTGGATATTCAGGTTGGGAAATATTGGGAAGTTCTGAAGAAAGAGCAGTGGGAATATTTGATCTCTTGGACACTCTGGGACCTGAGAAGATGGGGACAGAGTCTGTCAGGCAGGAGAAGTGGGACTGGGTTCTGGAATATTTTAGCTGGTAATATATGAATGTAATATAATATATGTTACAATATAAATGTAGCTTAGCTATATGAGTCAAAACAAGAAAACGAGCCAGCAAAAATATCCTTCATGTAGTGGAATAGGGACCCTTCTCTTTCCTCAGTCTGTCTATAGACAATGCAAGGCAATTATACAAGTTAATCTCGATTTTGCTGGAAATAACATTACAGGCAAGTGACCTTCAGTAATGTGTTCAGACAGATCCCTACAGATAAAACCCTGGAAGCAGAAAGTCCATTTTACAGACATTTGCAACACTGTACTGAGGTCACCTTGTCCTCTGAACCAGTTACCATTAGTCTCCTGTGGAGATACCAGCTACTAGCCAATATCACTAGCTAAGAGCATAATGTCACTTCACAGAAAGCCTGATTAGCTTTCAGCAAATTTTACTGTTTTTGAGGAAGCCACTGTTGCTTAGAGAAGAAGGGTTTGTAATACCGTCAGTTTTCTTCAGAACATTTCCCTTCCCCAAGACTGAGAGTCCGTCTCCATCTAAAAGCTGCAGTGTTGTCTCTCTCTGCTGGGGTGAATGATGCTCACCCAGAAGAAGCAGTCTGTAACCCAGTTTCTGAACTCCATTGTTGGTGGTGGAGAACTGCTGAGATAAATGCTCTGGTGAATGCGTAGGCAAGCACATCATATCACTGCTTGCACTTAGCCTATAACCAGTGTAGGCTTCACTTTTTTGCCTAATTTGTAGTCTGTTCACCTCAAGTTTGTTTACACCTAGCAAGTAGGCTTATTACTTGTTTGTACTTCACTTACAGTTTGTTTGCATCCAGGTTACAGTAGGTTTACTGGCAAATTATAACCAATTTGCAATCTTCATATAATTAACTGATTTGTTAATACCTAGTTTGCTACTTGATCACAAAATTTGACAGAGATGCATTTTTTGATATTATACAGGTCCTAATGATAAGGAGAGGAGCTGTATACAGGTTCAAAATATACATGATCCTGGGCCTTATTTGGCTGAACTATTGAATAGCCTGCCATGTTTGTGAAATAAAGAAATGGGCTGTATATTTTAAGTGGGGAGAAAATGAATAATTCAACGGTAAGGGTCAAATTGTCCTGCCAAGAAAAACCTACTGAAGAGGAAGTACACTGAGTTATGATTATTTGCATTGTAGATAATAATGTCAATTATAGTTTCCAGCTGGAATCAAGCCTCCATACTTTTGGCTTCTGTACAATCATGGAGTAACAGTTCCAGTCACAACAAGTTTGAGCCAAATAAATACAAAGCTCAATTAGCAAAACAACACAAATTTGCAGAAGCATGGGGTTGGACAATTAGAGACTGATGTTTGGATATAGTTACATATGGCAGTTTGGTGACAATTGGCAGCACCAATCAACATTCATAGTTAATGTCATTTTGCAAACAGAAAGTTTTAACCCATCCCAAAAGCCGGATCAAAGAAAATCTCTTCTTGGGCCCAATGGGAACCATCCACATAGGATTAAACTCCAAGGTCTAAGTGAAATAGCCATCCCAATACGCTTTCTTGCAAATCTCATGCTATCAGCTCCTTCTAAAAGCCCCAGCTTCTGGAATCAGGGCAGGTTGCACAGAAATGAAGGGCGGTTCTGCCATTTCCCTGCAGGGGGGGAGCCCCCTGCACCCAGCTCCAGCAGGGCTGGAGCAGCGCCCATCCCTCCCCTTGCAGCCAGGGGCATGCTGGTGGGTGCTGGTGGGTGCTGGGGTACGAGCGGCTCCTGCAGAACTTCAGCTGTTCTCCTTGGGAGAGCAGGGACCCGGCTGGTCTGAGGCATGGGCAAAAGCAGGTGAGGCAGTCACATTTGCAAGGGGACTGGGGGGGGCTGCTGGGGGACTGTGCCTGGCACAGAGCCCTGAACGCCAGGCTGGCACTAGCAAATGCCGGGAGTGCAGGGAAGCTGTAATGCCAAAAGGGCGAACTCCCTCCTGCCCCTCCAAACCTTTTGTGGCGGCAGGAGCAGCAACCCTGGCTTTCTGAGGCTCCCCTAGTTTCCCTTTCCTAGTTTCCCTCAGTTTCCTGTGTCTTTCCACACCCCTCCTCTCCCATAAAAGTAGCTTTGGTCCCTCCCACCTGGAGTTGCAAAATTCAGTTTTGCCTAAACTTCTGAAAAGCTTCATATTGTTTCTGTCCCAGATGAAGGACTAACTTTTCCATGGGACTGAGCAGTGAGGCCATCACAAAATCTAGGAGGCACAGAGCTATCTGAAAACAACCAGCCCCTTTCCAAAAGTGAAAATGCTGAAGCAGGGGCATTAATGTCCTTGGGAGGGATGTCAAGCATTCATGCGTGTCACTGATCTCCGTGGAGATGGCAAAGGTCTTGGCACTTCTTGTGCCACTGCCTGGAAGAAATCATCTGCATGCAATTCAAATAGCTCTGATGATCCCACTATCCTGCACGGAACATTAATGGCAGTTCTCAGATTCTGGGAAAACTCAAGTATGTGTGCCTAGTGGGATAGAGGAAGGCCAGATGAAGAGAGAAAAAATGTGACTTGTCCCTCTGGCAGTACATACAACTGTGACCAGCTCTCTAGAGCAGTTAGTCCTGACTTCTTTTTCTTTGGAAGACAGGGCAGTGTTTTTTGTTTGTTTGTTTGTTTGTTTTTTTAAGGCAAACCCAACAAACTCTAATAGGTGGTAGCAGTGGAGCCAGCCAGAGGCTTGCCTTCTTCTTGTGCCACCTGACCCTGCTGAGAGAGTCAGTGCACTGGCTCACACTATGCCAGCTCCTCTTCATGCACCCTGTATCGCTGACGCCTGTAAAGGCTTCTTTTCTAGGACAGTAATTCATAATGGGCTGCCATTCTAATAGCTGAGTGACAGGTGAATAGAAACACCTCTTCATGTTTTCCTTTTCTGGCTGGTAGGAGAAGACATAACCTTCTTATCCACTTCCCACCCTTTAGGAAGAGGAAACATCTTTTTCTTCTGCTGCCCAAAGGACACAGCGAGACGCCTCTCCCTGTGTTACCTAGCGCAGTTGTGGTTATCCAGAAAGGTGACCTATTTTTGTCTCCCATTAGTGCACCCTTTGGGGGACAGGAGAGTCTGGCTACCTCATCCCTCTCAGGGGAATCCTGCATGATCCCACTTTCAGATTAGATCTCAAGACTTGCGTGTTTACTGGTGGGGTTAACTTGACAGGACTAACTGGATTTGGCACATACACACCTTGTATCTCTGTTGTGACAGCATTTAAATAAAGTGACTCAGAAAACAGCTTCTCCAAAACAAAGGCATGTTTATTTGCCAAAGGCACATCCACAGAAGTGCCCAAAACAGCCAAAAGCCTGTAGCTTCGCTTGACCTGCTTGTAGGTCTGGCTCTGCCCCAGCTTGGTAGGGAAGCTGGCTACCTGCTGTGCTGCCTGTCTGCCAAAAACTCCTCTATTCTCTGTTGGTAGCTGCTCATTCCTCCTCCTTGCCAAGCCAGCACCTTTAATGTGCAAAATCCTCTTTGACCTCGTCTCTTGGCCTTAAGAAGCACCAGCACTGCCTGCCTGAGAGGAGTGGGCCAGGAGTAGACCTCTTTTCTTCAGGGACACTCACATTACCCCTTCTGGTGCTCAGCAAGAATAAGACATGGCAGACAAAATGAGACCTGCATGATACGTGACAAACAGTACATATTTTTCTTATTCAACTATTCTTTTTATTTTAAGAGTATGTGGAAAAGTATATTCTAGAATAAAAAGCACCATGCAAATAGCAAAAACTCCTGAAACAAAGTCTCCTTCCATTTATATTCACTTAAATGCCATTGAGCCAGATGGATTCTGACTTTGTGCAGTCCTTCAGAAAGTTCTGTGGAAGGTCTGCGAAGTTCTGGCAGCCCAGCTGTGCATGGGAAATTCCCAGTGAGCAAGTGGCATTTCCACTCACACAGCACTGATACCTGGGGGACCACAACGGGAAGTGCGGTACCGAATCACAGTCACCAAGGAGTGTGGAATTACTCAGGGATGTTTGTAAGATAAATATCAGCCTTCTGTATTTACGGTTTCTCTAAATGATATTGACATTAGTGATGGGTATTTGACTGCCCCTGTTCTGCCTGTCACTTGTAAGCACAGGAACTGAGAAGAACCACCCACTCTTTGACTAGGAAAATAGGGTGCCATCCCTAATCACTGCACAAATAAAAGTAATTGTAGTACAAAAAGGGCAGTAGCCAAAAGAAAGCATACCATTTTCTGCATGATTTCTCCTCCACAGGAAGAAATTCTCTCTGAAACTTGATGCAGGTATTGCTGAAACTGCTTTGATGGTTGGAACTTCCACCCATGGCAAAGCAAGCAGGTTGGAGGCTGTGACTTAAAATAAACATGCCTGAGCTGAAGAAAAGGAAGATTAATTATGTTCCTTTTGCAATGCCTGTGTAGTCCTGTGAAGCTTAGGGACAGAAATCTGGCGGACCAAAATTTAGAAATATTTCTGGATTTATAAAAGGAAGCAGTAAGATTTCTATTTCCTGCCCAGTTTATTTGGTGTGATAACTGAACGTGATGCGTGAAGGAAGTAGAAACAGAACTAATAGCTAGACCAAGATACAGAAACACTACAGGCATATAGCATGTTGCTGGTGGTACTGCATTTGAGGTCCCAAGACTAGTTTTATGTTAAACAGATGATTGCTTCATGTTAAAGAAAGAAGAAGTTATTAAAGATCTGTTTTCTTCGTCCTTCTACATATTTTCTCATAAAGGCATGGCTCATAAATGTATGGAGGGAATGTGTTACCCGTATTAAAAACTGTACTTCACTTATTAAAAGGAAAAACAGGGCTGGTTTTTCAACATTTGCCTATTCGTTCTTCTTCTTCTTCTTTTTTTTTTTTTACTGTTCTTGGTGTGTTTTCATTGCTTACACTTTTTTGGTTTTCAGGTGGTAATGCCAGGTTGCAAAAATGAACATGCTTTTTATATTCCAGCTGTTAATAAATGCAGTTTATTTATCTTCTTTTCATTTTTATTTTCATTGCCTTCAGTTTTGGGCACTGTATATGACAACTTTTACTTTATCTCAGGCATTTTTGTATTCCTTATATAGCTGTTAATTCTGTACACATGCTATTAAAAACAATTTGTTGCTGTTGTTTTTTTTGTGTGTGTCATTCACAGTCACCACTCTCCTCAAGTAACAGCACTGGTAGTCCTTGAATCATGATTTTTTTTACCTCATACTTCCATTGAAAGTCTGAAAACCCCTAGTTTACTGAGGTGTTAGGAGATGCCCAGAATCTCCTTGAGCCTCCTTGGCAATTAAGACCCTTTGGGGACATGGTACCACCGAGAACAGAGAAGTTTAAGATAAAGAAAAAAACACCAGAGTAATCATTTTGGGCTGCAAAAGAGGTTGTACACATTGATTTGCAGACAGCAGCTACTGTGACTCAAGATTACGGTGTCTGGCTGGAACCTCACAGGAGTCTTTGGGTTTGGGGTAATGGAGGGCATTACAGGACCGTGGGCTTCTTTCAGCCTTGATTTCTAAAGCAAGGCTTAAAGGAATTAGTTTCTTTGAGCCGAAGTTTGTAGGTGTTGGAATATGTTGTGTTAATGGTGTTAATGTATTTTTTCACAGCTTGCTTCCCTACTAAAATGTAACTAAAATTTGTACCCTAAGGTAACTCTCTTGAATATTAGCTCTTGATTCCCCTCTGGTTCTAAAGAAATTCCTTGTAATACTGCTTTGCTTTTTTTTTTTTTTTCCTGTAGCTCAGGAATCTGTTTGCATTATAAATCCTTTATGAGGTGATGTGATTTGTCTGAAGAGAAAATAATTCTCACTTGAAAGTGCTGGTCCTGGAAAACTGTAATTTTTGTATATGGACTTTATTTTCATGTTGATCTAAAAAAAAACTGAAGAAAAGAATGACAGAAATAACAAATAAGAACATTATTTATATCGTAGTTTGTCACAAATAGCTTTCCTAGAAAGTAAGCACAGAATTGAATGCTACTGGGTATGTTGATCAGGAAAGACTGATTACTAAAGGAACCTCCCCTCCCCTCCAACAAAAACCAGAAGCAAGTTTGAATGCAAAGTCTGAGCTACACCTGTCAGGGGTTTTTTTGATGCTATCAATTAATATTTTGTCTTCAAGTGATTGAAATTCAGTTTATCTTTCTGGTAAGGAAAGAAGACTCCCTTTCTCAATATCCTGTGTACATTTCATATCATGGCTTCCCTGTACAGGTCAGCTTAAAATTTATGCATTTTGCTCAGTATGTATTTAAAATTCAGTTAAGTTAACAGATCCTGTATATTTTAAAAACATGTAACAGCAAATATACATTTCTTTAAGGGCTGAGATATGCTGACCTCCATTTTTGCATCACGGAATCATAGAATCATTTAGGTTGGAAAAGACCTCTAAGATCCACCCGTTAACCTAACACTGCCAAGTCTACCACTACAGAAGCATCCCTGCTTCTGAGCAGCTGCACAGGCATTCATGCTTCCTGATTGCCCAAACGTTATCTGCAGGCTTGTAGCAAAGCCATTTTGATTTAAGCACTTTGGACCAAGTCACTTCTGTGCCATTCCACTGTGTCACCAGGGTCCCGTGCTTAGACGAGAGAAACCCATGGTGGAAGGTGGAGACGTGCAGCAGTGAGTGAAGCTCTTTTCAAATATTACTCTCACTTACTAATGATGAGAGGTACTCAATGTGTGCGCATGAGAATGTGCGTGTACGTTCATGTGACTGTGTGCATTTATACATTGTATATTATTTTTCTATGAAATAATTCTCATACTACTATAGTGTACAGGCCCAAACAAGTACAGTACAGATATTTTTTTTCTTTTTGCAGAATTTATTGCTGCTCTGAAACCATTAATGGTAATTAGAGGAAGAAACCATTCTCCTGTTCTTTACAGATGTCCTTTTCAGCCTGCAGTATATTAAAGTTGTTATGGTTATGGCCCCACAGCTAAATGATGTACTCAATCACTTAATGTTAATTTACATGACAGATAGTAACAGCTTTAAAAGGTTCCTCTCCTTCCTTGTTTCAAGAAACTTCTCTGTCAATCATTTTAAAAACCATTACTGAAATAAAATACAAGCAAAACATTTTGTATGCAATAGTAGACTTGAATTGTTAACATGAGCAGATGTGTCTGATGAAACACAGTCTCACTCTTATGTATGAAACTTTTCTGTTTGAAACTTTGTTTCTTGTCTCTTTCTTTCAGATACCACCAGGACAGCCATCTCAGTGACATTCCAGGTTTGTTAGCTTTTTTTTTTTCTCTTTTTTTTTTTGTAACTCATTTCTCTGTACAGAAAAAATACTGTGAAATTATATTGGGGAATATAGTGTAAAGCAAATAAATATATAGATTTTTTTGCTCGACACTACAGACATAAAACAATTTTAATTAATTATTATTTATAAATATGCACTGGTTATTAGTAGATATGTCTTTAGGAATTACTTATTCTAGGTGACAAATTTGCCAGAAAATTGGTTAGGTTTACTGATCTTCTGATAATGATATGCCAAAACTAGGGTGTAAGAGCTGCTGTTCATTGCTTCACAAATGTTATGAGAAATATTATTTTGCTAACAAACTTCTAGACTAAGGATTACAACAGCAATATCTTTTTTTTTTTTTTTTCCGGTAAGCTCCCCACCACAATACCAGCTAATATTCCAGTGGTGGTAGCACTAGAAGCAGTAATGTAGGCCAGGTTCAGACAGTTTCCAGCACTTAACTTAAAATATTGCCAATATGTTGTCTGGATGGGCAGGTCACCACTTGAAAACAGTTCTTCTTTCACGCTTGTTAAGTAACAGATTTGTATGTTGTAAGAATATCCATGTTGTAATGATCTAAGTCTGGAAGCCTGGTTATTCTTCATTATGACATTTTCAGTGACAGAATTCAGAGCATTTTAGATATTAACCCAACGTGGCTAGAAAACAGTTGTCTGCAATGAGATTTTGCATCTTCCGTTTGTGCCTGGCCTGTGCCTCTGTCATATGGATGATCTCCAAAGCTTCGTTTATGTCACTCGCCGGTGTATGGACAAGTATAGGAGGAATAGTATATTTTGACAAGTATAGGAGGAATTCAGGAGGTATGACAAACATTGCAATATATTAAACCTATTGCTGATTGTGTAATGTTCTTAAGTGTAGATTAATGAGATTATTGCAGATAATCAGATACCTGCAGTAATCCTTCACCATAAGATTAAGTAACTAACAAAGATATAGGGAAGAATTTGCAGGGCAGGGAGAGCAGTTGGGCTGTCTCCGTGAGACGTGAATGAAGTTGACTTCCTATAGTTTCAGCTCTAAGATACAGAGGCTCTTCTGGTTTTCAAGCGCCTATCACACCACAAGGGTGATATTTCTATTTCCAATAACACTACGGTCATCACTGACATGCTCCATTCTTTGTGTCAACAGGTGTAACACAGGTGGGATCTAGCCACGTGCCACGGGCCTGTTTGTTCTGCAAATGTTTTGTTTCTATGGTTAAACATTAATGGCAAAGCATGTTTATGCCCTGCTGTCTTTACGGGAGCTTGAAAATATATTACAAAAGATGTGTTACAACCTTTACGAAATACTCAAGTGTATCATTATTGTACTAGCGCTGCCCTTGTCCCTCCCTGTACTTCAACTGCACGAACATTAGTGATGGTGGGAAACTCCGCGGGCCTAAGAAGACTAAGAGGGCTTTCAGCCATTCAGTGGCTCCAAGTGATCCTCCAGAAGGAGGGAATACGGCTTTGTGCTTATGGTAGCACTTAACTGTACTGCCAAGAGAAATTCAGCTGCTGAAAGCATTTTTGAGTAAGGGCTACCATAATTTGTGACTCCTTGGCTTACCATGAAAACAAGTCCAATTCAGGGATGGTGGAGCGGACCACCAGCCTCACCCCACAACTTGTGCTGTGCCTTCATCACATGTGCTACAAAGACATATTGGGGAGCACATACTGACAGCTGCGAATCCTTTACGGACAGTGCAGATCACAGTGAGTCAAATATATCTGTGCTGTAGTGAAATGTGGAGACTGCAGGCATTGGGAACTGCCCATTTTACAATATTCACTGCTGTCCTCCATGTGCCAATGCCCAAAGAAATATTTCCCACGGTTGAGTGAGATATTAAGTCCTGTGGGGAAGAGCAAGATATTGTGGGAAAATATGTGTCATGTCACATACCTAATACTTGGCACATCTGAGGTAATACTTATGCCTAAGATAACAGCAGCTAGCACAGGGGAAGTAGGTTGGGCATGCAAAATATTCACTATACCCTGAGGTCCTCAAACACTCCTGTGATTAGATATGCCCACCCTCAGTACAAGTAAGGATTAGACGAAAGGTGTAGCTGGTACATACACCTAAAAAAAAAAAAAAAAATTAAAGAAGAGTCCTTAACCTACTGAGTTCAGAAGCATACAGAAACAAAAAATAGCAAACAGAAACTCTTCCAAGAAAGACAGGTGTGCGAACAGTTCCTGCTGAAGGGAGTTATAATGCTGTTTACATTGCTGCTGTTAAGCAAGACTTCACTTCACCACCTCCCAGAGCATAAATATTGAGATTTTTAATGAAAACAGCTGCAGAACATCTAAGAGCAAGGAGGGTATCTTTGGATCTGAATATATTGACACAGGCTATGTTAACCCCGTAAGTCAGGAAGTAATGAAGTAATTTACTTTTTCTGGTTCTGTACTCAATAGCAGAGATTAGCAAGGCACAACTTTTTTAGAATGTTTTGTCCACATCTAATTACCTCTACATTTTGTTGTTTAAGACAGATGCAAATACATAATGGCTATTGTGGGTCAAAATGCCAAGCTAATTTGGCAAAGCTTGTTTTTATCAATTATATCCTATATTCCTTCGAATGGAACAAATCTGGGGGAATCTTCTGTAGTGACTAATAGTAACAAACTGGGTGTTATAAGCTTGATAAGGAGCCTGGCTAATTAAGCATGGAGAAATTCTTGTAAAGAAACCTCTTAGGGAAACTAGAGAAGCTAGAGAATTTATGCAATGAATGCTACAGGAGTTTGCATTTGTAAATGGACAATTACAATGAACATGTAAATGCAAAAAAAAACACATCTATGTGCATCTCTATCCACTATTGGTGTAATATCCAAAATAATAATATATGAAGACATTTGGGACGGTTACCAACACTGCAGTTTACTTCTACCAGATGTCTCACAGAACTGCTGTCAGGACCTGTCCCCGTCCCCAGGGAGGTGCCCGGTGCCGGGGCTGGGGCTGCCCTGGTGCCCCCAGTGCCCTGCTCCTGGTGGGATAGGGGACGGGACAGGCTGCCAGGCCCTGCCCTGCACTGCCATTAGGAGCCCCTCCGGTCGCTGACCCCCAGCACCTAGGATACCCACGGATGTTGGAGTACTGCTACAGTGAGCACTTCCACCGTGTAGGAAAGGAACAAAATAACCTAGCACAAGACACCAAAAGTGTTTGAGAGAGATGAAAACCTACTGGTGGGCTCCCAACCCCTCACAGCTAACAAGCCATCTCCATTATTCGTAGTCTGACAGCTGTTCCCTGCTTATGGTGACGCTGACTACACCATATCTGATGCTTCCAATTATCCTGTAGTGCTGAATATGGAAATGTCTCAAAGAAAATGTAGTGTTTCAGAAGGTATGAAAATAAAAATGAGCATTTATTCGATTACTTTATCAGCCAGTTTATGACCCTTGGGAGGAGGAAAACAGAGAGAACATGGCAGGCAAGCTCGAGCTGACCCTTTTGGATCCCAAATCAGTCGTCAGTGATGGACAGGGAAAGGATACGCTCTTGCCTATACACATCATTGCACATTTGGCAGTAGGAGGGTGGAAGAGGACTTGACTTCCCCTAAAGCAGATCCTACTGGAGATTGAGAAAGGCAAATTATTACGCAAGGAGGACCAGTGACTTTATCCACTATAGCATGTCCTATTTTTTTTTTTTTTTTTTTTACTTAATGCACACACCTACCTCACAGAAAATAGGATATATCAGTTAAACCAGCGTTGAAATCACACAGCACTACTCCTCGGCACTACTGAAGGCACAGCATAGGCGCTGTGCTGTGTGTCATGGCATAGCTGCCTAGGATGCATGAAGAGCATGAACTACATTTCATTAAAAAAGTGAAGTAACCAATTTTTGTTTTTCTTAAGAACTAAGAGTTAATATATGTTGTAAACTAAGAACTTGAACTGGGTTGGAAATTGAAACTCAAGGCTTTTAAATTCAACAAAACTCTTACCTTTATTCTTTTCTGCAGTATTTGTTTCTGCCCTTCTAAAACTTTTGAACCATTTAATCTACTTTAGACACAGGCATAAAGATCTCAGAGATATGAAGCTCCTACACATTTAAGGAGAATTAGTGCCTGAATAGTGGAATAAGACCCAGAGAGGCATCCCTGCTGAGGAAAAGGCTGCAGCATAAGGCAGTCCATTGACTCACAGAGACGCAAATACTGGCTACCCAGCCAAGACGGACCCAGCCCAGAGCCAGACATGGAGTGTCCTGTCCCCTCCATGTGCCACTGGGAGTGCACTGTGTGGAGCCAGAGGTCTTCTTAGGGTATGTGTGTATGTGTGTGACGTCAAGTGTTGATGGAAAGGGCAGGCTGTAAGAAGACGCCTAGGAAAAATGCAAATTCAAAAGGAAAAAAAATGATTCATCGGTTTTCTCTTTGTGGAATGACTTGCTTTTTTTTTTTTTTTTTTTTTTTTTTTTTTTGTATTTTAAAACATCACAGTTCAGAGATTATTAAAAATTATTAAAAAATTCTTTATCTGACAATGTAGCAACATCGTCATGCTAAGTTACCATGCTGGCTTAGCAAGCAAAAAAGCATTTTTCGAATGACTTGAGGTTTCAGAGAACCGTAATTCACACTGACTGAAATACAGCTCAATTTCTTTTTGAAAGGAGCCTTTCTTGCAAGATTCCTGGCACCGCTTGGATCCAGCTGGATCAGAAATAAAATACAAATAGCCTCTCTCTGAATTCAGTGTTTCTTCTCTGACCACAGTGTCGATTAGGAAGTCAGCAAGGGTGTGTATGTGTGTGGGTAGCTAAATGAATAAGTGAGATTACTTTAGTTATTCCGAGAGATTTAGCTGCCACCTTTGTGACAAGGTCTCTAAAAATCTGTTTCCACCCTCTCCCACTTTCATATATAATACTAGATGTGTCACTAGTGTCTTTCTAAATCAAACCTTCTCTATCTGCCTTCCTTCATCACCCACCTGGGCCCCTGCCAGGTCACATAGCTTCATAACAGCCCTGAAATCCATTCCCACTGCCACCAACTTGATTCACCCTATGACTCATTTTTATCTTGGCTATTGCAGGTTCTTTATGTCAGTGTATGAGAAACACATTTGTACAGTCCGTAAAGCCTGTGTTTGCACAAGTAGTTGTATTAGTTATAGGCACAAGCAACGTCCTGTCCTCTCACTGACGGATGAGAATGGAATCAAGTGTAATGAAATTGCCAGTTCATTGCTTGTTCATTTTTCATAGAATCATGGAATCATAGAATGGTTTGGGTCGGAAGGGACCTTAAGGATCATCCAGTTCCAACCCCCCTGCCATGGGCAGGGACACCTCCCACTAGACCAGGTTGCCCAAAGCCCCATCCAACCTGGCCTTGAACACTTCCAGGGGTGGGGCATCCACAGCTTCTCTGGGCAACCTGTTCCAGTGCCTCACCACCCTCATAGTGAAGAATTTCTTCCTTATATCTAATCTAAATCTACCCTTTTTAGGTTTAAAGCCATTACCCCTTGTCCTATCACTACACTAAAGAGTCCCTCCCCATCTTTCTTGTAGGCCCCTTTAAAGTACTGGAAGGGCACTATAAAGTCTCCCTGGAGACTTCTCTTCTCCAGGCTGAACTACCCCAGTTCTCTAAGCCTTTCTTCATAGGAGAGGTGCTCCAGCCCTCTGATCATCCTCATTGCCCTCCTCTGGACCAAATCCAACAGGTCCATGTCCTTCTTATGTTGGAGGCCCCAGAGATGAATGCAGTACTCCAGATGGGTTCTCACAAGAGCAGAGTAGAGGGGGAGAATCACCTCCCTTGACCTGCTGGTCACACTTCTTTTGATGCAGCCCAGGATACGGTTGGCTTTCAGTGCACATTGCCAGCTCATGTTGAGAATTCTCTTTTTTGAGTCAATTTTATTGACTCTGATTTTCTTAATTAATGCAACTCAGAGGGTCAGAGCATGAAGAAGCTGAGGTAGCTTGTACATGTCTTCATAACATTGGGTCAGCTGTGGGAGGCTCCAATTTGCTTCCTGTCTGGTGGCAGTGCCCTTTGTGGCTCCAGGTACTCCCTGGAAAACAGGATCTAAGTTTGCTATATTTGATATTATGTTTCTATAATGAAGAAAAGGATTTTCTTTTATTCCCACCATCCAGCTATCAAAGAGGTCTTTTTTCTCCTTGCTGGCCCTTTGTAAAAGGAAAGCAAAAACCATATTCACTCAGATTGTCTTAACTGAAGCGATACACCCTCATATCCAATAGAGGATCTTCTGTCTGTTTCTTTAGGTGGGACTTGGGAACCGCTATCAAAAGAATGATTATTTGTTATACAGTGTTTCCTGAAGACACTAGTGCAGACCCTATTGTGCTCAACAGTGTTTATACTTACAGTATCTCCAACAAACTTACTATCTGAACAGCCAAATGAAACAGCAATACAAGGAGCCAAAGGGCACTGCGGAGTCAGATGCACCACATGGCTGCCAGTTCTTATAAGAAAAAACATGATCATCCAAATCTCAGTTCCATGCTTTTTCCACTGGCCTGTTATCATTGACAGATGACATCATAGCTTACAAATCCTTAAAAAAAAGAAAAGCGACAGATAGAAATTGCATTTATGCCAGGCTGTGAATAGAGCCATTCTTCTTTTGCCTGTTCCCTGCAGCAGCACATAGAGAGTGGGTCAACTGTGGGCTGAGGCATGGCACTTCCAGGTTAAGATGCTCCCCTTTTTTCTGGAAACATCTCATTGCTTCAAATGGGTTGTAGTCCCCTGTGGTCACTGAACCCAAAGACTTGGCTTGGCCATGAGTCAAGCACGTGAGAAACACAAGGCCTTCTCAAAGTGGAGAACTTTTGTCCTGACAATAACTAGAGCCTCACTGGTCCTCCCATGATGAGATACATAATTCAGCCGATGTTTGAAAGCGGGAAAAGAAGAGGATATGACAGAGAATTGTTACTTTTTTAATCTAAAATTTCCAGGACTCTTCCTGAGTCCTTGGCATGAACAGTTACCACAGCATAACAAGAGGACACTCTGTTGTTCTCACACAAAGAGACAAGTGAGGAATTTGCTGTTTTCTTATTACTTTGTTCGCTTCTGTAGGCAGACACTCCCTTCAACGAATGAGACAAGAAATGATGCTGTATCATCATAATTTGAAAGGGCAAGGGCAAATACCGTGCTGTTTGTATCATCCTCTCTTACCCTTCCAATGTGACTGTAAACATCTGGACGTCATTTTTTTGCCTGTCTACTGTTTAGACAGGTTCTGCAAAGGAGAATGACTGTGGTGCTGTAATAATATTGACCTCGAAAATTGGTCTGTAGAGCTTCTGCATGAAATTCTAAAGCCTTCTTATGAACATTAATGAAAAGCATTTCACAACCTTCTTGTCAGGCAGGTAAGTTTTACTGTCATCATTTGATGTCTGCAAGAACTGGAATAGAGATTATGTGAGTTGCTCAAAGTGAAGTGACAGAGCTGAGTACAGTACCCAGCTCTCTGTGCCACCAATATATAAAATATAGCAGAGTCCCAATCCATTTAATTTTACTAACAAAAAAAAGATTAGCGTAATGGTAAGGAACATAAAATTCAATTTAATCTTTGTGGTGACACAGATAACTATTATTTTTTTTAGTAGGAATTGTATGAGAATGTTTCAGAGGAGTCACAACAGATACAATGAATGATGTGTCAGTGTAGTGTCCATGTAAGCAGAGGCATTGAGACACTGGGCTTCTGTTTCTGCATCCTGCGTTTATCTTCTGGTGAAAGCTGGTGCTTATCTGTACAAAAGAGCATGAGTCTAACTATTGCTTGATCCTTACAGTTGTTGGAAAAGTCTTAAAAGGAAGTCTGTGTTCAGGATTTGGCTAATGACAAACCTCCCGAGACTGGCACCATCCTTTTTGGTATATACAGGAAAAGATAGTGAAAGATGGTTGGTTCATCCACGCCTGAACTTTCTTGTTGCAGAAGTAAGCAGTGATTTCAGTCCTGTGTGACAACCACCACATTTTCCGCTTCTCACCTAGAAGGAAATGGATGAAGTTTCTGCAGATACTAGGCAAGTTGCATCACGGAGGGTTAAAATGACAGCTTGTTCTATAAATCCTTAAGGACTAAGGGTACATATGTGCAAACATTAAATCATAGCAAAAGGACGAGAGGAGTTTGTTTTTGTCTTGGAGCATTATCACAGCTGATAGCAGAGACACAGAACAAGAATATATTCAATGAAGTTAGGAAAAGGTATAAAAGTAGAATTAGATTTCACTATTTTTACCTTCTTCTGTTCATCAGGTCATTGTATTGTCATACGTTTATAGTAAAGACCGCAAACTAAGGTTATATTTTGATTTTTATTTCAGAAATATTTTATGTTCTCTTCTGAGTTAATGCATGAGAACCATATGACGGGTGGAAATAATTACCCTCACTCCTTTGCTATGCATTGCACCTACAACAACTAAATTGCTGCTAAATTTTGGATGCTTACCTGTTTGAGCTATTCCATTTAAAAACAATGAAAAAGTATCTCCCTCCAGTTGCAGTGCTGCAAACTTAGAGTGTGCGTTAGCTTTGAAATAATCTTGTCATAATCATAATCTTTTTATGACTTTGTCTTCATCTAATTCATTGCATAACCCCAAAATTATTTTCCCATGAACTCTTAAAAAATAGCATACCATGGAAGTAAGATGTATGTATTTGAGGGGGGCAGGATATTGCATTGGCATTGTTACACTGATTTCAGTTGACACCAAACAAGTGTCAAAGTTTTCCAAGGTTTATAAAGAGGTGAACTACACTGGGCAAACATCAGAGTGTGCTACTCTATGTCCCTGTCATAGATGTACACTAATAAAACTCCTTAGCTGTAAGAACAGTTTTTTAAATTTAGCTAAATTTCTAGGGGTTGAATTTTAGGCAAAACCTTGGTGGTGAGTGATTTGCCAGTTTGGTTGTTCTGGGTATTGAAGAATTCTTGCTCTCTCCCTTTTAAGTACCAACACTGAAGTACTTTAACAAGATCCTTGCACTTTGACAGTTTCCATCCAAGATTAAATGCTCTTCTAAATGATCAAGATTATGCCTAGACTGTGAGAGAAATGCACTCATTGAACCTTAACATCCTGTTTTATTGACTGTCCCAATTGTCCATCGCTCTGTTTTGGCATTTACAGCATGGTGATTATTACTACAGACACAGTTCAGTTGTAATGTATGGTGAAATAGGCCATTACAGTAAATTATATATTCTCACTGTACACACTCAGACATCTCTGCATCAGATGGCTCCAGAGAGGTACCGTCCCTCCTCTGGCTGTGCTTGTGCCTGTGCTGTGCAGCTGTACTGCTCCTGCTGCAAACAGCTTAGCTGGTCCTGCTTGTGGAAATAATACTGCATCACCAAATTCTCTTTGTGAAGTGATCTACATGTTAATATTCCTTATGGAGAATATTGAAAATCTCCAAGAACTATAAAGGTGTAATAGGGATGGAGGTAGTAGAGTGCTGTAACTCAGTCTTATTCTGTGATATAAGATACTACATAAATATGTAAACTTTGGTGATGAAGAATTAAGTCTTTTCTTTCTCTGCTTTTAATTAGCACATAGGTCCTTTGTAAATGTTTATAAAGAATCTAGCATAAGATAACACAGATGGTTTTTGCTGGATTTCCTTGGTGCATAAAATCAACATTTTTTTTAATAATAGAGGTGTTATTCCTATTACACAGCTCTTCTATAGTGACTTCTTCCAGGTGGAAGAATCATTCATGACAGCAATATTAGATGCATAAATTCTAGTAATCACGCTGGAGGAAACTTCTATTTACAGGCTCAGTCCTGTGAAGTGTCGTATGCTTTGGACTGCCATGGACTCCAGAGGGAATATGAGCTTCTAAAACAAATGTTCTGCATTTTTTAGAACTGAACTCTGCTTCCCTCAATGGGGTTGTGGGCTGAACTGTAGGTGATAGTGTTGCAAGTCTCTCACACACGGCATGCAGCTAAAAACTGGGGACTCTGCTGACTGGTTGTCCAGTTTCTGCGTCTGACTACCAGATGATAGCAGAAGCCGACTGTTTGCTCCACTGCATGTCTCACACACTGAAACAAAAGAATTCCTTTTCCATTCACTTTTATGAGGTTTAGCATCCATGTGTCTACAGCCTAAGAAACATTTGTCCCTAAAACTAGTTTCTTTGTGTCAGAATCTGGCATAAGCGGTCTTCCTTAAACTATATTTTTGGGAACTCTTATGTTTAACCACTCTAATGCAACCAAACCATTGTTACCTGAAAGTGAGCTTTCATGGACTCACATTCACACAATGTATAAATGCTGTATAACTGATGCAAAAAGAATTGGACTGAGTAATTACCATTCTTCCTATGCCTCTTCTGGATCAAAAAATGTTTAGGCTGATGTTTGGAAAAAGCATTTTGCTGCAATTTATTTACCTTTTCTGAGAGGTTATTATTTCTGATTTTTTCTCTATAATAAAGAGAGAAGGAAACCCACTGCTGCACAGACATTTGAGTATCTTTCTGGCCTTCAAACCCAAAGAATCATTACATTGCAATTACAGTACTGGATGTTACTCTTTGTCTTCCTGTACATGAGCATGTTGACATTTCATCAACGACCTGAATTTTCCGTGTGACTTTTATTTACTTATTAAAACC
Source organism: Chauna torquata (assembly GCA_013399475.1). Lineage (NCBI taxonomy): Eukaryota > Metazoa > Chordata > Aves > Anseriformes > Anhimidae > Chauna > Chauna torquata. Next base: position 150,147 of record VXAL01014685.1, on the reverse strand, counting down.
TGCCTGCATATATCTGTTTCAGAGTTATCTACTCTTAAAATCATTATTATGCTTTATAATGCTTGCAACTGTGAAAACTCATAGCCAGATGTTTCCTAATGAGCAGTGTGTGCCATGGCCAGTTACATTTGAACAACATAAATGTGAACTTTTCAAAACAATACATGTTTTCTGGTCGGGTTTCTCCAAACCAGTGACTGTCCCCACCAAAAGCAGTTTCCTGGCAGAACGTAAGGGTACAGCAGCTGTTTGAGCAAAAAACCCACGCTTGTTGTGGGGGTGTTTTTATATCTGCTCAACACATTTTTTGAAGATTATCCAATTTTGCACTAGGAATTCACAAAGTAACACGCAGAAAAGGAGCCTTGTACACGCTAGGTATGGGATATCAATGCAATTGTGATGCCATTAATTATATATGCCAGGCTTCTTGTTTGGGAAGCTGAGCGAAAAGTCAGTTGCCTACGGGTCAGGCACATTTATTGGGAGGGAAAGATACTTTTCTGGGACCAAGTTTCCTTTGCAGAGTAAGCCTCACATTTGGACAGACAGCATATATTCAGGTCCCATTTTATCAATTAGAAATATTCTTACTCAGCATCTCAACTAACTCTGAAAAATCAGAACAACCAAAAGTGGCAATTTCAGTTTAAAAGGTATATTTTGTTAACAAACACTTTGCATTTGGGTGCTTTAAGGTATGTAAATATATTAGTATCATAGAAAAAGGACTTTAAAATCCAGTTCAGCCATCATTAATTATGGCTTTGGTTTACGTGTTTGTCTTAGCTTTTGTATTTATCACAAAAGATTAACAAAGTCAGTGTATTGCATGAGATGTTTCACTAATCATCATTATGTTTTTGTTAATCATTAATAATTTTTTTTTTTTCCACGGGAAAGAGGAGAAAGCATGCACCATGTTGGTATAACGATGTTCTAAAAAGCTACAAAATGCTGTCTCAAGGCATTCCCTTACATATACCAGAATATTACATACTTCTTTGGGTTCTTCCTAGAATATGAAGGTTTTGTATTCTTTTTTTTTTTTTTTTTTTCCCAGTAGAAGTGAAAGACACGTATTTCTTTGTCTTCTTTATTCTGGGCAGCGTGCAATAAGGAAAACATTGAAAAAGTAACCATTATGCTTCCAAACATATTAAATATGTATATATTTGGATAAATACTATTCATTTTTGTATTTTATTTTATTACTTGAGTCCCAGAACAAAGAAGTCAAAGAAACTCATGAAAATGCAAGCCAAAGAAATAGTGTGAGAGCATGTGTCTGCATGCAATAATTTATATACTAACTTCATTACACATTAATACAAAATAAATAGACTACAATGTTCCCCTGCTTCATCACACTGTGCACAGAAAAATTTAGCTTTATATCAGAGATCTTGTTGTATTCATTGCCATCTGAATCTTATGCCTTTTTCATTGTTCTGCTCATCTCAATTTAAAACACAGCTCTGATTTTGATCTCAAAGTACTATAAATCCAAAATAAGTCTAACAACTTCAAAGAAGTGTATTTCTGCTTTACATAGTTATAACTAAGATAGGAATCTCGCCCATAGGCACATTCACTTTATAGCAAGTTAAAACGTGTACCTTTACTATTGGCAAATCCTTAAAGTTAACAGACATACATGTGCAGTTAGAATAGAAGTTATAGTACTTTTTTTTTCTTTTTTTCCTTTTTTTTTTTTTTTTTTTTGCACCCAGAGCTATTTTTGGTTCCTTCCCCTTTGACACACATTCCTGGTAACAATTTAAAGTGGCTTTTCTTAGGACAAAATTAAAGCTGATAACCGAGCACTTTATCAAGTACTTTTTCTGTTTAGATGCTGATTATTGTACATAGAATAGAAATGCGAGGTCTGATTCTCCTTTTACTTGCAGTGGTGTAAATCAGCAGAGGTTGGATGCAAGACATTGGGTAGGTAAATCATTCTGTGGATCCATTCATATTTGATGCTTGGCTATCAAAAGAAGAACGTGACAGAGAAACAGGCACTGCTTGTGCCTTTTGTGGGCTCTAAATGATACCTGTCCCTCTTTGTGGAAAGTCTGCTTGGATGAAAAGGCAATGATGAGGTCATTCACAGCTTTCCTCTCCTGAAGGAGCCAGAGCTGACCCTGCAGCACATTGCAACATTGACAGTGACAATTGTAGCAGAGGGCATTAATGGAGTTTGCCTTGATCTAGGTGGGGAAGGTAAGATCTGCTGGAAAGAGGCTGCTGCCATTGTCCCTGTAGACCATCACATTGCAGTTATAGCTCCCATCTCCACTTTGACACAGCTGTTGCCCTTGCAGGTTAAGACGGACTTGGTATCTGCGTTTTGTCTGTGGGTAGAATCTACCCCAAAGGTGGAAGGACAACTGGATGATCTTGTCCATCACAAACTCCTACGGTGGGCCTTTAATCTGCTTTCAGTCCCAGGGGCTCTATTTATGTAAAATACCGAGTGCCCCTGAGTCTGATTTCCTCTAGGAACTCCAGCTAGATTTTTTGGGCTCAGTCTCAGGGATTCAGGGCTCTCCTCTTCTCATATGACCTGGGGTAGCCAGTAATATTTTCTGGGATGATTTTAGGCTAACTCACCAGATCTGAATTTCTAGGTGCAGGTAACGTAAGGCTCTTAGTGGAAAGTCCCTGGGATGTTGACTCATTTCCTCTTTTTTCCATTAGGATCCAGATTTTCTGACTTTCAGTGTGCACAACCAGGAATACTTATTTAATTTAACATTCCTGAGCCTAGGCAAAATGCCAGGAGGAAAATAATTTGTTTTATCAGTGGGTGGGGTTGGCAGATGGTGGCACAGCTTTGGGCACTTGCCAGCAGTTGGCAATATCATTTGTTTATTTTTCTTTAACTGTGCACCCTGCCTACGCAAGGCATTATGATAATGGGGGCAAATACCCATGAATAGTGATGAAGGAGATCAGCTTCTAAGATCTCTGTTAGGATGGAAGGGTGTTAAACTCACAGCCTACAGTCATCTGCCTTGACTCCATGCAGCCTATTAACCCAGTTCAACAATGTAAGTCAGTTGAATTATCAAACCCCAGCTCAGGAAAAGTTTCCCTTCAAGAGTAGTATGAAGGATTTAAGTTTAAGTCAGTGGGATTTAAGCATGTCCTTGTTTCCTGAAATTGGAGTTTGCTAAATTTCATTCTTTCCAGCTAAGCCGCAGGACTGCTCTGTATTCTTCAGAGACAAGATGCAGCCGGAAAGTCAGTGTTTCCACTGAGATGAGCTCTTGCATACAGAGTCACTGGATTTCCAAGCAGGCTGCAATTGCATTTGGAAATGGCCAAAAATAGGGGGAAAAGGGTGCTGTTTCCAAGATGTTGGCTGGAATAAATGCCAACAGTATGGTCGCCAGTGGGTGAAAAAGACTTGATGTTATCTCAAGTTATGTTTTGCCAAACATATGCTTCAATGTAAGAGTAAATGTATGGTTTAGTAAAGAATATAAGAATAAAGACTATGTTCCTGTAACAACTAGACTAGTTATATATATGGTACAACATGCAAAGGAAAGTCTCATGCAGTGTGAGTAAGGATCATATAGTCAAGCCTTAAAGTCAGTAACTGACACGACATCTAAATAGCACACTTTAAGTAAAAGCAGACCCATTATTTTCACTGCCATGACATTATTTGAAGTTGTTCCAGTGCTTGCAAGTTTATGACACTCCAGGAAACCAGGGCACATACAACAGCATTTCTGAGCTCTAGCATTGCCCAGAATTTGGGTCTTGCATTTCGGCCACAACAACCCCAGGAAGCTGTATGGGCTTGGGGAAGAGTGGCTAGAAAGCTGCCCAGCAGAAAAGGACCAGGGGGTGCTGGTTGACAGCCAGCCGAACATGAGCCAGCGGTGTGCCCAGGTGACCAAGAAGGCCAATGGCATCAAAAATTTTGTGGCCAGCAGGACCGGGGAGGTGATTGTCCCTCTGTACTTGGCACTGTTGAGACCACACCTCGAGTACTGTGTTCAGTTTTGGGCCCCTCACTACAAGAAAGATTTTGAGTTGCTGAAGTGTGTGCAGAAAAGAGCAACAAAGTTGGTGAAAGGACTAGAAAACGAGTTATGAGGAGTGGCTGAGGGAACTGCGATTGTTTAGTCTGGAGAAGAGGAGGCTGAGGGGAGACCTGGTCACTCTCTACAACTTCCTGAAAGGAGGCTGCAGTGAGGTGGGTGTCAGCCTCTTTTCTCAGGTGACAAGTGATAGGACTTGAAGAAATGGCCTCAAGTTGTGCCAGGGAAGGTTCAGATTGGATATCAGGAAGAATTTCTTCACAGAAATGGTGGTTAGGCATTGGAATAGGCTGCTCAGGGAAGTGGTGGACTCCCCATCCTCGAAGGTATTTAAAAGACCTGTGGCCTTTAGGAACATAGTTTAGTGGTGGACTTGGTAGAATTAGATGATGGCTGGACTTGATGATCTTAAGAGTGTTTTCCAACCTAAATGATTCTATGGTTCTATGATTCCAATATGGTGTGGCAGTTCCCTGGGACGAAAAAGGCTGCCACTAGTGTTCATTAAAACATCACTGCTTTTATCAGGGCTCCATGTCCACAACTAATTAGTTAGCCACTTGTAAGTACTTTTCTGGGATAATGCTTTCTTGTGTCAAGTTGATTATTAGAAAAATTTGCGAAATATAAGCTTCATCATAGTCTTGAATGTGCAGAGTGTTTTGTGAGTGTTACTTCTGTATGTTACAGCCTATGTTTGAATCTCAGAAACTTTAGGTGGCTTTCTCCTGAGTGCTGCATGTGCTGTGATCATAATTCCTATAATATTCCAGTCCATAAATACTCAGTACAGTACGTAACCAGAACCGTTTTGTGCAGCTTAACCATGCATTTGCCTCATAGTAGTCAATATTCATCATGTTTTCAGGGCCAAGTATTCTGGTTAGGTTCTACCTGTCATTACGAACTCTGTTCAAGCGACTCCTGTGATGCACCAAGTCATACAGTCAGGTGACGGCTATTTTGCATCACTGGAGATGTTGTATAACCACAATGCTCAGCCCAGCCCTAAGAGAGCAAGGTGCTTGGTCAAGAGCTCCTACAAGGCAATTGGCCACAGGAAAGAAAAACAACTTAGCTGACTTAAAATGAAACATTGTGAGTCAATTCAACTACTAAAAATACTCTTTTTCACAGAAAAATATATTTAAATATAATTTTCCTGTGGAAAACAACAACTTCATGGGAACTGCATTTGCTATTGGAAAGGCATTGAAGTGAGTTATCCTTGATCAACTCTAATCATTTAAACACTATAGCTTTATGGGGTATTATTATTTACTCTGACAAATAAACAATATAGTGCTATGTTCTTTGCTCTGTTTTTCACCTGTGGTGTCCTCCTTTCCCTTTCTCTGCTTCCTTTAGCTTGCATTGGCCTTAAAATGCTGACTAGACAAACAGGTCATCTAACCTCACCCATCCAGTCATTTTTCAGCTAATTACCTTGTGCTTCCAACCCCCAAGCAATTTTCATGTAAACATGTTTCAGGAAATATGTTTCATTGTGGATAATTCCCTTGCCACCCTCAAGTTTGGGCAGGTGTTTTATTTGTTTTTGTACAGGTTCTTTTCTCTATCATTAGTCTTTGTAAGTCATTATTTTTGTTTTAACTGCTTTGATCTATTCACTAACTTCAAACTAGTCTTTCTAAGTAAAAGTTGACTCCTGTATGTTTTCATTGATTGATTTTCCTGTTATATTAATGTTCCTAAACATAGCTTAGCTTCATTCAGCTTTTCATCTGTGCTCAAATAAATAAGATTTCTGCCACAAATAGGACCCACAGATCTTTCTTTCCCACAAGAAGAAATACAGGTAACCCCATGGCAACAGCTGTCACGTAAAAGACCAGCCTAAATCTCACTGGGGATGCACGTACTCCAGGGTGAGCCGATCTGCAGGAGAATCCCTGCAGCACTGCTGGAGGCTCAGCTTTGGCAGGTCATGCTGTGGAGAAGACCCAGATGTTTCAGAAGAACACAAGAGATGTCCAGGGTGACAGCTCTACTCCAAATGCCAGCCTCCAGCTTGGGCAAGGGGGGGAAATGAGCTCAGATGAAGCAAACTCATGCCCTGAAATCTTCATTCTTACTCTTACCTCCAACTTTTACCTTTCCAAAGTCTCATCTCCAGCTGTGACTAAGCTTGGCTTAAATTTGAAGTAGGTGGTGTTGCTTGATGATTGTATCACTGTATATAATCATTCTTCGATATTCTCCAGCAGACGCAATTGGTCATCCTTCTGTTTTCTCATAAGTAGTTCAAAGAATTGGACAGTCCTAGAGTAAAGACAGGGCCTCTTGGCATGCACATCTTATGAAGAAGAGTAGGTAAATATGCTGCCTAAAAATGTGAGTTTTAAAAGATCAAATCACATGACCTAATAGAGTACAGGGCAGTAGCATGTTGTGGTTGCCAGTGAACATTAAATCTTCTCTCTTGACATGCTGAAAACTGAGATGACATGTCAGACCTCTTATTGGAATTTTGTGTTTGATTTATCCAAAGTCCCTTTAAAAAAAAGAAAAAAAAAATCTTTGTTGCATTAAAACTGCTGAAGGAAAGGCGTAAGCTAAAATATTCCTGAGTTTTATTGCATTTGGTGAAAAGCATATAGAAAGAATGCAAAATCACTAAGGGAAACAATGGTATCTATCTAAAACCTTTCATCTCTGTAACTGGTCTATTCAGGTGTACATGAACCTGTCTCAATGTCATTATGCTCCCTGAAATGAGCTAGCTGGTTTTTTTTTTTTTTTTCTGTTTGTAAAAGAAAAAAATTAGGAGAATTCATCACCATTAGTAACACCTTCATTGGTCACCAGTGGGAAATCCATTAAATCCTCCATAGAAATTCAGTTGGGTTCAGCCAGGAGAGCAGCAGAGAGATTGTAAGTTTCCAGGACCCGGCTGTCAAATAAAGTGTGTAGAAAGCTATGATTTAGAATTTCCTCTCTAGGGTTTCCCAGCAGAGAGTCTAAACACAGAGTGTGGGTTAGGGAACCCACGTTCTCCCTGGGGAGATAAAACAAACACACCCAGCAGCCAGAAAAGAATCTGTTCTCATCATATTTCTAGCTTGCTTTCAAACCAGCTGGGATTTCCATGCTGTGAAATTTGGATCCAGATAAGAATCACTGTGTGCTACTCTGACCCTAATTTTACTTAGAAGCTTCAGGGTTTTGTCCACCTCAGAGAATAACGCAAAATGGATTCAGGATGGGCATGGAGGAATAAACATATTTATGCAAGGTTGTTGGCTTCATGGTTAGGGATTCCTGCTGCTTAACTCAGTCAGCAAGTCATTCATGGCCTTCATTGGAATTTTTGCCTCTTAGAGCAAAGATAAATAAAAGACAAAATTTCTTCTTTCCCAGAAACAGAAGTTACATGGACATGATTTGACTTGACAGTAAAAAACACTGCAGACCTGACTGTGTCATCGAGACCTGATGGACTAAAGCTTTAATTCCCCAAGCTACCATGTCAGCCTGGCTTTCCCTTTCCAGCTGTTGTGGAGACAACTGCTCTCCCAGCTCCATATCCTAGCCTGGTGGACGTGCTCTTCGCATGAACACAGAAGACTGCAAGGTAGACCAGTACATATATTTTCATCGCTGTCTTCAGGTTAGTTCATATGTGGATGCATTTACCTTGTCTTTTGTTCCTGTCTCAATGCTTTATAGAGTATGTTGGGATATGTTCTGATTTCCTTGCTATAGGGTGTGGGGAGGTCTTTTCCAAGTAAATATAATAGCTATCTTCTCAAGTCATGATATGATGTATTGCCAGCACTGTTTGTTAGCATGGGAGGAGTAGCTGCAGCGTTCCTGTAGTTGTGACGGTTGACAGATATAAGAGAGCACTCCCACTTTTCTGTCTTCTACCTGCATCACTCAAATGAATCGTTTCCTGCAGTGCTTACTCCTGTTTGTTAGTAACCTTAGAGAAAATGTCCACATAAATTCATCCACAGTTAGGACTTTAGCTTACTCCCTTCCTTAGGCTTCTGAAACTAATTGGAACCTAACTAATTGTTAAATAAAAGATCTTTTTATTTTCCCCTCAACTTGCAGTTTTGGAAGCAGAGTGGAAACAGACCTGGTTCAGTGTAATCTGTAATATTATTTCCTTCCATTTTCTCTCTTTTCCCTTGAAATCTAGTTCCCTAGGGCATACAAATCTGGGACAAATTGGCTGATGATATTTTTCAATTGTTTGTTGATGGAGAAGGGTGTAAACTGATCTGTGTAACTGGACAAGTTTTAAAATAAGTCTTCTATGACATGCAAAGCACTGTTTTGTCTTCAAAAAATTACCTTGTTCTCATAAATAGGCAGTGCTTAACTGAATACAGAGAAATTTTTTTAAAAATGCGTGTTTTATTAATATTACAGTGTAGTGATGTAAGGTCATAGTAGCAGAGAATTGCTTGAATTTACTCCAGATGTTGTTTTAAAAAAACAACCAACTTCTGGCAGATGTTTGAAAATGAAATATAGACCATGACAACTAAGAACTTTTGTAAATGTAACTCCGTGTTATAAACTTCTCATCAAGGTGCTAAGGCTCATTGACGTTATTTGGTGTGATAGAGGAAAGTTTGTGCCCCTGTCGAGGGAAAATTCTAGAAGTGAGCTCAGCTGCAATACCAGCTGCTAGAAAATGTCACATGGGAGAGAGACGATGGCAATCTAGAAAATCACTCTGATCAGGCGCCATACTTGGTTAAGAAGGAAATAAATCACATCACATACAGAGCCATAAGAAACATGTCTTCACGACTTCCACTGCCAACTGATTTCTTATTTAAATGAACCGTGCTGCATACATCATTGCTGAAATATTATTTTGATAAAAACAGAGCAAAAGTAGAAGTTTTAGACTTAAGTTTAAAACAGGAGAGTCGCACCAGGTGCTAGAAATCCAGAACACTATTCCATCTTTTATTCTTTTTCTTTTTTTTTAATTGCATGAAACCTGTACAGCACCTTGTGCCTGGCACTCCTGGTATTGACACTATTATTATTTTCCAAATTTCAAATCTTCACTTGTGGATCTGACAGATGCTTGTGCTGAATCAATCCATTCCCCCTCAACAGCTGCCCACTATACCCTTCCACTGGAGCTTATCTTCTCTGCTGCCGAGCTGCCACACAGCCCGAGCGCTTGTGCCTAGGCTATTCTGGTGCACACGTAAATAAGGCTTCAGCTAGGGCTGAGAGGCATTTCAATGTCTTAATTTAAACCATCCTAGCTATATTCGTCAGCGGATGGTAGCCACTTTTGTGGAATAAAGACAACTCCTCTTCTTCAGTTTCCTGCCGTGCTAGCTGTGTTTGGATGAGGCAAGCTGAAGCTTGAAGCTTTCTGTTTGCCATCTGAATGGGTACAGAAGTCAGATGCAGTGCAAGCTTCACCAAGCTCCCTCACAAACAAAGTTAGATCACAGTTCAGAAACATGCTTAGGTACGTCCTCTGCTTTGGGTACTTGAGAAGTTCAAGTTTAATTCTGACATAAACCTGTGTGCTTAAAGCCAGGCATGATCTCAAGTTTGTGACTGAACCAGGGGCATGGCTGTTTGTCCTGGTTTCATCTGGGATAGAGTTAATTTTCTTCCTAGTAGCTGGTATGGCACTGTGGTTTGGATTTAGGATGAGAATAATGCTGATAACACACCGATGTTTCAGTTGTTGCAGAGCAGTGTTCACACAGAGCCAAGGACTTTTCAGCTTCTCGAGCTGCCCTGCCAGCAAGGGGGCTGGGGGTGCACAAGGAGCTGGGAGGGGATACAGCCCAGGACAGGAGACCCAGACTGGCCAAAGGGATGTCCCATACCTTACGGTGTCATGCTGAACGATAAACTGGGGGGATTGACCGCAGGGGCTGCTGCTGCTGCTTCAGGACTAGTGGGGCACCGATTGTCGGGTGGTGAGCAATTGCATTGTGTATCACTTATTTTGATTATTCTTTTTGTTGTTTTCTTTTCTTTTCTTTTCTTTTCTTTTCTTTTCTTTTCTTTTCTTTTCTTTTCTTTTCTTTTCTTTTCTTTTCTTTTCTTTTCTTTTTTCTTTTCTTTTTTTCTTCTGTCTTTACCTTAACCCATGATTTCTTGCACTTTTCTTTTCAATTCTTTCCCCCATCTCACTGAAGGGGGTGTGAGTGAATGGCTGTGTGGTGCTTAGCTGCCTGCTGGGTTAAACCACAACAGTCCTTTGGCACTCAATGTGGGGCATGAAGGATTGAGACAACAACAGATCTGACCAGAGCATGTTAGAACAAATTTTTTATAAGCATTATGTTTGTTTAATAGTTCTGGTCACAATGTTGATTAATTTGTTCACAGTGTTGATTTATTTGCTCCAAATAGGGTTTTCTTAACCCCTTTCTTGTTGTTTATTAACTCTGGGGGCTGGCCCAAATTTGTTTATGGTTTTGCCAGTTTGTATATAGTATGAGCTCAAGTTACATCAACTGTGAATTTAATCTGGTGTTTGTATTCAGTATTGCCGTCATTCTTGCACTTCAGGAATATTATCATGGAAATTATTAACATACACTCTTTACCTNACAATGTTGATTAATTTGTTCACAGTGTTGATTTATTTGCTCCAAATAGGGTTTTCTTAACCCCTTTCTTGTTGTTTATATACTCTGGGGGCTGGCCCAAATTTGTTTATGGTTTTGCCAGTTTGTGTATAGTATGAGCTCAAGTTACATCAACTGTGAATTTAATCTGGTGTTTGTATTCAGTATTGCCGTCATTCTTGCACTTCAGGAATATTATCATGGAAATTATTAACATACACTCTTTACCTTTTCTCCTCCAGGCTAGTTACAATAGTTCTTGAAAATTTTGAATATTCTTGGGATGCTTAAACTAGCATGATGCTTTTGCTATGTCTCCTGCATGTGTTTTTGGTTTTGTCTAAGGTTAAACAACAATTTAAGAATACTACCCAGAGATCTGTCCTGATGCAGGACTGTTACGGGCGACAAGGTGTGTGGGAGGATATGGGCAGGTATCTATAACGATTGTCACCTCCGATGGTTTTGGAATTCACCCCTGAACAAGTACAGAAACCTAATAAACAGATAGAATGTTTAAAAAATANAAATTTTGAATATTCTTGGGATGCTTAAACTAGCATGATGCTTTTGCTATGTCTCCTGCATGTGTTTTTGGTTTTGTCTAAGGTTAAACAACAATTTAAGAATACTACCCAGAGATCTGTCCTGATGCAGGACTGTTACGGGCGACAAGGTGTGTGGGAGGATATGGGCAGGTATCTATAACGATTGTCTCCTCCGATGGTTTTGGAATTCACCCCTGAACAAGTACAGAAACCTAATAAACAGATAGAATGTTTAAAAAATATATGCCCTGACCCTGGCAATACCGGAGAGTTACAGCTCACAGCACTGTGCTGGACCTGGCCTGCACCTAACACTACTCAACGCTATTCAGCACCCTCAAGAGGAAGAAAACGCCTCTGGATCTGATCCAAGTCTTGCAACAGGCACCGCAGCTAATGCAACGCCCATGACAGACACTGCGGCTGAACCAAAGAAGCAACCCGTGCCGGTATCAGTCATCCCTATATTCAAGAAGAAACAATGGAAGCAGAAGCCAATTCATTTAACAAAGAGAAGGAACTTCTACTAGAAGGGGGAAGGAGGAAGAAGGGGATGAGGCAGGCTACTCCAAAACAGGGCCATCATGACAACAGGAGGAGGAAGAGGCAGATCTCATAAACCTGGCAGCAACCACCTGATCCCTATTCCTAAGTGAGCTGTGAAATATGCGAAAAGATTTCAGCCGTCGTCCAGGTAAGCACATTGTCACCAGGCTGCTCTGATGCTGGGATAGTGGGGTCAGTAGCCAAGGATTAGAAGGCAGGGAAGCCAAGCAGCTGGGATCCCTCTCTAGGGAAGGAGGCATTGACAAAGCGATTGGAAAAGGGGCACAAGTCCTCACCCTCTGGAGGTGGCTTCTATGAGGCATGAAGGAAAGGTATCCCTTCAAGGAAGATGTTGTATGTCACCCAGGCAAGTGGACCACCATGGAGAGGGGTATCCAGTACCTGAGGGAATTAGC
>VXAL01014685.1:119772-137168 GCA_013399475.1 Chauna torquata | reverse complement strand
CTTAACCCATGATTTCTTGCACTTTTCTTTTCAATTCTTTCCCCCATCTCACTGAAGGGGGTGTGAGTGAATGGCTGTGTGGTGCTTAGCTGCCTGCTGGGTTAAACCACAACAGTCCTTTGGCACTCAATGTGGGGCATGAAGGATTGAGACAACAACAGATCTGACCAGAGCATGTTAGAACAAATTTTTTATAAGCATTATGTTTGTTTAATAGTTCTGGTCACAATGTTGATTAATTTGTTCACAGTGTTGATTTATTTGCTCCAAATAGGGTTTTCTTAACCCCTTTCTTGTTGTTTATATACTCTGGGGGCTGGCCCAAATTTGTTTATGGTTTTGCCAGTTTGTGTATAGTATGAGCTCAAGTTACATCAACTGTGAATTTAATCTGGTGTTTGTATTCAGTATTGCCGTCATTCTTGCACTTCAGGAATATTATCATGGAAATTATTAACATACACTCTTTACCTTTTCTCCTCCAGGCTAGTTACAATAGTTCTTGAAAATTTTGAATATTCTTGGGATGCTTAAACTAGCATGATGCTTTTGCTATGTCTCCTGCATGTGTTTTTGGTTTTGTCTAAGGTTAAACAACAATTTAAGAATACTACCCAGAGATCTGTCCTGAGGCAGGACTGTTACGGGCGACAAGGTGTGTGGGAGGATATGGGCAGGTATCTATAACGATTGTCACCTCCGATGGTTTTGGAATTCACCCCTGAACAAGTACAGAAACCTAATAAACAGATAGAATGTTTAAAAAATATATGCCCTGACCCTGGCAATACCAGAGAGTTACAGCTCACAGCACTGTGCTGGACCTGGCCTGCACCTAACACTACTCAACGCTATTCAGCACCCTCAAGAGGAAGAAAACGCCTCTGGATCTGATCCAAGTCTTGCAACAGGCACCGCAGCTAATGCAACGCCCATGACAGACACTGCGGCTGAACCAAAGAAGCAACCCGTGCCGGTATCAGTCATCCCTATATTCAAGAAGAAACAATGGAAGCAGAAGCCAATTCATTTAACAAAGAGAAGGAACTTCTACTAGAAGGGGGAAGGAGGAAGAAGGGGATGAGGCAGGCTACTCCAAAACAGGGCCATCATGACAACAGGAGGAGGAAGAGGCAGATCTCATAAACCTGGCAGCAACCACCTGATCCCTATTCCTAAGTGAGCTGTGAAATATGCGAAAAGATTTCAGCCGTCGTCCAGGTAAGCACATTGTCACCAGGCTGCTCTGATGCTGGGATAGTGGGGTCAGTAGCCAAGGATTAGAAGGCAGGGAAGCCAAGCAGCTGGGATCCCTCTCTAGGGAAGGAGGCATTGACAAAGCGATTGGAAAAGGGGCACAAGTCCTCACCCTCTGGAGGTGGCTTCTATGAGGCATGAAGGAAAGGTATCCCTTCAAGGAAGATGTTGTATGTCACCCAGGCAAGTGGACCACCATGGAGAGGGGTATCCAGTACCTGAGGGAATTAGCCGTGCTGGAGGTGATTTATGATGACCTGGACAATGATGAGAATTATCCACAGATCCAGATGAAGTCAAGTGCATGCGACGCATGTGGTGGAAGCTTGTATGGAGCGCACCATCGTCACATGCCAACTCATTGGCAATAATGGCCTAGAAAGATGGAGAGGGACAAACGGTGGATGAATTGGCTGGCCGACTAAGGCAATATGAAGAAAGTCTCTCCTCCTCCCTGTGGGCCTGCGTCTCAACTGTGGAGAAAGTGGTTCATCAGCTCAAAGAGAGAAAGAATGTCTCCTCCAACCTGCACAGACCAGTATCTCAGCTATCAGGAGTAAGGGTTCCTCTACTCAAGAGAGCTGCAGCCCGATGATGTGAGCTCTGGCCTTTCTCCATTATTGATTTGTGAATGACTCTGTGCCAATCAGTCAATGTTCATGACTTTCTTTACTCTCTGAGTGTCCTTTAGTTATCTGTGAACTTCCTTGTGCTCCTTGGATGAAAGACTATGCAAGTACTAATCAAAATACTGTATCATGACATAATTCAGTGAAAGGAAAATATTCCTTCTGCTTAGCTTTGCCTGAGAAGCTCAGTATTGCATTTTTTTCTTTCCTTTTGAAATTTGACTTTCGTTACACTCAGCGAGACCTCAAAGTGCCTTTTAACAAAAATAATGTCACTATTCTGCTAAAAAGATTGGTTTCAAACCCTATTCAAGTGAATCCTGTGATGCACCATGTTATACAGTCAGGTGATGGCTGTTTTGCATCACTGGAGATGCTGTATAACCACAATGCTCCTCATGATTGCAACATCATGATAGCAGGGATGAACACCTAATATGCACATGACTTTGTGTGATACAGAAGTCCATCTCAACTTGTTCCATGAGAATTTTGAACCTCAGTTTCTCCTAGTACGAGGAATAGTGTGTATTTATTTGGCAGCATTGATTTTGATCTCTGGCAGCACTGCTGAAACATTTTGGGAGAAAAAAACGGGTGAAAAACATTATCTTTTCATTTGAACTTGGAACACATTCTGTCTTACATCAAGTGTCAGGGTTAAATCTACTTCATACTTCACAGGATTGCTGAGCCCAATATGACAAAATGACCTTTGAGATAGAAATGAATACAGACAAAATCATGACAGGTATCTAATTTGTATTATCTGCTTTACTGAAGAGCAACTTCTTTTGATTCTTCTCTTTTCTTTCTCTGTGAAATATTTTTTGCACATTTCCAGAAATATGTGATGTAATCCAAATGGCTGTCTTGCTCACTACTTATATATATGTCTTGCATGCATGCGTGGGGTCTTTCTGGGGACTTTTACATTATCACATTCCTGAAGAAGGGTGATTACTGGGAGACACAGAAGTTTTAGATGCTGAAGAGCAGGCATTGCAGGCTAACTGCCCCAGTACCATATTATGTATTATTATTTGCTTCTTCAGTATCTGTGTTTTTATTTATGCCCTTTGCCTTTCTACTTTTCAATGTGTTGGGCCTGCCAGCCCCTGTCTCTAGAGTTTCTCCATCCCTCTATCATGCTCTCCCTGGCAGTCAGACCACCCTACTGCAGTGACTGCCACCCCTCCAGCCTTCAGTTCCCTCCCTGAAACATGTCCCTGAATGTTACAAGGCCATTACCAGCACCAGCATACCACTAACTAAAACTAAACAATCCTGCCTTCTTCTTTGGACACCTCCGCCCTCGGGAAAATGTGATTCCTACACCACAATGCTGGGCAGCTGCCTGCAAGTTGGTGGTTATCTTGGTCTGGTAAGAAGACAAGCTCCTTGAGGCACAGCTTAACCCTAGGCTATTGTCTGTATCAGCCCGAGTGCACCATTGGCACATAGCTCATAGTAACACGCGTAATACCAGCCCACAAAAATCAAGAACTGTTATGCTGTTAAACTCTTTCCAAGGTGCAGGTTTCAAAAGTAAAGTGCTTAAGGACATCTGAGTCATATTGAAGGAAGACAAATAAGTCAAGTTAAAAGGTTATTAATGGGTATGGAGAAAATAGTTTCAAAATTAAAATAACTTCATCCAGCTCATGAAAGCCAAGTATAGACAAATTATATATTGCTTGTCCTGACTGATTCATTGGAACATTGGCCAAATGCAAAATCCCAGTAGCTCTGTGAATGCATTTCTGTTTTGTTTTGTTTTGTTTTTCAAACGGCCTAGTTCAACTCTCCAAATTAATAACTTACACTGCTGACCCTCCCATCACTGCACTACTGTAGTGACGGCATGATAGTGATTACAACATTTTGGTTATATCAAAGAGGAATCTGTCCCACTTCAAAACATTATGAGTTTAATCCTACTCCCACTGAATTCTCACTTTTCTTGGCTTCAGTGTGAGCAAGATCAGGATGTATATCTTTTCCACAGATATTTGTAAAAAATAGCCCCAAACTCCAGCCATTAGAGTCTTTGGCTTACTTGGCAGAGGAAGACAGTATTACTAAAACGCGTCTTTTTTTGTTTGCTTGTTTTTGTTTTTGTTTGTTTATCTGCACTTTTCATTCCTGCAGCTACAAACATTGGTAGAGCTAGCCATTGTAAATGGCATTCATAAGAAAAACATATGGAATTAGAAAGAGCTAAGAATGCACTACCTGTTTTTATTTCTGAGATATTTCCTTAAAAAAAAAAAAAAAAAAAACCCTAAAAGTAAAATGCCTACTTGAGCCTTGCCAATTTTGTAAACATTCTCAAATGCAGTACTAAGAATTGTTTATACAAGTTGTGCCAGCTGCTTAGTGGTTAAAGACTTCACCTTTCTTCGCATTGAAGCAGCAGGGAAGGAGACACATGGGGGAGGAACTTGCAGTTACAAGCAACATAACTGATTCTCTAAAGACCATCTGGAAAATTTGCTTGCCGATGAACAAACTGCTGGTGAAGGGCATTTAACACTTAACATCCAACACTACAATATGTTCACACGATTTACAGACTTAGGGGCAAACTATCTTGCACCAGTATTTTCTGCTTGGCCTTCCACACTGCTTAAACATATGCACCTACATTTTCAGAACGGTTTCCTCACTTGAAGTAAGCTAAATGCATTGATCTGCTATATTTTGCATTAGAGAGATTTTCCTGAAGCTAACAAAGTATCTCTTATTTACTTTGACTATTTATATTGCTTCTTATGGGGTTGAATCCCTTTAAATCACATATTAATTATATTACTGAGGTTTATACTTCCTGACTTACAGTGGTATATTTGACTAAGAGAAGCTCATCTTGGGATTTTTAATAAAAGCAGCTATTCTATGACTTATCAGGAAGTGGAAATATTTTTTCACATATATGATTTTTCCCCTTAAATGAGTCATCTCAGCTTAGCCCACAGCATTAAGGTTTGATTCCACAAAGTACTTAAACACAAGTGTAACTTTAAACATATGACTAGTGGTACTATTTCAAAGGATGGCTCATGCCCCTACATTTGCAGATGCTGAAAGACCTTGTTGAATCAGCAGCTTCAGCAAAACTGGCAAAGCTACATTTCTCTGGATCATATTTAGTTGCTTTTTTTTTTTTTTTTTAAAAAGCATAAGTCTTAAAAACAAGAAAACCAGTGGGAAAAATCCATGATTCAACTGTAACTTAACAGAGGACATAGTGATTATACACAAACATACAGTCCTATGAAACCATGCCCGTTAGCAGATAATTACTGCCAAAGACAGAAAAAGACTCATGCTTCACAAAGCAAGTTGTCCGTTTCTAAATCTGTTTTGTTCAAACATAGCAGCCATACCTACACACTGCATTACCGAACATATAGTAGTGCAGTAAAAACCCAGCCACCCAACACTGATCACTATAAAGCTAGAATTTTATCATACGACAGTAAAATATTGCTAATATAAAAGAGTTTTCCAATACAGTAACACTGAATGAAAAGAGAGTCATGAAGCCTCTGGGACATATATTTTATTTTTCCATTGCATTTGGCTCCTTTCAGAACAAAAACAAAGGGTTCACAGTGCTGTCTGGCTGTCCCATGCTTCTCTAGGCAAAAAGATTTCTGTTGATTGCTTTAATGTGACGTATACATGTTCACTGTTTTCATTTAGAAGAGGTTTGTGTTTGACACAAACACTGCAGAGGAAGTTGCCAGGGATCAAATGGAGGTAGGCTTCATACAGACCTACTGTAGGCAGTACGCATGTGAAGGATCTCATTCACTTTAGTGTCGATTAGGCCGTTCTAGGCCAAATCCTGACCATGCCAAGGGTCAGTGAATGCCACTGGCCTCCAGAGCCAGAATTCACCCCAGAAATCTGCCAGGATTCCTGCATGGGGGTACACCCTTTCCACTCCTGATGTTAAAATCCTGTAGCATCATTTTCAGTCATGGCGAAAATTACCTCAGACTTGGTCCCATGGAATTGGCAGGTGCTCAGCTTTGAAAAACCTGCCTGCTGCTCCCTTGTGCAGCTGTGAGGGGCAAATTAAGCTATGCAACAGCTTAGAAGAACCCTAGTTTCTTATTTCTTTCTTCCTTTTTTTTTTTTTTGAACAAATTTGAGCAAAATCTCCCTAGGTCTCCCTTGAAACGGCCAGAAAATGTCCCAAATCAAGCTGTAAATTAGAGAAGTATTTCAAGATCACTGGAAGGACTTAAGTGTTCAAATCTTGCTAATGTTTGTCAGGAACTTTGCATGTAAATTGGTGGATGAGCAAATCATCCCACCCACTTCCGAACTGGGTGCATTTGCCCCCTGCTGATCTGTCCCTGACAGATAGTCAACTTGACTGTTGAAGGGGAGGGGAGCCACTAGGCAAGGCAGACCTCAGGGGACATCAGTCTTTCTCTTGGACCCATTTTAAATACTAATACACAGATGCCCAAGCAGGACTTCGTATAAAAACAAGAATCTCCCAGCGGCCAGGCCCAGGGTCATCTGTTTTCTCAAAACAAGAAGTTGTATTGAGAAAAATACAAGTGGAGGTCCTTACAAGTAATTTGCTGTATATAGAATTTGCTGTATATAGAAGGGCAGAAGTGCTTTGGCATGGTTGTATAGGGAGCTGCTGAGCTGCTCAGCATATTGTACCTTTTGTGCCTTCCTATGTTGGAGTTTTTGGTCTCTATGTTCTCCGATGACCATGAAAATCCATTTTAAAACTGAAGAACAAATGCCAAAAACATATAATGTCATAAACTAAACCAAAACCACAATTAAAAAAAGTAGGCCCCAAACTAATAAGTTGCAAATACAGCTCTGTATGTGTGGGAGGGACAAATAATTGAGGGCTGGATTACGATCTTGAACCCACGCCGGATACTTGTGGTGCTCTTTCTCTTTCAAGGAGTATGCAAGAGGTGCCAGCCTTCCAACGAAACACTAAATATTTAAAAGCAACTCCACTCATCTGGTGGCTGTATCTGAAAGAACAAGCATCAGTCCATTGTCTGGCTTAGGCCGTCATCTTGTGCACACAGAAAGCCAAAGACTCCAAATAATTTTGTGGCCTCAGGCATCAGCAATAAACAATGTATATTTGATGTGTTGGCCTAATTTCTGTCCACTAAATCTGCCATTTTAAAACTGTTTGCATTTTTTTTTTTCTTTCGAGTTCTTTATATGCCCTGTGATCTTTCTCTGTACCTTTCTGAAGTCTTACAGTTTCATATTTAGGATGCTATTCTGAGGAAGAGGTGACCAAAGTACTCTTTTACACTAAAAGACCACTGTAGAGATGATTTTTGCAGAAATTTGCAATTCCAACCTGGTGAACTCCTTGCTCATCACTACACTTTTTAATTACATTATCAAATTTTTGGGTAAAAGTCCTAAAAGTAAAGGAAATATAATTATCCTTGCAGTGGAGACAAAGAATACGTACTGATTGTGGTTTCCAAAGTTTCTTGCCAGACTTCTGCTATGAAAATTATTGTCCTGAAGGGAGGCTGTAAACTTATTTTTGAAGATCAGTAGGTTTTAAGAAGGACTACTGTACTTCAGATAATTGCTTTACCCTTTTTCTTATGATTTATAAGCTATTCCAACACTTGTGGTACTGACATTTGTTTGTGACTTTTATTGCTCTCAGAGCAGTCACTGATTCAAATGACAGACCTGCTCTTTGGTGTCTACAAAGCTATATTTTCAGAGAACTAAATAGCCCCTTTTTCCTCTACATTCCTCTGAGCTCCTCTCCCCTGGGCTTCACTTTGCATCCCATTTTGCATCTCAGCACGACTGAAGAACCAACTCTTCTCAGACGCAAGAATAATATACAGTCTAAGGAAGCATTATATAATGTAGTAATTTATTAAAAGAAAAAAGCTTGTGGTGAATGTACAGGGAGTATTTCAATGCTGATCCTTCATGAAGGAATGACAGATATGAAATTCTTAGCAATGATGATAAAAAAGCTCTAATGTACAAAGCAAACTGTTGAGCGTGATTTATCATTTCATTTTCAAGCTGTGTTTTATCATAGCGGTACTTTGCTGGTACCAACAGAACTGCTGCAAGGGCAAGTGCCACAGATTTGAGGCTTTCTCCTCAGATCATGTCCATATGTATACGTGAGGACAGCTGGCCACGTAAGAGTATGAGTCATGAAATCTAGAAAGCTTAAAAGGAAGTAGCTGAGCCACACCACTAGGAGACACCAATAGGGCTAGACTGGGGACATGAAATCCACAGCTAGAATGAAGCTATGGGGCAGAGAGGTGGGCTGAACTGAGATGCCCCACAGCTGGGGAGAGGCTACAGCTCGCCCAGCTGGTAGATGCAGCCCTGGTGTCTTCACCCAACTGGTTTCAGCAGACCTACCCTGAATACGCTTATTAAATCAGCATCCCCACGTGCCACGGGGAAGTGAGCAAAGTTAGTACGTGAACCCAGAAAAGGCCTTGGCCAGGAGACAGTCACTGCTCTGCAGAGCTTGATCGAGCTCCGGCTGAGGCCGCAGGCACATGTGTACCGGGGCAGCAGTGGCCGTAGCGAACCAGTTGTGGTTCACCATGTTATTGCTCTCCCTCCTACCTCTGCCCTTGCTCCTTCCAGCAGACCTTCTGCCACTGATGACTGCCCTGGCAGGGGAATATGTGGAATTATTGTCAGAAGCTCCCCAGCTGCTTCAATGCACAATCAGTGGTGAGGCTGTTAGCAGGAGGTTTGTTTGGACTGTGAATCCAAAGGTACCGCTAAATCCCCTAATCTGAAAACATTTAAGCATGTTCTTCCCACTGAATTTAACAGAATTACTCCCATGCCTAAATTTAAAGCACTTCAGCATCAGTCTTAGCAATTTTCTTAGCATTGCATGAGCTGCCTGTGACAGAGGAAGGCTTTGAACCTCTTTCTTTTGAAATTGAGTTAGGCTGTCTTAACCACAAGACCACAGGTATTTTGTGAGACTGTTCATTAATGTTTGCAACATGTTTAAGAGCTGAAGATCTGAAAATGCTAAAGAAGATACTACAGCAGTAGCTTGTTTTCCAGCTTTCTAGAGAAATTCTTGCTGAAGTTAGTGGGGTCTTTGATTCTTGATTAGGTTGATGTTCTCAAATGCATTAACCAGTTGTGATACAGCTGCCAATTCCACTCAAAACATTTAAATATAAGACAATTAATAATAAAAAACAAAACAAAACAAAACAAAAAAACAAAAAACAGAGCTTCTGCCTAGATATTGGGTGTTATTTTTAAAGCTGAGCAAATATTTAAATAACGTGTTTATTTCCCGTTACTCTTTTTCCCCTTCCACAGATAACTTCTGTTTGCAAGTAAAGGTCTTGTGGATGTGGTTAATGCACCTTTCTTGTATTTCAGAATCTGCAGATAAATTTAGTCTATGAAGAAAAATTACTGAATTAAAATATTTGCATATCTAACACCCTTTGAAAAGAAGCAGCAAGAGGAAGACTGCAGAAGAAAAAGAGAGCCAGGTATTCTGTTTCCTTTTGAGGCCATACAGCTTTTCAGAAAGTTCTGCATAGACACAGGAACCCAGATTCAGCCAGGCTGGCTTCAGATCTCTTTGTATGGTGTTTGCTGATGTCTGAAGACCTAAGTCAGCAGGTGTGTAGGAGTTAGAGTGATTTAGGTAGAGCATGGGCTTCTTGAATCTGCATCGGGGTACGAGTCCATGTCTGTGCGCCTTTGATAAATGACGGCTGGGCAACAGACATAACAGATGGAGCAGATGCTGCTCCTGCTAATTTTTCAAAGTGCTTTCCCTGCTCCACCTTTTCTTTGCTTGTGTTAAACTCCCAACAGTTGCTTTCCATTTGGGAACATAATTCTTCTGTATCTGATCACACTGACTGATGGGGTGTATTCTAGCCAAATCTTCCTCCTTATGTGCTATATGGGTAGGGAAATGAGGACCAGGTAAAATCTTCTCTCTATTTCTGTACACAAAAATGTTGGTGTTAACTTTAAGTTTTTATTTAAGCATTGATACTGGTGAGTTTTGTTATTTTACACAAATCACGTCTGTACTCAGTTTACTTGGGAGTCAGATAGCTTCACAGCCAGGTAAAGGGTCCCAGGAGAAGCCAAAATAAATTTATAATCCAATTTCTATTAACTATAAAATATATTTATAATAAACTTGTATTTTGCAAAATAGCCTTGTGATCATGTTCTAAACCTCAGCACAAGGTGCAGTGGAGGAAATGATTTCTGTGCAGTGATTTGAGACTCACTTAATAAAACCACCTAGTGGATTGAAAATGTAAATAAATGGTAACTCAAGGCCTACACCTGCACTCTTGAATGAAAAGAAATTACTCAACAAAGTTTAGAGGATTTTTCTTTGAGTAATAACCTCAGGAGAAGACCTTTCTACTTACTGCCTAGCTTGGGTTAGCACAGCATCATCAGTGTACATGTACATGCATATTTATATGCAGAGATATATATATACTTCTACCAGCTGGCAGTGGCAAGCAACTTTCACCTATCTAGGAACTTTGTGGAGGTTGTTTTAAACCTGAATGGAAAATGAAAGGGACAATCCAAGCACAGGATTCAATACAGCTTCTATCCTGAGGAAATAACTAGTGCAGAAACCTCCTATCGTAAAAAAAGAAATTCTATACAAAATCCGATAGACTCATTGGTATATGTGGGTCTTGCTAACTTCACTTTGGCTATGATAAACCAACCATAAACTTAGCCTTCTTTATACCATACATATTGTACTAGGGCCAACTGTAAATACATATAAAATTAAATGAATTTAGCAAAATCATTAGAACCACTCTGGCTTCCATCTTTTCATCTATTTCTTACTCCTTTGTACTCAAAAATATTTCAGGGCATAGAATTTTTTCCATTAAGAGTTAGAAATTTATTTTCATTTCCATCACTATTTCAGTTATTTAGAAAGGAAAGAATACACTGGATAAAGAAAAAATACGGTATTTCTCAGCAATGCATATTATTAGCCTTTAAGTGCTGAGGTGATGGAACTATAGAGATTAAATGATTTGGTCCAGGTCACCAAGAGACCTTGTGCCAAAACTGAGATCAGAATTCATATCTTTCTGACGTTTCCTTTTTCTTGGCATCCAGTATTTCATGTAAGGCAAGACTTTTTGTATAGTCAGTCTGATCTGAAATGGCTGTTTTTGTTTTAATGAATTGAAAATAGCTTTATCAAAATCAATCTGAATTCATGAAAGTATTACAAGAAATGACAGTACAGCTTGGTCATTCATTTCTCTCCAACGCACAGGGAAGGCACGGCCAGGACATTGTTCTTCCAAAGTGATAAAGTCAAGAAGTTCCTCAGGTTGTCCTCCTTACCCCACCCAGCCAAAAGAGACTCTCTTGGTATACCTGGTATTCAAGTGAGGACTAGGCAGACCTATTTCTCTTAATAGGGTACACCAAAATCTCCCATACACTCAGACATAGAAAAGAGATCCATCACTAACAGTTCTGTTATCAAGGTGAGAAGTAGGATGTTGATTCTTGTGCAACAACGGTTGCCCAATTAGTGTGATTCTTTTTAATTACATGCTTATAGAACCAAACCCAGTTCTGTAACTGATTCACTGAGTCATTTAATTTACCTTTTGCAACTTCCAAATGAACTTTAAATACTCACTGACCTTGCCGGGAAGCTCTAAATTCCAGCTAGGTAGGTAGGGTAAGATTCTATTGCTGTCGCACAAAAAAGTCCTACTGACTTCCGTGGACCATGTGTGTGAATAAGGTAATGCTTGGAAAGTCATATGTAAATACTATTTGTTTTTGTAGTGACAGTAGCAGTGATGTACTCTGAAGCATTATGAGTGAGGTCAGGAAATGACCATTCCCTAATGATCATCTGTGGACTGTTAATAGAGGCAGAGTGGATTTTCTACCCATACATTGGCTTTTATTCCTAATGTTTTAAATTTGCCAATTTTCACAGCTTTCTGCTGTAAATATTAAATAAAACTATAAGTCCTTCACAAATCATGTGAAATGATTTGAAATATAGTGAAACCTTCTTAGACAACTCTTTGCCAAAGAGGACAAGCAACCCTTCCACTCAAAGATATTGTAATATGCTGACTCCTCTAAAAAAAATGGGTCAGTAAGAAAAATAACTTTTTGTGGCCTTGAATAGAAAACACACTTTTTGAACTTGCTATGTGACCTTTGGCTAAACACTTGTTTATTCACCCCTCTAGAGATAAACGACAGTGGTTACCTCTTGGGCCAAGGGACCTTCTGCCTAAGTCTGACTGCAGTCCTACCAACCAGCAGACTGTGATGGAGCTGCTGGGGGACACCAGCAGCTGCGTGCCCTAAGGGCCAGGGCCAGGAAGGACCAGTGAAGCAGTGGGAACTGTCTGTTAAAAGAGTGGCTAGGAATGGCAACTGGGCTGGAAAATGCAAAAGGGAAATTTCTGTCTCTGCAGTTCTTCCCAACGGCTTTGCTGAAACCTGGTACATGGACACCGCAGACAGAAACTCCTGCAAAAATATGCCGCAGCCACATGATGTAAAGTGATAATCTAGTCCAAACTCATCAAATTTGAAAGTGTTCAATGAGTTTTTCTGTGTTATCCTTACACAACAGGTTTTTTGTGTTAGATTGACCATTGTCTGTCACCCTGAAGGCAGCTTAAAATTTGAATACAATCCATATTGTACACTTTGGCTACTTTGTCAGAAATGTGGTTGTCTACCTACCATGCATGACTCAGATCCAGGCTGGTGACCTGGTAGCACACAGGTTTGAAAACTGTGGCCTAAGAGGCAGGTCAACCAAAAGGTGTTTAGATAAAATCATAAATCTGGTGTTAAATCAGATTAAAGCCAACATATCTGCTGAAATGATGCAAACCTTTCCAATGATTCACACACACTTTTTTGTCTTGGAAAGGGAAATTTTTTCCCAGCAGACTTTATGTTGTAAACAATCACATGCCCTCCTTCAACTGATCAGCTGCCAGGATAAAAACCTGAAAGTGCCATAAACACTGTGTAGCATCCTCTGCTAACTTGACAGGGAGCAGTCAAATGGGATTATGACTGCTTTGTAAGTGTTTGCTGCTGGGTGGTAAGACAGTGCACGGTGCCACGGCCATGAGTATGAAGCCATGATCTGGTCCACACTGAGCTGTGTGCTAACAGACCATACATGCAAACTAAGCTGATGTCCCTTTGAAAACCTGGTCTTCAAGGGAAAAAAAGAAAGAAAAGAAGGAAATAAAAGAAAGAAAGAAAGAAAGAAAAAGAGAAAGAAAGAAAGAAAAAGAGAAAGAAAGAAAGAAAAAGAGAAAGAAAGAAAGAAAAAGAGAAAGAAAGAAAGAAAAAGAGAAAGAAAGAAAGAAAAAGAGAAAGAAAGAAAGAAAAAGAGAAAGAAAGAAAGAAAAAGAGAAAGAAAGAAAGAAAAAGAGAAAGAAAGAAAGAAAAAGAGAAAGAAAGAAAGAAAGAAAGAAGGAAGGAAAGCAAGAAAGAGAGAAAGAAAGAAGGAAAGAAAGAAGGAAAGAAAAAGAAAGAAAAAGAAAGAAAGAAAATGGGGAATCAGCAAACAGTCTGAATGTTCTTTTAAATCAAATCACTGTTATCACTGGAAAATTATAACAAAAAAATGAGCACTTTGGAGAGCTGGTGTTGGTCCTTGCCACAGCAACATAGCAATGAACTCCACGCATGGCTGCAAGCATGGAAGGGGAACCGACATGTTTCCTAATACTTCATTCTGGCACAAACTTGTAAACTAATCCACAGAGCATCTGAAGACATGCATGTTATTTTTTAAATCATCATTACTAGACATCAGAGAGAGATTTATTTTTTTTAAATTTCTTCAGGCAATGAGTATTTTCTTGAACAAAACCTCCTTATTCTACAAACAGAACTTCTAATTGCATCATGTCAACTGACTACTAGTTAATCTCATCTCAAATAAAGAAAGCACTGAGATGATGCAATTATGAGAAAAATCAACTCAAAAGAACAGTTGCAATCTGGGCTTTAAAAGGGTAGCACAGGTAAGCGACTTGGCTAGGAATCCCTTTGAGATACTGGAGATGTGCTTCCTTCCCCTTTCAGCCCCGCTTCATTTGTCCTGAGCAGGCTGTAAAGCAGCTGGTGTTGAGGGACATAATGTAATAAAAGAACACAGAGTCACTACAATATTGTCCTGCTGACAAAAAAAAAAAAAAAAAAAAGTAATTTGTCCTCTTGAAAATTATAGAAAATACTAACAATAAATAATGGATTGATCAGATTGGCAATCTGCTAGCAAGTGACCAGATCTGCATGTCTGACTCATAAAATCTGGTGCTCATCCTATCCAAATAAGTCACAGGGTCTGGCCCACGACGTGTGACAGAGAAGGATGATAGCAGATGAATGCTCCAAACACCAACAGCGAGAGACATTTGCTTTCCTTCCTGCAACCTTGGGAAGCATTTGTATAGTTAAGACCGAAGCACTGTGACACTACTGTTGTGAAACCATTAAAAGGGCACATCGCAAGGCCCATCTGTTCACTCGGGCCTCTGCAAGGGCTGAGAGCTGCTGCTTTGTTGTTTTTGAAGTGTGAATGTCACACATTTCAATGGGGAATCAAGAAATTATGGGTTGCTCCACCAATATTAAAGTTGTAGTGAATTGCATTTTAATCTTTCAAATATGCAGAGGTGAACTGACACTGATAATATCTCACACACCGAAAAGCAAATAAACAGTTTAGCTCTACTGAATTGACCTCACAATCAAGAACTACAAATACACCTTCAGCCACCATGTGACAAATAGGATGAACAAATTACTAGCTTATAGGTAAACGTGCAAAAACTTCCCAAACCTAAAACTGGTGACGTGCCACTTCTTGACTCTGTGGCCAGGCTCTGCAGCAGGGCATGCTCTCTCTGCTGCAGCAGGAAAGCCAGCCCTGTTGGGCACTGCCCAAACACACAGAACCATTGGGCTCTGTCCCAGAGAGCCTACACTTCAAGTATGTGTCCAGGGATAACAGGTGGATGGAGATAGGAGCCTCTGAAAACAGTGGGATGTTGGACAGCCTGAAATCCCAGCTGTTTACACACTCTCACATACTGCCAAGCAAAAATTTCACAGCGTTACTGTCACAGCAGAGTTCACCCTTCTCTTCCTTATTGAGGAAGAGGAGCAGCGAGACCTTTGTGCACGTTGCAAAAGGGCTTTGTGCTGGAATTTGTTGCTGAGCCAGATCTCCTAAGTGATGCATGTGATAAAAGTACCTGTTTTACCCACGTCTGCCTGCTGCATCTCTAATGGAAAATGGTCTTAGGGTGAGTGATGTGTTTGGTAAGAGGAAGCAGAGCAGTGGAGGTCAGTATGCTGGCCACACAGCTACGGAGGTCAGCACTTAAACCCCTAAGTACAGGCTGACACTCCTGAGGGGTTTACACGGCTCTCAGGAGGTGGCCAGGACAAAAGTGAAACATTTCCTCCGAGGAAAGTGAGCCTGAGGTACGCTGGATGGCTCACTGTAGCTCCCAAGTGAGAACAGTAAAACAGAAATAATCTGTTATGGTGAAATGGCCACCACACCCAAGGACTCCTCTAAGTTCAGGATTCAGAAATAAAACAAACATATACCAATATTGGGAGAAGAGTGGTTGATGGCTGTCTGCAGTCGCTGCTAAAATTGCCACAGGGCTGTGACTCACTCAGAGCCGCCACTGAAGTGCCCGGCCACCGCTCCACCCTTGGGCAGGCCCTGGTCGTGGGGCAGGATGGCGGGTGGCCCCCGAATCGCCACCCTTCTGCCCGCCAGGCTGCGGTCAACCCAGCCCCTCAGAAACCGCAGCGAGGAGACACGTCCCACGTGTCTGCCCGTCCTTCCCTTCGCTCACGACAAGCAGCCACCTCGACGGCAGCCCCCGCTCTCGTACACATGCAAATCCTCAGCCTACAACGTATGTTAGTTCAAAAAAGTTAGTCGATGAGTTCAAATTAGACAATATTAATATGACTACAGCTGATATGACTAGCCGTAATTCCTGTTTCTAGGAATAATTACTGTTCCTTTTTACCTGCTCTGTACTTATCTAGGTTCTCTAAACTTTCCAGGCTGGTCTTCACACAGCTAAAAATGCACCCTGCGTTAAAGAAAAGTGGGATTTATTTAACCACATGATCCTGAGAGCTGCAGCTTTCAGACATGACGCAGCCAAAGGGCCTTGCAGCACCGTCTGTTACTACGCTGCTTCCCAGCTTCTGTTTAGCGCAGGTTTATACCCAATGACGTCAGTGTTGGATGTGGCTTTCAGTAGCAAAATTCAAGCGTCAAGTGGACTGTTAGGTGATAGTTCTTTCATGGTTTTGGGACTTCCTTGCTTTACAGATCATCTAATATCAGCCATCATTCTGAGGGGGGTAGGCAGAGCCCGAAAGGTGACGAGTTCAAAACCATTGCTTTTCTCACAGATGCACAGCATGTACTGAAATTTAATTTCCCTATAGTATGTACTGTGGTAATACACCACCCCTACAATGTTTTATATAAAACTGTAAAAGTTAAAAAGCAACAGTAAATGTGAAAGGAACAAATAACACTTAGCAGTTTCGCAGGAAATGAACTGTTGTAACTCTGGAAATCATCCCTTTGTTAAAGTCCCTACAGTGTATCAGCTCGGCTTTATTGGAGTCATTCACGCAGCAACGGCATTTGTCATCGTATTTAATTTCAGAGGCCTGCACAAGAAATGCCAATTTAAAAGATAACATTTAATTGCTTTGTAGATGGAAGGAGAATCTATACCCATTTTTGACCCCACTGCGCATTCTTTTAGCACACTGTGCAGAAACACCACGTACAGGTTTCAGTCACGCCTACTTAAAGGCACTAATTAACAAAGCATAATGCTTTACATTACAGAGGCTGGGTTCAGCATGTTTAAAACATACTGCCCAGTTCACGTAGATAAAAGTTTTTAAATCCAAAACGTGCAGAGACTGAAGCGAAGCAGCCATGACACAGCTGCCCCTTGGAAGGCTGCAGCCACGTGAGGACAGGCTCGGTGTTTGATCGCAGGCTTCTCAGTAATGGCACACAAAATCACTCAATTTTCCTTTCAAATCCGGGGTCTAGGAAACTTCACTTTCTGTGTTGTTTTATTTTACTCAAACGCCCGATCCCCCTCCCGGAGCAGCCTCTCCCGGCTCCCTGTCCCGCCGCGGCCATTTCCTCCCCGCGCCGGGCCCGCGGAGGTCAGGGGCCGCCGGGGGCTGCCATTTCCTGAGGGCAGCTCAACCCCAGAGCCCCGACGGAGCGCTTCTCCTCGGCGCTTCTCCACACGCAGCGCCGGGCCGGGCCGGGCCGGGCCGTGGGCAGCCCGCTGCGGCCGGGCCCCTGCGCCGCCACCCTCGGAGTCCCGCTGGGGGCGGAAGCAGGCGGCCGGCCGTAACGCCAGC
>VXAL01014685.1:79777-119535 GCA_013399475.1 Chauna torquata | reverse complement strand
GCCCTCCCGGCGGCCTCGTGGCCGGCGCGACGAGCGGGCCGGCGCCTTCGCCAGCTCCGCGGCCGCTTCGCCGGCTGAGCCCGGCTGCGCGCCGTCAGCGCTCCCCCGGCCCGGGAGCTGGCGGTTTCCAGGCAGGTTTCCTCTCCGTGCCTGCGAGCGCACTTGTGCGCGCTTCGGCGTGCGGGCTCCGGGTGTTTTCCTCTCTTTCGGGCGCGGGGAGGGCGGGGAGGGGGAGAGTTGTTGGCGAGGCTGCGCGAGAGGGCGGGCGGCGCGGGGCACGGGCGTCTCCAGCGGGGTCTCCCCAGCGCGCGCGCGGTCCCCTTCTGGGGTGGTGCTGGGTGCTGTGCTTGCACGGCAGTGGTAGCTCTTCTCCTTCGGGCAGATAGTCTACGCAAGTTGACTTTCAGCTTTTCAGGCAAAACCCACCCGCTAGTCGAAAACATCTCTGTTTTGTAAGTTAGGCGAAAACTTCATAAAGTAGCTAAAGTAAGCAAGAACTCTTAATCCTGCTTAACGGTGGTGGGATTAAAACCCTGGGCTCCCGCTCGGAAAGCTGAGCACCGGCCCCTGCATCCCACCCCATCTCGCGCGTACGCTTTTTTCTCTCCCTCCTATCAAAACTCACTGTTCTGTTTTGAGGTTTCTCCGCGATATTGACATAACTGTGGAAAGCCTCAGTGTGACTGACGTGTGAAGAAGGCGTTCGCAAAGCCTGCCCGCTTGTTCAGCTCTGGGAAGCTGTTTCCTGCAAGAAGGGAGATGGGGGTGAAGCTGGTGCTGGGCTGTGAGCTGTGGCCGCCAGGTGCCCCGCTGCTGCCACTGCTCGGGATTCCTCGGGGGGACACCTGCCGCGTTCCGTGTCTGGCTTTTTGGTGAAGGCAGTTTTGACTTTCTTTTTGTCAAATCTGGTTGGACTCTGCTAGTGCTTTCTGGATGGCAGTTAGAGGATTGCTCTCGCGGTTCCTGGTCTACAGTGTGTAAATCAAAAGGGAAACAGCTATGAATTAGGTGAGGGACTTATGGCTTATGAAATGGACTGCTGTTTTCGTGTAGGACTGTGTTTTAGTGTGATCATCTTTTGTTACATAAAGTGTTTTCACAGGCTTTGCTTGATTTGAAGTTGATGTGAAATTACGAATGCTTTGAGAGTTGAAAGCTTCCTTGGATTAGAAGCGGCACTTACTTATAGCAGCCATTACTTCTATGTCTCAGGACCATAATGCTGATTAGACTGCATGCCTGTGGTCAGCACTTGGCAGGAGTTTGGTTCAAGACTGAGTCAAATTTGGAAAGCAGGCTAGTGTTTTCGTACAGTGCGAGATGGATACTCCCAGTCTTCCTGAGTGTGAACATGTGTACGGGCACACCGGTGCCAAGGACGGACTGTCCAAGTAGCCTTTGTAAGAAGAGGATTCCACACAAATGTGCTGTGAAGTTATGCGTTAAGATTTAAATAACTTCCACAGAAAGATCTTTCTGCTATTGGTATTGGTTTAAACAGGAGTGCATTGTTACAATGAAATAAGCCTTTTGCTTTGGCATGTGGAATATTTATATAATGCTGTTCCCTCATTGTGTTTTTTCTCTTGGGCGCTGAAAGTTTGTTACCTTGCCAGATTAAAGAGTAAATCTGCTAATCATTTTAAAAGGCTTTATTACACTTAAGCACGCTTGGCTTGCTTTCTTGCATAATTTATTTTACTTGCAGGTTCCTTGAACAGGTAACTCTTTAGTTGGACCCTCAATTAGTGTTATGCAGAATAATTTGAGGCGTGGCTGTAGTTGGAAGGTGGATCTTCTGACTAATGCTAACACGTGTCCTTTGAAATGCAAAGGAATAAATTAAAGACTGCTAGTGACTTTTGTTTCTACTGTTGTTTTTCAGTTTCCAGGTAAGCATTTGACCTCTTCCGTGTGTGGCATCATTTTACGTCACTCCCTGCACAACAGGATTGTAATAAAAAAATGAGATGTGGAAAACTTTACTTTATGGTTGCATTTTCATCTCTGCACATTAAAACTGGCATTTTAATAGCTAGCAAATAGCCGTAATAATACTATGCTTGATTTTTAAGCCAAAATGTTTATCTACTATGTAGTTCGTGACCACTGCATTTTATGTTTGAGCAGAGACCAATAGTCTGTATTTTACCTTATGAATATTCATCTCTAATTCTCGAGGTTATTTTTATAAATACCTTGATTAACTGGAAGTTTGGAGGGGTGCTTATGCCATTTGTTTGACTATTGCTGTCCATCTAGGAAGATAATACCATGATCTTCACCGAACTGGTCAAGCTCTGGGAGATGTTTGGCTGGTGATGTTTGCTGCCTGTAGTTAGTGCTGTGGCGCCATGGAGATGTATGCTAGAGGAATGACAAGTAACTATGGTGGGAGATGCATGCATCATTGTCTGCAAAACCCATCTCCCCACTGCAAGTTGGCATGTCATACAATGATAAAAGCATCTTGGAAAAATGTAGAGAGTAACAGAAATAAGTGGTCTGATTTAGTCCATATTAATGTTCAATGTAAAACTAAGAGTTTTTCTCCAGGAACTATTTTTCTGTTTTAAATCTGTTTTACANAGTAGTATAGAAACTTTCCCCCATTCCACAAAGCAAATACCAAAAAGCCAAGTCCAAAAGTAAGCTGTATAACCACTTATGGACAGTTAGCTTATTTGCTTTTGGTGAACCTGTAAAAAACAAACAAATAGACAAAACTAACTTTTTTTAACAAGACAATTCTTATTCTGAATAGTTATATTCTGTGATTTTTTTTGAGCTATTCACTTCTGTGCAGATTCTGTAACTAGCCTTTATCTGTAATTTAAAATAGAACCTATGTAGAATTAATTATGCAAACGTGAATATTTTTATTTTTTTGTAGCCAGATTTTTAAATAAAAAGAGCTTTGTTTATCATTACCAACAATAGCTGATAGAAAAAGCATTCGCTTGTCTTCTGTTATTAATTCAGGCTAGAATGCTGCAACTTCTTGTGAAGAAGAGTGTTTTTTCTGGCAAAGAGTACGGTACTGACAGCGGACTGTGTAGCTAAGAGTGGGTCTAGTGAAATCGAAGCTGCTGCTGAAGAGTTGTGCTTTTACTCACTAGCAACTTTGTAGGTGAAGCATTTCTCAAGCTTTGGCCAAAGACACGATAAATCTTCAGCTGCAGCATCAGTGTTTGGAAACTGTCTGGTATCTGTATAGGCAACTCTTCAATTTCTGTCCAGAAGAGGTGGTGGTGTAGTTAGTTACAAGCTTCTCTTACAGCGTGACACGGACTCGAGCAATGTTTGGGGGCTGTCTTCAGCAGTGAAAAGGTACTCTTTTGTCTAGGTTGCTGTAGAATTGACATGCTTGCAGGGTGGTCGTGGACCTTCTTTAATGATACGGCCTGCACTGGTTTTCTTGAAACTGACTGAACTGAGATGTTAGATCTTCTTTTTGATCCTTGTTGGGAGAGAAACTAGCTCCTGCCTGGTGTTGCAGTTGACCTGCAGCCTTGCTCCTGTGTGGGCTAAGATGCTTACAGGCTCAAAGTCCTCACTTCTTACTCACAGTACTCTTGTGTGTGCCCACAAGACTGAATTTTCCCCCAGAGCTCTTAAAGAAGGAGTCCTGGAGTAATCAGGTTATGGTGGGACAGGTAGACAGCCACAGAGATTACAAGACATCTGCAGTACTGGTGCTGGTATTGGTTTGATTGCGGGCTTGTAGTTTTCTGGGCTTTGGCTATCCTGGATGCAGAAACTGGCAAGAACCCATTTAGTTACATAGGGCCATGCATGTGGAGAAATCTCCAGCACAGAAGTGACATAACTCGTCTGGCACAGCAACAATTTGAAGAAAACATTGCAATGTGATCATGTGGAGAAGCTTTCTGTAGTCCCAGAAGCTCCTGGCTACTGAAAATGTTGCAGCTAGGGTCATTCCTCAAAAGATGCAAGAGGAAGAAAAGTTGCCTAAGGGAAAGATTCTCCTGTGTGAAAAACATCACTGTCTTACTAGACAACATCGCTGTATCTCCTCTTTGTTTTCTGTAGCTTGATTTCTGTCTTCCCGCTGCCCCCAGGCCTAACGTACTTATGTGACTTGTGACTTCAAGCTGAATTTTACACGTAAAGACAGTTTGACATGCTTGTGGTTAGATGCGTTGTTGTGAGTCTCCATTACAATCTGGCCTTTGTTCCTGCAGCTGTGGGCTCAGCTAGCTCTGGATCGAGCTGGCACTTTGGTCTTTTTATTGCGCTCTAGGTTCAGTTATTCCATTACCCAACAGTTCATGGGTGTCATTTATTCCTGTGGCTCTTACATCACAAAATACTCTGATTTCCGTTCCTGGTAAATCTTGAGGGCAACTATATTTATTTATAGGTATGCCTGGAAGAAGGAGGAGAAATATGGTAATTTATTAATAGTTAGCAATTAATCGTGAGGGGCTGATGTTCTTTTTTTAGAGCTGTCTTGCTTACCCAGGGAGATTTCAACAAGGTCAGCTGTGTTAACTGTGTATGCTGGGAGTGGCAAACCATGGTTGGATTTCAGAAGCAGTTGTGAGTGACACATAGCACTGAACTTATTTTTTTAGCCTTCCTTTTCTTTTTAAGTATTCTGAAGTGAGCAGTACGGTGTTCGAATTATTTGGAAAAAATCTAACACTAATAAACTACTAGTTAGTTCTTAAGAGAATGTTTTGCTTTCAGTGAAGAAGAGTAGAGAGAGCTGCTCGTAATTGGGGCTGCAGAATTTCTGTTTGCTTGGTAACTTAAAAATATTTATAAACAGCTTTTATTAAGTAGATCAGGAAATGACATTGAATGAACAGTCTCTCAGGTATTTCAGCTGAAATTCTGCATGTAGCTCACCTGTAATGTTTTGTTAGGAGAAGGTGAACATACTAAATAAATCTATTTAGTATTTGTCTGTGGGTTGAAACTTAAAGCAAAAAAGCTGTGCAACCAGTTTGTACTAATGCTGATTTAAAATTATTCATTCGTTGTTGCTAAGATAAGTGAGTGTGTATGAAAAAGTAAACCAGAGGAGTTGGCCTCTGTGTTCACGTGTTTAGATCATGTTTTCATGGCTTTTTTTTTTTCTGTGTTGCAGTTTCTTGAGCTGCTCAAGGATTTTGTGATATTTTTTGTTTTTTAATGGTCTTTTAGTGTTCACAGTCAGCTCTCTGTTTGGTTTGCCATTAAGAGGCTGTTGAAACTATTTTAACCAAACATCAGAAGTCTAAAAGTAGAGTGCTGTCACCATAATGTCTTGAAAAGCAACATTTTAAATGCTAAAATCTCAGTGGACTTTACTGGAAAGTTTATTGTAACCTTTATAAAGAAATGTAATGCAACTCTGACAAAGAATTTTAGGATACAAAGTAGAAGGTAGGTAATGAGTATGAGGTATGTTTAAGTAGTACCTAAACCTAAGGAGTAGTGTTAAGAGCCACGATGTTTGCTGTGTACTAATCAACTAGAGATATAGTGGTGATGTAGTTATTAGGAGAAATTTCTTTTAACTGCTCAGTAGTAGCAATTGGCCAATGAATTGGTTGCATTTTTTCTTCTTTCTGAAATGCTTTTCCTTCAGTGATCAGAAGTCTTTTCTTTCCATTGTTTGAGACTTCTGTAGCAAAAGTCTCATTTTTGATGAAATGTTGTGCGTGTCAGATGTTCGTAATTCTAGGTACTATGTGCTCATTCCTCATGCTTCTGCCTGGGACTCTGTGTTTTCAGCATGTAAATCGTTATGGCCAAGGATTATGCTTCTCTCTGTACGCTGTCTAGCATGCTGCAAGAGTTAATGGAAGACAAAGTAAATGGCACTAGATAAAAAGCATGTTGAAATTTGTCATGATATTTTATTTTCTGAAGTAAAAGAGTATGACAAAAGGCTATTATCCAACAGATGCTACTAGATGAATTGCAGTTAGGAGTGATTGGATTGCCTAATTTAAGTTATATTCTATCAGTTAAGCTCCTTCCAGGCATGTCAAACAGCCGATGAATAGCAACAGTTAAGGAGCGCAGAAGAGGTGGCGAGACCACTCAGTTCTCTGTTTGCTGCGTCATCCTAGAACAAGATTTTCCTTTGCAGGGAAGCTTCACACAGATATGTTAATGCCTAAGTCCAAACAGCAGTGCCTGTATGAATTAAGTGGAAAAAATTGATTTCCATTGCATTTTTTCCGTACTTGTGATGTCATTGGTCTTAATTTGTACCTTGGATTTTTTTGACATCACCACGTACTCAGGTCTCACCTCACTACAGGTTTGTTGTTTCGGCAGTGTCTCTGCTCTATCCTCCGTATACCCCAAATATGTAAGTCCTGTGTAAAGGAGGAGGTAGTGAGATACTGGTGTTTTCAAGGCTACCTTAGCGAGGGGAAAGGAAGGGTGGATAGGAGTGGATGGAGCTGGGACCTCTATAGCAACCTCTGAAGTATTTACAGTAGTTCTTTACAACCCAGTTTCTAGTGGTCACAGGATTGTTTACTGATTTTAATATTTCTTCACAGGGTTGTAATAAGAGGTAGGAAGTTCAAATAAAACATGGTTTGACTCTGGATCTCTGTCTGATGTTAGGTGGGGTATATAGTCCTTTTGTCGTTTGGGCTCTCATTTCTAGAGATGACTTCTGAGTCTAAGGTATCATTCATATCCCTGGGCTGTGCTTGCTTTGCTTGAGAAGATTGCCTGCAGATTTCCATGTGCCTGCCTCCATCTTTTCAGAGTACAAGCAATAACATTTCATGGCTTGGAGGATCTACAGGAGGTACATAGAATCTACCTGATCTTTTTTCTTATTAGCTTTAAACATTCATTGCCTATTAAAGTAGATATTTGTGATACTGTGAAATGTAGCTAGTTTCATCAAATGTTACACATGTTGGATGAAACCAGTCATCTGTGTTTGATTTGGTGAGATCAAATCGCTGACCTTTATAACTTTGGTCTACAGACATTCATTCAGTATCTGACTGACTTATATTGTAATATTGCATTAGTGCTGAGTTCTGTGTAGTTTCATACACGTTTCTCCTACCCTTTTACATGAAGACAGTTCTCTGTCATTGTAATACCAAAATCTCTTTAGTTTTTTGAGCTGTTTCTTGTATTAGTAGTTTGGTGTAGGTAAGTTAGGTGTAGGTAAGCTAAGCGTCTGATGTGGTGTTGCAATCAAAGCTCTGTGGTATAAATGTGATCTTATCTTGCTTCGTGATCAAAGGAGAGAACTCCATTTAAAACTTAATTGCTGCTCATCAGGGGCTAAGGCTTCTGCTAAAGCAAGTGTTGATACATGCTTCTAGGCTAATATGATCCTGATGTCTGTGTCTTGTGTGTGCAAAATGAATGTTGCTTAGGTTGCCATCCTTTTATCATTAATGTTAATGATATCTTTCCTTGTCTCACCGAGTCTTGTATTACTGGAATGAAGTTTGCTGGCTGAATGCTTTATGAAAAGCTCTGTAATAGGCCCATTTTGTCATTAAAGAAAAGATATCTTTTCTGATACAGATGCTTTCCCAGCCCCAACAGAAGGGCAGGGCTCAAGGTGTCGCTTTCTTTGTCTATGTTATGAATTTAGTGTGCCAATGAGGCAGGTTGGTTAAGAGCGTCTGTTGGGTTTTCTCCTCTTTGTAGCTTGTAAAAGACCCCTGTGTAACCAAAAGGGGTTTCTGCCTTCTGTTGTGATACTGCTGCTGTCGCCAGTTCCAAAGGCAGTACTCTGTCTGGAGCCGCAGGCGTTGGCACTACGTTTTCTCCTCCTCCGTGAACTAACATGATGGAAGAGCTGCGTCCTTGCCGTGATGGCCAAAAGGCAACCCTCTGGTGACAGCTGGACACGCAAGCAGAAGAACGAAGCGCTACCGGTCTGCCTCATTGGAATAGCAATATCATAGCTTCAGTGTCTCAAAAATGTACTTTTGAGTTGGCTGCTGTCGCACTGCTCCAGGAGGCAGAACGCTGTGCCTGAGCGGGTACCGCGTGCCGCGCTGCTGAGGAGACGTGTGCTTTGGTGTAGGGGTGGGAGGGAGACAGAGCAGTAAGGGCTAAAGACTTTTTTTTTGTCTTCCTGTGTAGGACAGAGGGCTGTGAGAGCAAGTTCAGACATGCCTGAAGAATGTGGCTTGAAAAATATGTGAAGGTCCAGGGATGGAGCTGTGCCCAGAGAGTACTGCAGGGAAGCAGTGGGAGCCTAAATGCACAGATACCTGCTCTGACATGAAATTTTTTTTTCTCCAGCCCCTTTCCCTGTCTGGAGTTCTAGCGGAGATTCGCCTTCACTGCTTCACTTGCCTGTCCTCTGCAAGGTGCGGGATTCTTGCTGGCTCCACCAAGCAGAGTTTTGAAAGGATTATGACAAAACATAACTTAGTAATTGTTGGCATTCCTAATGCAAGCTATAATGGAAACTTTGGTTGAAAGAGGACACATAAGATAAATATGCTATAAATTCTGTGTCCTTACACTTTTCTTCTTTCAAATTTGTAATATTCCATGTAGTACTTGGACTTCAGCTTTACTCGTCAGAGGATGTAACATTATACCTCTTGTAAATATAATACCTGTGTAAACATAAAAATATCATAATTGCTTACCTGTATTTTAAAACAATCCGTCATCTTTCCTCCAACTGTAAGTGCATGATGCTGTTTCAGACAACAACACTGGATAAATAAATCCATATGCGAGGAAAGCAAGAACTTGAAAATCAAACTTGCCAATAATTTTTGTTTACTTCTTACAGGCTTTGGTTGTATCTCACAATAGCATGTGGTGCGTAGACAGAACTGATATAAAAACATGATCTGCCTTCAGTTATGTTTAAGATTTGATGGTAATGTTGGAGGAACATGTGATACTGGCATTTGATTGAGGACAAGATTCATTCTTTATTCGGGAGGGTAGATGTGGGTTTGACACAGTGGAGCCAAAGGTGGAGCATTAAAACGCACTGATGCAAATGCTGTGCTTCCGTAGCAGGTACTGGCTGGGGGGCTCTCGGTAGCAGGGAATCAATTCTTATGGTTGCGTTGACAGTTTCATGCTTCTTCCATGTTTTGCTGCCTACTGCTTTATTGGATCTTGTATACCAGACTGATGCTGGCTAGCAGGATTCTGGCTAGCTTACTGGCTTTTATAAAGATTTTAAAAGTATTAAGAGAAGGTGACTGGACCAGAGCCTTGAGAAACAAAGTCTCTAGGTGTGATAAGCGCGTGCTCTGTGCCTTGTGCAATTCTTATCTTGATTTAACTGTAATGCATCATTATGGCCGTATCCCTGGTACCTCAGTCTTCAGTTTATTCTTCTTGTACCCCTCTCAGTAGGAAGCTGCTGTTATTCTCATTTTAAAGATAGGGAGTTAAACCTGTGAGGAGTTCAGGATGTGCCTGTGTTACGCAGTGGAGTTCTATTAACCTGAAGTAGGTTGTCTATGTACAAGAAACAGCATTAGCATGGTTGTCTTGGCTATTTTTCATCTCTTGGATGCAGTTATGTTGCTTATAAACTCCTGAACAGTCTGTTTGGGCTGCTTCAGGTGTCCACATATGGCACTGTGTTGTGGAGCATGTGGTAAAGGAAAGTGATTTGCCTGTGGTCATACTGTGGGTGGCATTCAAATCAGGATTAAGACATAATTAATTTATATGTGTGTGCTCCTGTTCTAGTCACTGGAGCCTAGAGAATGGTTCAGTAGATCTTGTATGTTTTGGGGTGAGCCGAATGATGCTCTGGGCTCCACTGAGTACTGAGAAGGTCTCCACCAAGTATCCTGGGAATGTAAGCGTGTCAGTCCCCAGCTGGGTCCATCCCGTGATGTCTGCAGCAGAGGAGCAAAGCTTGCAGGCCCTGGTTCAATGCTGTAGTTCCTAGGTTCTCCTTTCTCCATAGGTCACCCAAGAGCTGCTGTAGCGCAGGAAGTGACAACAGAAAACAAGGAGGAATGCTGATTTAGAAAGAATACATGTGCATAAGAAGAGAAAGCATGGCTTCGTTTAGGGTTGTTGAAATACTACTAATCAATAGGCATCTGATATACAGAAAAGTTGTTGAATGTAATCCAGTGTGATCTGTGTGTGGGCAAGCTATATCTTGTGCTGTTCAGCATCTGTTGAAAAATTTGGTACATTATAACACTGAATTCTTAATGTATTGCATGAGAGTGTAATAACAGATGCATGTGTGACACTTACTGGCCTCTTCTGTCCTTTCTGCTTTGTCTAGCTCCCTCATGCCCAGTGTCTTTGAGTAGACTACCTTGTAAAGCTGTGTAGAAAGATAAGCAGCAGTGTGTACTGCTGCGTGAAAGGGCAGCTTTTAACAGCTGTAATTGAGTCAGGGGTAGCTGATACTTTTTAGACCTTTGTGGTATAGTTAGAAATGCTTGGAACAGTCTTCAGGGGCTAGTTTGGATTCTTTTTACAGCAGAAACACTTATATCTTACGGTGCTAGCCATGATGGGAAGCCAGTAGCAAAATGATAGTTCCCATTGATGTTGCTGGAAGCCAACCTTCAGTGAAGTAGCTTGACTTGAGGATTTTGGGAAGCTGTTATTTGCAGTACTACTCATTTCCCGGATTGTGAACTTGTATGTGTGCGTACAGGTTTTACTCAAATTAGTATGGCTTGGTTGCTGCAGAACACTGAATGGACTGTGTGGTTTTTAACCTGTGTGTAATTGAGCATAATGCATGTAATTTTATTGGCCAGTATCATCCTCAATTTTCCAAAGATTAAGGGTGGGTTGAAATGATAATTGGAAACTCAACAGTTATTTATCTATTGTGTCTTTGCTGAAATGTATTTTGCCATTGAATATTGCTCACTGTCATTGGATATTCTAAAAAATCTAATAACTTCTGAAAACTGATTATCTATTAAGCTTTAAACTATTTACATTCCGCTTACAGCAC
The DNA here is from genome assembly GCA_013399475.1 of Chauna torquata. Classification (NCBI taxonomy): domain Eukaryota; kingdom Metazoa; phylum Chordata; class Aves; order Anseriformes; family Anhimidae; genus Chauna; species Chauna torquata. The sequence continues at coordinate 108,605 of VXAL01014685.1, read as the reverse complement.
CTACCTAGCAGCTTTGTTAGCTGTACATGCGAGGGACCTCCCTAGAGAAGATTCTAGCACCTAGGAATCATGCACTCCCTGGAAGCAGCACAGAAATTGTATTCTGGAACAGATCTTTCAAAACAAACAAGCAAGGACAACAACAAAAACTCATAAGAAACAACATCCAATTTAGCTGAAGTGCTATGAGGAAGAAGCGAGTAGCCGTCAATGAAATTGACTGACTTTCTTACCTTAAAAGTGTCAAGACTTGTTTGAAGCTTCAGCACAGGGTCAGAAATATCTTGTTACCATCCTACTAAAAGGGTGGAGTATCTGGAGTATTTGCTCATGCTGTTTCCTCATCATAATCACAAAAAACACTGGGTGAAGACATCGGAGTAGCTGAGATAGATATAGGGCTCTCTCCTGCCCTCCTCTGCTTTATTTCAGTTCTGGGAGTGAGCTAGGGCTCCAGGTCACGTTGGTGGTATTTTTGGACTTGTGTATGATTCAGAGCCCTTGGTCAGCTTTGCTGCTGTTGATCTTGGATATCTTTGAATTTCTTATTGTTACATTTTACAGGTGGCTTTCCTACATTTAGGGCACTCCGGTGAGGTCTCTGCAATTTTAGGAAGTAGCATTGTCACAGCGTGCCTAACTAGGGCTGTAAGACAGCATGGAATAATGAAAATGTGTCAGGCAGCTAATTGTTTGAAGCAATTACTTTAAATGTTTAAAGCAATTATAAAAAAAAAAAATATGGGGAAGTGGAGAGGTTTGGTGATTGACTGCTCAATTGATAAATCTTGCTTTTTGACACAGACTGTTTAAAGGAAGCTGAAATGCTTCAGCGATGCACTTTAAAGTGTCTATTGTATTGGGTGCTTCAAGGCAGGTCTCTCCTGTCACAGGGACAATGTTATCAGTGTGTTTCACTCTTGCAAAGTCTTTTTCTTTTTTTGTCTAGCTAGTTGGATCTGCCTTCTTTCTCCCGTCTGCTGCCTCCTTTATTGCTTTGAATGTATGCTAGCTGCTTTCACTCTTGGAGCTCTTCATGGTCCAGCCTTTGCCTAGCCTTGCTCTGGATGCCTTCCCTAATGCATTGCTGAGAAACCGACAGCTACTTTAAGTGAAGACCTTGAAGCTTTCTCTAATCCTTTTTACATTCCTGAGAATCTCTCCTCAAAGTCTTCAGCTGTCCAGTGGGGTGGGGTGTCATTCATTGTTTTGGTGTTATTCGGTGTATTTCAAGCTCCCTTTGGATAAGGGTTGGGATTTTTGGTCTTTAATCTTGATACTCCTCATGTGTCCTGGCTCATAGAAACAATAACTTCTAAGGAGAATTTGTGATGTAAATGTTGTGGGGATTTTTAACATGAAGTAATGTAGGCATGCAAGCAAAGGCAGTGAATCCTAGGACAATCCATCAGGGACTCTGGTGGATTTGTCCATAATGAAGAGGTATGCGCTGTCAGCATTTTTATTAATGCCATGCAGTTTGCTGTGACATATTCATGTGATTAGCTGGTGCTGATGTCTGGTGATTCTCAGGTGCCTGTATTTACGCCTCCTGGGTGACTGTTAGAGTGTAAGGTGCTAGTCATAAGTGTTTTGTAACAGTGTAGGAGGTGGTCATATAAAAGGCTGGCTATCTGGCAGCTGCATCAGCTGTTGCCTTACAACAAACTACTCCTTGACTAGCTCATGGGTGTAGCAGTAATCACAGTGTTTGTGAGGGTGCACGCACACAGGAGAGACAAACGTGAGTAATGGACTTTGTTGCAATCAGCCAAAGCAGTTCCACATGGTGGTGTGAGAAGGCAGCCAAACCAAATTAAAGGGATCACCCTGTTTCTTCTTGGGAGCCAAGAGGCAGTCAGTTTTGCAATGTTCGCTCTTGTTTCCACTGTGGGAACAGACATCAGAGTGTTAATTAACAGAGTTCAAGAAAAGGAGCTCTTGTGACTAATAAACTACTCCTTCAACCACAAAAACCTTGAAACTTTAAAACAGCAAGCTCTTAATTGTATGCTGGAGATGAAGGCCCTAGGGCGGGGGGTTGTTGCACTGTATTAACCGCATAAAATTATCAGACACATAGGTTTCATGCGCTAGAGATACAAACAAGTAATGTGGAGTGTACTGTTACTGCTTTTAGAAAATGGAGTGACTTTGGGCTTGACCTGTTAAAGTACAGTGTTTACTTTTAGGGTCAGCAGGGGCCTTTTTTGTACTTACTAAGGAGTATAAAAAAATACTCTTACTGAAAAGGTGTTGACCTACTTTCCATGTGGAAGGGACCTAAACCATTAAAGTACCAGCTGACAAGCCATGGAGGCAGCCACCTTCCTATGCTTCAAAGGGGACAGTGTTTTTTGTTGCCTGTAGTCTGTGTGTAGTTACTCTGATTAATACTAATATTGCATGCGATTGAATTCTGTGCTCATGCTTGTTTCCATTTTATTCCTTTTAAAGAGTATTTATCCATGTTGTTTTGATGGAGTTGTTAGCAACAGTAAACCAGATGCGCAGAGGTTTGCTGTTGGGATACATAGGCTGATGGAAGTCCAGGCTGAGATAAAGTGGACAGAAATCATGATTTTTGTCTTATAGTGGAATGGGTTAGTTGTTTTTTAAGTTGGGCAGTTGCTTTGCTAGGGAGTTTTGCTATGCAGTTGTCTCCAAAGGGTTCCCATCTTGGTGGTTTCAGCACAGAGATGGAGAGTGTGATGTGGTTGGGGTCTGTCCTGTCCCTTTTGTCTTACAGTTTGTCAGGCCTCGCTCTGGGAAGGCGATGTGCGCTGCTGCTGTCAGCTCTGTTTTGCAAGTAAATACATGTTTTTGGTTTCTGTGGATCTCATTCCAGCATTTTACCGGGATTAGTGTGTACGCATGTGCACGTGAGAGGTGAAACAGTAGATGAAGCCTAGTGTCTGCAGACAAAGAGGTTGGTGACAGTTCTATATCTGTTAGAGTCAAGGACATTGTGGTTAGGAGTGCGTTTCGTATTTCACATGAGCCGGGTGGGATACATCGAGAGAGTGACTGGGGGTTCTGAAGACTTCCATGTTACCCTGCTTATATGCCCATAATGCTCTTCTGTGGATTGCTTGCTTTTGAGATATTGATACTTCTGTCAATTTAAAATAAACACTAAGATAGAAAGTAATGTAAAAAGTTCGTGTGCTCACTGTAGTTGAAGCAGTGTGACTATATAAAGATCAGTTAGAGGGTCTCTGGGCAAATTTCTCAAATGGAAATTTTGAATTAGTAATTTCCCAGTTAGAAGTGCACCGCTTATATCCTTCCCTTTTCCTGCTTTTATGATTTTTCTGCAGTCCTTTCTCCTCCCCTTATCGTGCCTTGACCATAACCTAATTCTTCTCCTCCCATAGATATGCTTGTTGCCAACCTTTTTTTCCTCCTCATCTTTCCTCTTGTGGCTGTATTTCCCTTTATTCCCTGCATTTTCCTGTTATGTAGTTTTCTTTATCAGGTAGTATTTTGTGATATTGGCCTTAACTTTGGTAGAAGCAGCCTCACTGTCTCCTATTTCTTAACAGTTTTCAGAGGATTCTAGACTTTTTTCCTCAGTAAAGAAGATGCTTATAGAAGTGACAAAGAGCAGAAAATGTTTTGAGGGACTGCAGTAGTCCTTGGGTTGGGAGTCTTTGTCATTTTCCAGCTAAAAGTAAGCAGAATACAGAAGTTCCTGGTAGCCTCTGTGCTGGCTGTTTGGAAATATGTTGCTACTTCACAGCTTTCTGGGTCTTTTTATGGGTCTCCATTGCTTGTGCTGAGGGCACCACTGGAGTCGATGACAATTTCTGGAAGCTCTGACAGAGAGCACTTGGAGTTGGTGTCATCCTGTCAGTAGCAGTCTTGGTTTGGGAACATGAAGCCATGTTTGCATAAGGAGAAAATATCTGCTTTTTGTTGTTGCCTTGTTGCTTTTCTCACAACTTCTTGATGTTGTTAATGTCTTTGTTCTAGAAAAGAAGCTCTCCTTTCCCTCTCCCTCCCCAGTCTTCACCTTCCCCTTCTGTTCCCCACCCTCTGTAAGACCTAATGATTAACTTGGGTGTAAACAAGGTCACTACGGTGCCTGTAAGAGCAGTGATCAAACAGGCTTCCATAAATCTCTGTTTTAAATAAAAGTCCATCACTGGATAGTTAACAAACAGGAGTACTCTCACAGGTTAAAATGAATCCGCCTGGTTGTACGTTCTTCCCTTACAAAGGAGCACACCAAAGTATTATTCCTGAATTTACATTTCCAAATAGATCCTTGGGCATAGTGAGCAATTTCTCATGATTTGGAGGTTTGAAAATTTGATCATTAGCTGGAGATTGCCACACAGTACTAACCATGTGGCAGATCAACCTATTTTATGTGAAAATAAATTCTAGCTTGAAGAAGGTATTTGATTTCTTTAAATAGCTTGGAAGTAAGGCTCTGTAATACTTGAGATAAAGTATGCATTCAGGAGAGAGGCTGCTCAGGCAGCTTGAAGTTGGTCAAAACAAACAAATTGCTGTCTTTCAGTAAAGTTCATGATATTTCTGGATCAACTGTAATATATTTTTGTGGGCAAATCACTTCTAAGTGGGTCCCTTCAAACTCAAGGTATTTTATGATTCTAAGTTTCCATGCCTTTTAGTTTTATACAGTCTTAATTATAACTGTCAGAAGTCACTTTTACAAAAGGATGTGACTTTTAAAGATGGGGAGCAAAAAAAAAAAAAAACTTGTTAGGATTTTTGTAATCTGAATTAATAGGTCTCGTAAGTCCATTCTGTGATTAAGGTGACTAGAACTCCTGTGAAAGATCAGAAGAAGAGAACATAATATATCAGCTTTCATCTGGAAAGTTATGCTGAAGACAGAATATGATTTTGTTAGAATCAAGTGGCTCAGCTTCTTCGAAATCTTGTGGTTCAAGGACTAGCAAAACTCTGAGTATTTTGCAATCCACATATATGAAATATATATAGCTTGGTTTTTTTCTACCCCATTCTTCTCATCAAGTATAATGTTGGTCACAGACCTAAAATGGTTCTCAATTTCACACAAAACCTTGCATTTAGTACTTCTGATTATTTCTACTCTCTGTACCAATTTGCAAAAAAAACCACTGGAGTTTGTAATAGCTGGTAGTGGAAAGCATAAGGCCTCTGAGCACCAACAAGGTGGTAATTTGTTTGAAAACTTACAAATGTTACTTAAAAGGTAGAGGAGGAATAAGTAGAAGGAAAAAAATGAACTACAAGGTAACTTGGAAATAGAAATTGAGAAGGGGAACATATTGGATTTAAAAAAAAAAGGGTACAAAAATGATTGGACGCGTTGTTTTTAGGACAGTATTTGCATCCCTTTGTTTCTGGCCTGGTTTTGACCTGTTTCAGGGACTTCTGGATCTAGTTCATTATTTATTAGATATTGTGTTAAGAACAAGTATGCTTTTTCCTCCCTTGCTATTGCCACTTCTCTCACATGTATCAATATCCCAGGGTAGGGACATTACACTGAAGAGCTTTGTCTGTAAAATTTTATTGTTAACAGGTATCTCATGTTGTTAGTATCCAACTTATCAGCCATACCCTTGTGATTATGTACCTGGGGTAGCTAGAGCAGCATCTACGTTCTGGAAACTGTAATATGCTCTGATTCATCAATGTAAGTGTACAAGGAGTATCTGTGGGCTTTAAACTTTTTTTTTTTTGAAGTGCAACCATGAGAATGAGGAACAGCGACTGAACTTGATGTGAAGCAGGAACAAAGACCTATCAGAGTGATGCAGAAGTTAATAGGTGACCTTTTAATCACTGCCGTTAATACAGCAGCAGAACTATAGGTTATTTTCGGTGCTAAATGTGATGTTAGAGGTTCAGGATCAGGGTCTCTGTGTAAAGGATTACACACACACACACACACACGGACCCCTCTAAAAGGACTAAATTGTGTCAGACTTTAAGAATCCAAACCGTTTATGGGATTTTCATACCTTTGTGCATCTCTTTTACAAACACAACTCAAAGCCTGAAGGGGAGATTGCGCACTACACACTGTGCTAGTAGTGGGGCTGTTTCGTGGTTAGTTTGATTATCACTTTCGTAAGTGTTTACTGTTTATCATAATCTAAAATCCAGTTTAGAGACTCCTCCCCCTGGGTTTAGGGTACAGTTGTAGACATGGCTGATCTGAAGTTTGCTGTAGTTGGAATTGGAGGCAGTCGTACTTGGGATGAGGGAGAAATGCTGTCCTTACAAGATGTGTCAACTACTGGGTTAATAGATATTTTCTCCATGGGTGGCTTGTCATCTTTTAGGAAGTATCTGCCTATTCTTGCCTTTTTTAAGTGTTGAGTTTCTGTAATAGTTTCTGTCCTTTCAGCTGTTAGGCTTGTGCTTGATAGATACTGGCATAGGTATAGTGATTTTTTGGGGTAAAACTGATTATTGATTAACTTGTTTTATGTGAAAGCCAAGCCCAATTTTAAAAAGTTAACATAAAAAGAAAAAAGATATTTTGATATTTCAAAAGTAACTTAGTAACTTTTTTTTTAATGGTGGCACTATTAATAGTGGATAGTGGCATAGAAAAACACAGTATGAGGAAAAATTTACGATGCATGAGAAATCAGTGATGCCATGTAGACAAAGAGAATTGTTAAATGCATGACAATAATGAGCTGAAGAAGCATTACTTTGTAGTGTCAGCAGGCAAAAAGTGATACATGTTGAAATACAGGTAGTTATATTTTACTGAGTTAACTCTTTTTCCCTGTGAAGCAGGAACATTTCCTCTTTCAGATAGTTTTGAATTTTTGACACCTTGAAGTTTCATCTTGGGATAGTGCTGATGTAATGTTAACACATCAACAGCAGTAAAGTACACTGCAATTGAGATTACAGGAATTTATCAGGGGAATGGCTTTTTAAATTGTACAGGAGTGCTCCCATGTCTGGTGCTGTTTTGAAGATTATTTTTAAATTTGCCTGTGAATTACATTAAAACAGTAATAACAAAGTAAGGTGAGCTATAAAAGTACAGTGGTAGGGAAGCGCCTCTTGGTAAGGTGAATCTCATATGTCTGCTTCTTAGAAAACTGGAGCAAGGAGATTTTGTGAAAGATGGGGAGCAATCTGCTGAAGGACATACCCCTCGATAGGGAGTAAAATGTTGCTTCGCTTGAGTGATATTATACAAGATGACAGATGGTAACATCTGGGTCCCAGAAGACCAATCTGACCAGCAGCCTGAGATGTTGATGTGACGGAGCACAGACAGCTTTGAACCGCTTAGGCAGTAAATGTAGTTAGCATGTCTTCAATACTTTATATCTGGGGATAGGGTGAGAGCGGTGTCTTGCAGGAAGGACTTTTATTTTTGATCTGTCAAGCACCAACAATGCAGAGATCCCGGCTGGCTGTGTCCCATCTCCTTCCCCTCTCTTTCCTCAACCGTAGTACTTAAAGAAGGGCAAATAGGATTGTCAGCTGTACCTTGTAGGGCCATGCATTAGAGTGCTAGCTATGCTTCCTGCCGTCCCGCACCGCACTGTACTCCTCGCAGTCTCCTACATCTTTTAGCATGCGCTGCCTCTTGTCCAACATCCCACCAGTCATTAAAGTGTCATCCTATATTCATCAAGTCCATGGTGCCGAATACAGTCCTGCAACATCATTCTGGTTCTTCCTATACGGCACTTACATATTTCCTAAAACCGGTGCCTTGCACTGTATCATTCTCTGCCAGGCTGTGCACTTGTGTCTCAGGGGTGGTGTGTATTGTTCCACAACACAGATTTTTCCAGCCTGCTGTTTGGAGCATTTCTCTGGTGCACTGGCATGCTTCCCAGAAGATGCTCAAACACAGCCAGACCACCTGATGGGGCCACTCATCACCTCTAGTTTGGCTCTCTGTTGCTACTTTTGCTGTGGGTAGGAGCTGGAGGGTTTTCTGGTAGCGGGGATGGTGGTATGGTGCAGATGAGAAGCAAGAGGATTAGGGATGTTGGAGAGAGGGGTGGGATGGATGATGGGAAGACTGTGACTAGAGGGGTGGTCTTCAGCTATGCAACATGACTTACAGACTGTCCTAATTCCATAATTTCCACAGCTTCCAGAGCTTTTGCCTCTGGGGGCTTAAATGATTCCATATTCCTGCTGTGAGTGAAGCTACAATATGAATTTCACTAAAACAATAAAAGGAAATTAAATTGTTTCCATTAAAAAGAAATCTAGTTCCTGTAATCTTGTGGATGGCTGTACGGCTAGCACTGGAACTGTGTTTTAGGTTCAATGCAATTATGCTTCTGTAAGTGAAATGATAAAGTATTTAAAGGCTTGTTTTGAGTACCAGTTCTCCTGTATAAAATGTGTTAGAATAGTGGTATAAAAACAAAACAAAATGAAAAAACATTCAGTGTGGTTGTGCGAGTTGGAAAATTCTGAGAAATGTATTTCTTTGTGGTTGCATTGATTTAGTGAAAAACATCTGTATCTGTCAGTAGCAGAAATAAGATTTCTTTCAAGCTTCCTCTGGAGCTGTAAGGGGTGTGAGGAAACACACCTCCCTGTGTGTGGGGTCCACAGCAGGGTCTGGTGGCGGGCAGCAGGGGAGATGTGATGTGGCATGATTCAGGGCTCTGACAGATGAGCTCTGCTGGGTTCAATGAAATGAATCTTCTGAGGTCAGGCTGTCCTCTCTCATGTGGCCTTCTGACTGAGCGAGCAAGTCAGGGTGTTGGGCCAGCCTGAAGCTGAAATGGTGACTGGTTTCTTGCCTCAGTTCTTGTTGCCACCTAGCTGCAGAAGAGACGAATGCCATGAGGGGTTCATTTCTGAGATAGTCATCCCAAATATTCTGTACAGGGGAGAGCACGTGGTGAAGTGGATTGATTCCCTGCAAAGCCTAGTGGAGGGGTGGACAAATGTCTTGTCTGTATGTTCTTAACTGCTGCTTCTGCTGACAAGATACCACTCTGCTTTCATTTCTGTCCAAACCGTACTGTTCCTAGCCAAAACTGGTATTTAGATCAATAGAATGAATAATTTTTTAGTGAAAGAGAGCAACAGACCTACCCCGACTACAGAAGTTGCAAATTCATGTTGGAGTATAGTTTTGAAGTGTATTTAGTATGAAGAAAAAGCAAACCAAAACAGGCCTTAGCGGAGTGAGAAAAAGGCATACTGGAATCATCAGCGAGTTTCCTCCACTTTTTGCTTTTGATTCTATTGCTTGCTTTTGTTTCCTGCTGGAAGAAGATTTAGTGTTCTTTGAGCTTGTGTGTATTGGGAACAACTGAGCACCCAAGATGAGTTTTTTAAGTCCTGGGTGGAACAGAGTCCCCACATTTAAACTTCTTCGAATATTTCATTGCCAAAGCTCTGATACAGTACGTGAGGATGACGCGTTATGTCACCGATAGCTTGTAAGATGGATTCATTTATCCTGATGTTTATGGAACAGTTCTAGCTCACTGCTTGAGTGGAATTATGAAGCTGTTCTACACTGGTGTAAAGAAAGTAAGTAAATCTCCTTGATGCCATGTTTAAACAACACTTTTAGATTAGTCATGGACATCATTTGCAAGCAACAAAATAGGATAAAAAAAAATTTCCAGGTTGTAGGAAGGATCTGACTGTTTTTAGATCTTTTAAATCCTGTTGCATCTATCACTTGGCACAGCCACTTAGTCATCTTTCTTGCCTCCACTAGTGCATGGATGTGGCTTTAAAGCCACGTTGAGTGATTTGTTTTTTACCTAAAAAAACGCGCTGAAAGCTTCATATTTGCTGACTCTGTCAGTCATGTATGTACAAGGAAAATGATTTTATTAGGTTGTAACAAACACTAGGGTTTGTTCACTGGACGTGATTGCTGTCAGAAGAGTTTAACTGAAATGGTACAGGAATATTCTTTTTTAGTAACAATTATGCATGAATTGTTCTGCCATTACAGTAGTCTACTACAATGTGCAGAGCCATCATATTTAAGCTCTGTGGGTTTAAAATAATTTTTCTGTGGGGATAAGTTGGTTACTAGATGTAATGCTAAAAACTCAATGGGAAAAAGCAACAAAATCTGGGTCGTACTTGCTGGAAGTGCTTCTATTCCAGTGGAGAGCCATTCTAAACTCATTTAATTGCAGCTATTTTAAAACGCAGCCAACAAACAAATAGGCATGTGTTTGCATGTATTGGTATATTAGGCAAAGAAATGTTTTCTTGTTTCAGTCTGGAATTTATAGTAGTTCTTAGATGCTACTTGAGCAATAAATATTGATTAAGTAAAAGCTCTAGAAATGCCTCGTTACAGCTACAGTATACTGCCATTGCATTTGGTTTGTGTTGCCTTGCTAATGCTGTAGTGTATTGTACCCAGGGAATTAATGCAAGTTGCATCTTCCCACAAGTAGGATATTGTTTTTGCTGTGAAGTCAGGGAGGATGTTGTCAGCAGTGTCCCTGGAGATATCTTGTGGTGTTGGCTAGTAAACTATTTGGGCTTGTCTGCCCAGGGCAGGTGTGTTCTCTATTTTAATGTTTTTTTAAATGCATTTGCTGAGTGTTGGCCTTCATAGCATATTTTGTTGGAACTTAAAGTGCCAGATCTATCTGCAGAGAACATATGGATATGCTCTACTTTCATCTGATTTATGTAGTTTGCCAAACAAAATCTGTTATAGCACAGAAAGATTGCTTTTGCCAAATGTAGCTGGTCAGTAAGTGATGTAGTTGATTCTTAAAAAAGAAAACCGAAGCACGAGATGTATTGTGTGGGGCTACTTCATCACACAAACTTTGCAGACATGAAACCTTGATGCAGGCAGCAAACGTACACCGTAAGTGAGCAGGAAAAAATGACGTACATCATGTTTTTCTCTTCTTTGTTTGTCCTTCATCCAGCTTTCTCTGGTCAACAGTCCTCTTCTGGTTGGTGGCTGGGATTAACGAAGAGTTAGAGCTGAGATGCTGCCAGCTGTTTGAGGTCTGAATGTGAGCCCTTGGTTGTGGTTCCCATTCTTCCTTCCTGGAAACATGTTTCCTCAAGATAAGCATTTGCTGTTGCGCTGCAGAGCCTGGCTGCCCAGGGCTGGCTGAGTCCTTAACAGAGGGTCTTTCATCCCTTCCTTCTTTCTTTCAGTTGAGTCAAAATTTCGACCTTAGAAGCCCAGCAGTACTTAATGGCCTAATATTCAGAGGTGAAGTCAGTTGCATTATCTCAAAAAAGTCACTGAGATTAGCTAGCGTGATTCAGTAAAGCCTGACTAGGCTGCAGCCTAGTACCTGCAACAGGGACCCAAAGCTGCATACAGACATCCAGTCCAGCTCTGCTGATGGAAAACACGACTGTATATGTATTCTGACACATCTATCTTGAAATCAGTGGGAATATAATGCAATAGATTTTTTTCTTGGTATTCTCTACTTCTTCATGTCTAGAGGGAATGGCCTGCCAAATTGAAAAAGCCTGTAATTTCTCTCTGTGGTTGTGGCACGGTGATTTATTTTTCAGTGCATTAAAGTATGACATGATTGGCTTATGTCTTCATGCTTTTATCTCTTTTATAAAGAGATTTTTCTGGTTAAACCTGTATTTTGTCATGCTGCGTCTGAATGTCTGGATTTTTTTTATTTTTTTTTAGAAACATGGTATGCCAGCACAATTCTCTGTTCAATTTCTATAGCATTACATTTTAATTTTGTTTTTAATTTGAAGCCTTAAAGCTATGTTGTAATAAGAAAACACCTATAGAAAATAGCAGAAATAACTCTCTCCCCAGTTTTTTCCTGAGTTCACTGAAAAAGAACCATTAAAAAGAAAGAAAACTCAGCTTTGAGTTTTAGCTGAGATATCTTCACCAGTAAATACCACTTTCAGAATTCTCATTTACTACAGAATTGCTTTCACCTCAGTTTGTTGTATGCTACCATCCACTCATGTGAAAAATATTTTTGCAGTCCTGGTGCAAGTTCACTCATTTTCAGCTGAAGATACAATTTCTAAATTAATTCACTCTTGCAATTTCCCTCTCACTGCTAATGTCTCAAGCTGGATTACAACCCACAAGAACAGCTGTGTGATTCTCTGTGATCTAGTATTACTTGGGTCTCTTTTTAAAACAAACAAACAAACAAAAAAACAGAAAACCATTGTGTAAAGGCTTTGCATATATATCTTTAGGTTAAGTTGATATCACAATTCAGTATTATGTGTTTAGCCCTTTCCTTTTTTTTTTTTTCTTCTGTATAATAGAGTTTTTGCACTTTGGGGAAAATCTTGTGCCACTATTACAGTGAATACTAACATGAATAGTAGCTTTGAATAGTGAAGAGATAGTTTTCTTAAGTTTTTGGGTAGAAGTAATTAAACGGAAGCTGCCATTTACATGTGGTGCTGTGTGTAGCACAGCTGTGGAAGCCCTGTGTCCTGTTCTATGTAGCTCAGCATCCCATACTGTGCCTTTGCCAGAAAGGTGTGTGTCTAGGAGGATGGTAGGAAAGACATACTGCGTGTTCCCTTCAGTAAGCTCTCTCTAGCCTTCAAATGTTTCTGTTTGTCTTTCAGAATCAGACATGATTTCTGTGGCATTTTCTTTCATGAACCTGTTTACCGTCCCCTGAACCCGTATGGATTTCGATCATTCACTGCATACTGCTGTGTGAAGAAAGTCCTCTTTGCTTGTTTGGACCTGTTACACGCTGGCTTCATTTGCTCTCCCTAATTCCTGTATAGGAAGAGACAATGTACAATCAGGTCTCTTTCTGTGTTACTCTGCCACTTGTGGTTTTATAGCCCTTTATCGTATCCTTCTCCTCCCTACTATCTTTTCTTCTGTAAAGACTCTACTCTTACTCATGTCTGCTTAGTTTCCTGAAAATATTTTGTGAGGGAAATCTAAGTAGCTTAGATTACATTAGCTACAAAACCACTCTTTTTTGTAGAGAGAGGTCTTGCTTTGCAAACTTGCTGGAGTTCTTTGAAGGGTTCAGCAAGTGTGTAGACAAAAGCTATTTTCACTCTTCCTTAATACATTTCATTTTGTGATTTACCGTGTGAAGTATTGAAGCATGTAGTTGTCCTCCAGTGTACAGGCTGGAGCATGATAACGAGGACTGCTGGAATGGTCTCAATCAACTTTGTAGAGAGGACTGAAAAGAGTATTGATAGGCCTTCTGCTGTGTTTTCTGAGGTTGTTTCTGTATTGAAGTGACTAAAAGTTAAAAGCAGTTTCTGTAGCCCTTCTGGTCAGGATGGTTTACAAACCAAATTTATCCATGAATTCTTCTATTTCAAGACAAAGCTTTCAGTTTTGGATTCAGGAGATGCTAAGGGATTTATGGATGGTTTGCAGTCAAATTAATGGATTTATTTTGAGGTATTTTGAACACACGTATAGGTAGTCTGTTTTTACAGGCCAGATATGTTAGCTGGAAATACTGAAAATAGGAGCACGTTGCAGAAGTCTTTTTGTGCTACTGTCATAGGAGATTACAGAAGGGACAGTCAGGCATTCGTTGTCAAAGCTGAAGGCTTTTCCCTTTCCTTTGTCTGTTCGGGTGTGTTGTTCATGAGAGAGTTGCCCTTTGCATCCCTGCTGGTGGGAAGAGGCCAGCAATTCACCTGGTTCTATCCCCGCTCAGTGGGAGGGGATGGACAGGAAGCTTTTGAACCATTCTTGCTGTTCCAGGCAATGTCTGTCCTCAGCAAAGCTAGACCTAACTCCTGGTGAGTCAACAGGCATGCCTTCTTAGTTAGGATGCAGGTGATTAAACAGAGATGTGGAAGAGGTACTTTCAATTGACTACATTTTGAACTTGCTTTGTGAATGAGCTATTTTATGCAGGAGACATGATGGTGGTAATGAGCTGCTCTCATTCTTCAATTCTGGTGGTGTTTTTTTTCCTAACTCATTGATACTTTAGATGGTGATGATGCTATGAGTGATTGTGAAACTATTTGAATTAAAAATTGAAAGAGGAGGTTGTTTTACCTTTCTACACTAGACAATAATTCAAATATCTCTTGAAGGCCTTTATTTATTTTTTTTCTTGGCAAACTAAGGCTTTTGAGCTCTGTCCCCTATAAATGGCTCACACCAAAAACTAGACTTTTGTTTTGAAAACTTATGGAAAAATAAATGCTAAAGCAGTCATGGTAGCTGAGAAACAATTGGGATATGGGTCCTAGAAAGTCAGGTCTTAGCTAGGGCTCAGTTTACTACTGAATTAAGTTTCCATTGACTGCTCTAGATTTACCATTGTTTTAAAGGACCTTGAATTTCTTGTTAAAGTCATGGCTGGCTCTGTTTGTCTGTAACATTGCAGGAGGAGAATGGCATCCATGATGTTACAGTGGAACAACATTCCCACTACATTGAAGAAGTTCTTATTAAACAAAACTGTGTGTTAAGCCTGTTTTCTTTCTTCTGGAACTTTCTTTTCAGTTCCCCTTTACCCTGTGCCTGTTCTACTGAGCTGCTTTAGCTTTTCACAGCTGTCTTGCTCACACTTTTTTCTTAATTTTAATCTGCCTTCTCAGGTGTTGGTTCACCTGCTTATGATGAATTAGCACTTTCTTCTTTCTAATGTTCATTTGTTGCCTTGATTTCCCTCCTACTTTTACTTTAATTCGAGTTGTGGAAATAGCTTCCTCCCTTCATTTCCTACACCTATCACAATAAGTTATAAAGGGAAGTAGAATATAAATGATGATTTAATAGCATGTATCGTGGGGTATGTCAAAGATTCTCATAGAACTGATGGCCTTTCAAAGCTAGAGAGAATGGATAGATGTGTGCAAGGAGTCTTTTGAGTCTAAAATTGGCAACTGAGGAGACCCTGAAGGGAGAACTAGAATAAGAGTGACTTTCTTAGTGGGAAAGGACAGATTCTTACAACACTTGAATTTTTTTTTGAGGTGATGAGGCAAAAACAATTTTGTCAGTCCCACCTAGGCAGCTATCCAAGGTCCTCGGGAGCCCCTCGATGGGCTGAAGGGGTGTAGCTGAACCCAGCAGCTACCCTGAGACACCAGCTGCTGTCAGTTTGGTGAAGTCACCCAGCAAAGAAGAGATTGAGTACATATTCATAAGGATAAGGCTATATTTCTTGAAGATGGTGAGTGATGATCCCCATAGTGGTGCTTTGTGGAGGGGAAGGTCTTGTCCTTCCTCTGTTCAAGTGGCTTGTGTTCTGCTCACTCCCTTTTGTCAGCTTTGACATTTTATGAGTTATCCTGAGAATCTATTCAAGTTCCTGAACTAACAGCAAATGATTCCAGTCACCCTCCAGTTTTCACTTCCCCTCCCTTACCCATCCTCTTGCCCTGTCTGCCTGCACCTCCTCTCCCTCAAGTCATGTTTGAGTATACAGAGTCAGTGGTCTCACAAGATAGGAAAGTAAGGGAGAGTGGGATGGAGGGAAGAAAGAAGGTGGATCAGCTGACTTTTGGACCTGTGGCCATAATAAATTAGCTGGTTTTATTGATTTATTGTAGGTAAATTAGTTGCTGATATCCAGCACAGAAGTTGAATGAAAAGCACAAAACTACTTAATGACTGTACTAGTAGTGTCTCTAGTATTTTGGTAATCAGATATGTCACTGCTGAATGGCTGATTCCTATCAACAGTAGAAACGTTAATTCTCTCTGAATAGTAAACTGATATTTATGGCTTGGACCCAAATCCCCCTTTTTATCCTCCACAAAGTTATTTTTTCCCCTCAATTCTTATTCAAAATAACTTTCTTAATCTTGGAAACAGACTGAGATTGCTATCAGTGCAAATGTGTAAATGTAAGCCCTGTTCTAATGTTTTTGCATGAATGTGAGGTATTGAATATCTTCTGGGATGCTTTGCATGGTGGTGGAAGGTTATTTTAGACAGAAAAGTCTAGACAGTTCTTAGGATCTGTTGCACATCTCTACACCTGCCAAAATTTGGGAGGTAGTTTTGTGCAAATTACACTGGTGTTCCGCAAAAGGTTTTCAAGATACGAGTGACATTGTATTGTACTTTTTTTTTTTTGGTCAAAATCAGTGCTGTTATTGTGGTAAAACTAGTTTTGGTACCATTACAATTGGTATTTCTATTTCCATCTGTACTCATTCTCTAACAGTTATGTAAGAAAGAAGGACGCTATCTTTCATGCATGGTTTTCATTTATGTACATGAAATAATACAAAATTCTCACATGCAGTTGAGAAGTGCTTTTTAAACACATGTAGAGTGGAAAATGAATAGGTTAGACTTCAGCAGGCCTCCTGAGTGGGTGAAGGAGATAAATGTAGATGTCTTTTCCAATGCCAGAGTCTTAATTGGATTTTTGAAGACATAAATACTAAAAAGTATTTTCTTGCTTGAACATGCTAATATTGTACTGATTTATTTTGATATGTCTGAATTTAAATCACTGAACTAGCTGAATTTATTTCTCAGCCATTGTATTGGTAACATAATTCAGAATATGGTCCTGAACTAATACAAAGTGAACCAGCCACAAGACAGCTTGACTTGCAGCAGGTTTTTGTTTGCCTTGTCTGTATAACCTGTGAGCAAACAGTAAGTTCTGTACGTATAAGAAGGTAGAAACTTCCTGTGCAACTTGGGTGTCATTGTCAGTTATGAGATACCTGTTGAAAATCACTTGGCAACTAGGAAAGTGTCTTTCTGAGTAACGTAGACTGTTTCTATAGCTGTTAATTCATCTAAGTTTCTCAAAAATATTTAGACTTTGCTAACAGGCAATACAAAGTCTATGTGAGGTGCTGAAGTTCACAGAGAGAATAGATGGAAAGAACTAAGATGTTTGGGAGAAGGGAAAAATGAGCAGTATGTTTAGATTCCCAATAGCATTTCAATGCTGACTTTTAGACTTTAATATTATTTAGTTTATTTTATTGAACTGATTTAGGAGTCATTTTTCCTCCCGTTTCCTTTCCCTCTTGGAGAAATAGGATTTTTTTGGTTTGCATGTGATGTTTAAACATTTCATTCATATGACAGAAAATTAAACAGTAGGCTATAAATGTGGTTGCAATCTCAATTAAAATGTTTAAGATTTTTCCATATGTCTCTTAGAAACAGTAATAACAACGCTAATATTAGTAAGCTCATCTTAAACCATTAGTGAATGCTTGCTGTAAGTGTGTGGGTTTGTGTCTTCACTTTATGCTTTTTATAGTTTTGGTCACTTAAATATATTTCTGTCTGAGCAGCTGTGCCTCTATGTTGACCATTTTGAATTAAAATTTGTATGATTTTATAATATTTTACTTTACAAAATAGTCCTATTGTGTGATCATAGAAGTATTTGTTTTTAAGTATTCTGACTAAAAATATATTTTAGAAGTAGCCATTCAAGTTGTAATAGACCTTCAAGAACAGATGAGCACGAATTAAAAGAAAAACAAAATGACAAAGAAATCACAGGCAACCTGAAAGCCATAGTTGTATTTCTTGGATGAAATATACGTTTGTAGGTCTCATATTTTAGCACAGAATGAGGTTCCAGAAAGTTGTGTCAACACACACAAATGATAGTAGGCAAAAGCAACAGTGTGTCCAAGAAACTTGAAAAATAAAAAAAATTATTACATGCTAACTAGTGTTTCATTTTAGGCGTTTGTGCAATTTGTAATGGAAACTATGGGCTTTCAATGGCAAACGATGGGAAACAGTGGTCTGCAGGACAGCATTAAAAATTGGGAATGCCAAATATGTGCTCTGTATGTCAGCCTTCTTGAGAATTTGTTTTAAAAAAATCAATTGTTAAACAATGAAGGCCAGATCATTTTATTATTTTTCCTGGGAAAAGAGTTTGTATAGCCTAAGGGAGAAATTGGTGCCTGTGGGAAACAGAACACTGGGCTCAATTTTCAAAATTTATGAGGCCTTGCCAAGACAGATGGGAAGAAAAAAGAGTGCACCCCAAACAACTGTAGCCCTGGGAGACTATGCTCATCTTGCATGCGGGATTTCACATTCATAATTATGCTTAAAAATCAAGCTGTACACACCAGTAGCTCTGCACATGGAGGAGTCAAGCTTGTCAAGCCAGATTTTGCTGTGTTGCAATAATTAAGCTTGCATGAGTCATATAAAGGGGAGACTGTTAAGTGCCAGGCTCTCTGTCCTCACTAATTTCTTAGTGAGTATTATAAAGGCAAGAGATGTGTGTGAAGTAAGCATGTGCCTCTGACAGCGCATAATTCGCAGATCTTCTGTGACCAGACATTGCAAGGCAGCACTGACAGCTCGTGCTGCTGTTAGGAAGTGAGCACGTTTCATGTGAGTCCTGGAGCCCCCCGTGTGGTTTGTCTGATTGCTTTCTTGGCATGTGCTGGGAGTGCTTGTTTTCCAGGCTGCTACTGCAGCTTGACGAGTTGAACTGAGTGCTTGTCTTCTGTCTTTTGTTTCCTTGTGGTTCAGGATGCTATTAGTGTTTCTCATCTGCAGCAGTCAACATCCTGTCCATCTAGATGGCTTCCTTGTGAGCCAGTGTAGTGGATAAACATCCTTTTTACAGTTACAAGTTCAATTTTTTTAAAACTGAATTGTCAAACAACATCGTTCTTGTGGATGCTACAAAGGAGATGCTGAGTATGTAATCTGAATTTTGTGTCAACTGTTTTCAGTGAATGTGATGCATTTCTACAAAACAATTCTAATTGGATCTGTTCCTTTTGCTCTGGCTAGTATGTTGAAGTGGAACAGGACATAAAGAGCACTACATCATCTTTGAAATAACACATCCATCCAAATGTTTTTCCCTAGACTACTGCACACAAGATCTTTAAGAACAGACAAAATGAGAATACACAAGAAAACAGGATTAATGCATGAAGTTTAGTTAAATAAAATGAAAGAGAAAAATCCTTTCTCTAATCAGTTTAAGCAACAAAAGAGGGGAAAAAGGTACTGTAGAAAACAGGATCATACAATCATAATTTAAAGCAAGGATGTTGGTGTGACAGTTAAAAATGCTCCAAACTGTTTTAAAAATACTTTGTAGCTACAAAAATAAATTAGATTTCTTACTGATGTATGCTGCTAACTTAGCAAGGGGGAAAGAACGGCTGATTCAGGAAGCTGTAGGGGCTCATAAATCAAGGGAGTAATGAGATTTGAGCCAAACATCATTTTGATTGCTTTGCTTTTGATTGTTCCATTTTCCTGTCATCATTCAGCCCTTTTGTATTTATGTGGATGAGGGACTGTGGGGTTTTGTTCTTTTTTTGTTTGTTAGGGCTTTGGGCAATATCTTTGTTCTTTCCTTGTCTTGTACTTGTTTTGGTTGGCTATTTTTTATTGTTGCTTTGGTTGCTCTTCAGGGTTTTGGATTACTCTGAGGGCTGAGTCCCCTGATAGATAGCTTTGCCTGTGCTGACACTAGAGGGACATTCTTAACTCCTTAGCTTGGTCCACAAAGAACAGGTAGGTCACACATTGACTTACGTGACCTCAAGATCCACAAAATCTACGTGCTCCGTTTCTGCGCTGCTGTGATACAACTTCCAATCTTCAGTCTCAGTGCAAATTTCTTTCATAATTTGACACCACATATTGTCTGCAGTTCCACTTATGCTTTTTCTTCTTTTTTAATGGAGTGGGGAAGGGAAAGGAAATGCAGAAAGTGTAATCACCTCCTCTTCTCTCTCCCTCTCTCTCTCTTGTGTTTTGTTAGGCCTGGATGATTGCCTGCAGCAGTATGTCCATAAATTTGAACGGGAGAAGATAAATGGTGAACAGCTGTTACAGATTTCTCACCAGGATCTTGAAGATTTGGGTATCACACGGATTGGACACCAAGAACTGGTTTTAGAAGCTGTGGATCTCCTGTGTGCACTGGTTAGTTAAGTGGTGAACAGACATACAAAGAATTTCTTGAAGTGCTTTTCTTGTTGAATATCTAAGCCAAATCTAATGAAATCAGAATGCCTGTCTCGCTTTCTGTTGCACATCATGGCAAAAGAGAACAGTAAGAATTTGTTTAATTCTTGCAAGATTTGTGTTAATAACTCTTTAACTTTTTCCTGTTAAGTGGCAATGTTGATTCAGTTGCACTTCTAAAGAGAGGTGTTGGCTGAGTAGCGTTATTAGATTGTGTGGCTCCTGTTAGTGAACAACGATTAAAATTGCTATTGAGTAAGGTGAATTTGCCACAGAAGATGGAAGACATGCTGCTGAAATGAGAGCTGTTATTGGCTCCTCACATCAGCTGTAATGGGAGCAGGGCAAAATTTTGCAGTCTACATACAAAATGAAGAAAATATTCTTGAAATAAGGAATGTTTTGATTACTCAGTTACAGTGCGAGTTCAACTCATTGGATTCAGAACATAAGCTGTTCCTCTGTCTTACCACCAATACATAACTTCACAGATGCTTTTAAAGCAAACATACTCTGAAAAGAATTAATGTATTTCAGATTGTTTTGCTATGCAGCATCACCAGTGCAGGCTTTATTTAAAAGCTGTTGTCTGGACACAGTTGTGAAGATGTGTTTGAAGTAATGCAGTAAGCGAGCAGCAGAGGTATATACAATGACATCAGTGAGAGAGGTGGGAGAGGGTGCCCTGCGATTCCTCGGCCAGTGCTGGCCTGCCTTTTGTTCATTAGGCAAGGCTTGCAACACAAAGCATATTCTTCTTAAAATGGAGAGTCTTTACGGCCTGTGTGACACGTGCTTTATTTGCTGCAGGGAGGTGCTACAGAGATCATTTGAACTCCATAACCAGGAATGAATTGTGTAGTCCATACTGAAGGAAATGTGTTTAACAAAATAGCTGTTTATAATCTGAAAGACTTCCCAGGGTTGCTCTTATATTTGCAAAACCTTTTATTTGCTTTTCAGTATTTGATATAGCAATTTTTTTTAACCTTTAAGGTGAAAATCTAATAGAGGAACTGAATTAGCCTGAAATGCAATTCATATGGAAGGGGATAATCTGTCGGGCAAGTGAAGGAGTCTGGTGAGTTAGTAAATGTACTGTATACTGTATACAGTCCTGACTGAAGTAATGGATGTGGCAGCCCCTGAAGGCACTTTTTTTCTTCTTCTTAAAATATTAGAATAAAATGAACAAAGCTGGATGACCGCCAGAACCTAAAGCTGTGTTTTATCTCCTACAATTTCCTTCTAATTTCCTTTGTAGACAAAAGTTTTGACCTCAGACTCATTTCTGGAAATCCTTTGTGAAATGCAATTCAAGTTAATGCATTAGACAGAGTTCACATATTGTAGCTGAAATGTCCTTGTTCCCTTTTAAGAGGTGGGGGAAGAATTCCTGTATTTTAGCTATGCCCTTTGTCACCTTCTGCATGCCCTTTCTCTTAAGTTTTTGGGATAATGGTAGAAAATCAGTGTTGATTTTTGTTCCCAAGGGGGTGGTCTGTCTTGAATTCTAGTGATGGCCAGTTTTTTATGTTGCTGTTTCCTTTCTGTGTGAGAGAACAGATTTCTCTATTCCACCTGTATTAGTTCTTTGAAAATGGGTTGAAATATTGATCTGACTTAGTGTTTTCTCTTTTGGTATGTGTCTGTGATGACATTTCCCTAATTTTTGGGAACTTGAATTAAGAAGCAAAGGCATTATGAAGAACTTGCCTTTTGTGATTTTTTTCCACTATGCTTTTAGCTCATAGTGTGGATATGTGGCATTGACTGGGCTGGCCTGAGGTCAGGCTTTGCAAGTTATTGTTCTTGGCGACCAGTAGAAGTGTTGTGTTTGTGGTTTTTTTTTTTTTTTTTTTCCTGACGTTCACCAGTCCTAGAGATCTCAAGAAGTTACCTTTTGTCTAGTTTTGCCATGGCAGGTTTCCAGCTGAGCTTCCTTCCGATTGATGCTTTGGTTCCCTCACACTGTAAGAACACTTGAGTCTCTCTCCAAAGGCAGTAAAGTAGCTGTCTTTGGAGCATCTTTCTCTTGTGGTAATTCTTTTCAAACATTCACCTTACAGAACTTTCCAGCCTCATTAGGTCAGTGGGGAAAAAAGTACAGTGTGAAGGTAGTATGTTCCTTGAGAAAAGGACACCAAATACACTTTTTCTTAGATTTTGTAGGGATAGAGCCCTCTTTCGCATGAATTATACACTGTCAAGCTGAAAATGTCTGCAAGTTATAGTGTTTACTGCAGCAGTAAATGAACTCTAGAATTAATATAGCTGAAAGAAAAGTGAATCTTTCGCAGCTGTTTTCGTTGTTAGGCAGTGTTTCCTAATCTTTCCGTAGCAGCAACATACATTACAAAGCTGCAACTGAAGAGGCAGCAGGAAAGAGTGTGGTCAGGGATAAAAGGTGAAGGTTTCTTGTGAGCTTGCATTTCTGTTGCTCTTGAGCTGGTGCGATAGTCTTCAACACCTGTCCAGAAAAACGTTACTTAGGGAATTTAGAGGACATATCAAAGAAACTCAATTCCCCAGAGGGGGAAAAAACAAAACAGAAAATCCCCAAACACATCAGCTTGAATGCCTCCATCTTTTTGTGGATGATGGTATTTGCTTGGGTGAGAAAAGGGATGGGAGGAAGTTACTTCTTAGTTGACTGAAGTGTTTGGAGAATGGGGAATAAACATACATAAATATGCTTTTTAAACTCATGCAAAACCACAACAGTAGGGGGCAAGGATCCAGAAAATAAGCTTTCTCAGTTGAATAACTGGGGCAAAAAGCATATAGAATGATGGTGAAATGAATGCTTAGTCATCATTCCCTGATGAGTAGGCTTGCCTGTTTGGGCTTAATAAAGATAAAATAACGCAGGTGTTAACAGGAAATTATATGCAAATAGATTCACTTTTAATGTGTTCTTTGTATTAGATTTCTGAATCTTTAACTACACTGTATGATGGGAGAGTTTGGAAGCAAAAAAAAGCAGTGGATTTTTTCCTGAGGTTAGAATGAAGAGATTAGTTTTAAGCAATTTAAAAAAAAAAATTCACTGGTAGTAATGTTCTGCCAGCACATTAGTAGTGCATGAAGATATAACCTCATACCACAATGTTGTCATCCTACCAGGTAACTCCAGGACGGCATTTTTAAAGTATTCTTTATACTGTCATCCCTGTAAAAGGTGCTTGCAAAATTAACCTAGAAAGTACAATGGCCTTTTAAATCCCAAGCTGGATAGCTTACGTACCTGAAGACTTGGTGTGCTGAGTCTGGCCGGGATAGAGTTAACTTTCCCCACAGCAACCCATACAGCGCTGTGCTCTACACTTGTAGCTAGAACAGCACTGATACCACACCAGTGTTTTGCCTGTCGCTGAGCAGCGCTGGCACAGCACCCAGACCCTCCAAACCCCCCAAACCCAGTGGGCTGGGGGTGAGCAGCAGCTGAGAGGGGACATCCCCAGGGCAGCTGACCTGAACCGACCAAAGGGATATTCCATGCCGTGTGGTGTCACACTCAGCAATAAGAGCTGCGGAAGGGGAAGGAGAAGGGGGGGCTCTCATTATGAGGATGTCTATCCTCCTGAACAACCGCTACGCGTATTGAGGCCCTGCTTCCCAGGACGTGGCCGAACACCGCTCGTTGGTGGGAGGTAGAGAATTTTTTCTCTCTCTTTGCTTCTGCGCGGAGGGGGAAGTGAGAGAGCGGTTGTGGTGGAGCTTAGCTGCCCAGCAGGGTAAAACTGTCACAGTTGCGCCTTTGTGCTTATTCCTTATCAAAAGCACCACACCTATGCATCACCTCATAAGATTTCAATTTTCTAGAGGTCTCAAATTTTATTAGGAAGTTTGGGACTCCAGAGGATTCTTCAGGAAACATTTTTGTTGAAAGGGAGAGAGCAAGTATGGGTGATTTTGACAGTATCTTGGGTTAAGTCCAGTGTTTATGTAGGCATACAGTGAGTTGAATCTGCTGTTTAACAGGTGTTCAGTCCATTTTTATTTATTTTTTTCACAGCTAGTTTTCAGGTGGATCATCCAGCAGATCCAGCTCTTCACACTGCGGCCTGTGGAGATGGCTGTGAAGGGCAAGGTGATAGTGCCCCTTGGCAATAGCAGAGCTCTAGATCAGCCCAAGTCAGCTGGGACACGACTGCTGTGGTCTTTTGACTTCGGTTAATCACACTTTATTTTTTCTTTTCTTTCAGCAGCCTGACCTTGAGCAATTACTTGGTCAGTGTACTATTTCTCATTAAGTGTAATGGAGTTTGGAAAGACCACGCTTTTGCATGCATGCTCTCTCTGTCGCATGTGCATGCTCTCTCTTGCTGTAGTCCGGTGTGTGGCTGCCCAGGTTAATGAGTAATGAGCTGCAAATGTTTGACATAAGGTGTTCTTGACCGCTGGCTTCAGTCTCTGTTTTGATGAAAGTAAGTTTGATATTTTAAATCTGGAGTGATAGGAAAATGTAACGTTCTATGGTTCTCGAGCAGCATCTAAAACTTTGTGGTTGCTTAAATAATAATGTATTAAATATTGTAACCTCAGTTCTGTACAATGCTTCAGAAAAGCCTGCTGAGTTCTGCACTACAACTGCATGTCAGTGTGAAGGCTTGTAGGCTGTTTGGTGTGCTGCCACACTATCAGCATTCCTATCTGTCCTGAAATGAGGCTCCAGCACTATGACAATTTAAATTAATTAAAGTCAGCTGCCACCTCCGCCCCCCTTTCCATCCTCTGATTAGTGATCCTTTGTGCTTGCACTCAGCTGACCCTGAGGTGAGTTACTGCAGGCAGCTAAACCAGCTGAGAACACACTACAATAAAAAAAGGAATAGTTTTTTAAATGGTTTGGTTCTCCAAACCAGCCTTCCAACAGACTGGACAAGCAAGAGTGGCACTGCAAGTGAAAGAATGCAGGAATAGGTGGTTATGTGTGCTGTGGTCAAGATAGTGTCAATGTGGACAGAGTCACAGCTGCACAGCTGGAGCACACAAATTCTGTTAATATTGGTTGTTTTCTCTTTCAATGAAAAGAAAAAAGTGCACTATGGCAAAGTTATATCTGCTGAATGGGCATAGTGTTTTTTGTGCATTAGAGAAAATGGATCAGGAAGCTATCATGCCTTTGGAACAGAGGTGGTTTGAGTTGCAATGACCCTTTGTTCTTCAGAAGATCATTCATTGGGGCTGATCTGAATTTGGAGAGTTTGATCGCCTGTACTGATGAGCTGTAATGCTCTCTGTTGTGCTGGCTAGGCATAGTTCTTAGTCAGGACTTTTCCTAGAGCACGAACTTGTGGTTTAGGATATCTCAGGTACCCTCTAGAGGTAGAGTCTCTGGGAGAAGTTGTAGGAAAGCTTAGTGCAGTGATTGGACAGCTTGGCTGTGATGTGCTTATGAGGGACTGTTGGGGAGACCAGCTGCAGTCGTAAGGTGGAGGTCCTGTATTTCTAGATACAAAGCCTGTGTTGCTGAAGTCCACCTCAGAATTGAGAACTACTTGACAGAGTTCTTTAAAAACTAACTGAACTGGAAAAGTCACGCTGCACTGACCCACTGTATAAATAAAGTGAAAGAGGTGTGATGAGGAGTATGTGAATGTTTTAGGGCCAAAACTGAAATCTGACCTGGTATATCAACATGTATCCTGTTAAGTGCTGGGGCCATCTCTAATCACAGACACCCATGAGTGGTGGGCACAATTTCTGCACCTGAGTGACTGAAAGAAAGGCCTGGAGATACTTAAACATACAAAGACTCTCTCAAGTTCTGGCCAGAGTTAAGTCGTCTGATTAGGTTGTTTTACTACCTTACAGAAGAAAAAAAAATCTGTCATATTTTCCATCCCTTTATGGGAGGAGGGAGGTCAGCATCCTTTAATTCCCTTGTTCAAGGCATAAATTCCTGGCACATAGCTACTTTCAAATTCTTGTGGCCACAAGAACTTAGCCCACAGCCAGACCTGTTGGTGAGAAAGTATTCCTCCAAAAATAAACTAATATGCAATATCCTGTATACCCTGAGAAGGAAGGTTAGAGGAGAAAACTGACTGTAAGAAATGCATCTGAATGATGTTTGTGTGTATTTTGTTAAAATTAAAAGGTGGTAACTTTACATGTGACAGGATGCAGGTACTTTAGTATTATTTATTAATCTGAATCTTTCCCCCTCTGTGATCTTGGAAAATTTAAGGATATCCTCTGCTGTTGCAACAATTTTTTTTATTGGATATATCCTCTTGACTCTTACTCCTGGCTGTACTTTAACAGTACTTCCTTGCCGAGAGCCCTCAGGGGAAGGAGGGGAACGTGTGTAACTTACACCCACTGGGATGTTATCCATAGGAGGTGGTAGGTATTTTTAAGGCAGCTGAGTAGCTGAAACTTCTTCCACTGGTGTATTTTTGAGCAAAGATTGTTTCATCTCTTTTAACTTTCCTAATCTAAAATACTCCAGCCTGTATTATGGACCCTTGATCATGGAAGGAATGGGACCACAAGCCGGCAGTGTGCTGTGGCAACAAAGAAGTCAACAGCATCTTGGGCTCTGTTCATGGGAGCATAGCTGGGAGATGGAGGGAAGTGGTCATCACCCTTTGCTTAGCACTCATTAGTCTACATATGCTCCCATCCCCAAGTACAGGAAAGACATTAACAAACTGTAGCAAGTTCAGCGGAGGTCTACCAGGTTGGCCAGGACTGGAATACTCACCTGTGAGGAGAGGCTGGGGGACTTCAGCCTGGCAAAGAGGTGACTTCAGGGGGGACCTAGCAGCAGCCTCCAGCACCTATGGGGGTCAGGATGACAGAGCTGAATTTTTAACAACAGTGTGTGGTGGGAGGATGAAAGACGACAGGCAGAAGTTGAAACGAGAGGTTCAAGCTGGTTTAAGGAAACACTTTCTCACTCTGAGGACAATCAGGTTGGCCAGAAAGGTTGTGCAGTCTCAGATCTTGGAGATTTTCAAGACTCAGCTGGACAAAGCCTGTAGCAACCTGGTCTGAGCTCACAGCTGGGTCTGTTGTGAGCAGGAAGCTGGACTAAGACCTCCTGATCTCCCCGTGAGCCTGGGTGGCGATATGATCCTAAGTGGAGGAGTTGGGAACTCCTGGAAACTTAGAGTTGAATGAAATTAAGGTTTGCTTTAGTTGCTTTATTTTCTTTGAGGGGGAAAGGAGAAAGAATAGATAGTACAGCTGACTATGCTGTGGAACTTAGAGGTTGGTAGCAAGAATCTGTGTCAGCAGAAGAATAGAGAAAGGCAGGCTTTTTTGTTTGTTTTGTTTTTCTTTTTTTAAGAGAGGTAGGAGCCTTCAGTCTAAAAAAGCTAAGCATTGTGTGGGGCTTAACTTTCAGAAGATACTCACAGAGGATGTCCACTGCAAGGTAGGATAACTCAGAAACAAAAGGGTGCTCAGTAACATATTGCTACATAACTTGCATATTTACATGCTGACAACAAGAAGAAAAACATCTTGATTATAAAATTGAGTTGCTTTCAGAACAGGTATAGTGTAGCATTTCTGACTGGTTTGGAATGAGATGATCAACGTGTTGCTTAGAACGATTGCATTTTAATCTTATGGAGTGTGTTCTGGTTGTATTTGCATTTGTAAAGTTGAAGTTACAGGCAGGACTTGCAGATTTGTTAGGTTTCAAAACTTTTAATGAAGTTGTTGAATGAAAAATACGACGTGCAAGAATGGATTTAATTACTAAGTACGGTGTTAACACAGTCCTCAAACTTGCACGTAATTGCACTGCTATAATCAAGGAACATAGTTACTGAAAACTTGTGATCCAAATATTTATTCCAGCTTTTGACTGTGAAGTTACATTTGCTTCCTGTAGATGTTTTTATCTCTTGCCAGTGTAAACTATCTTTAGTTGTGAATGAAATGTTACTTCACTGTTTATGTATCACAGTATAAAAAACATTTTAAGAGAAAACAGCATTTATTTTCCTTTAACAAAAAGAAAAACAAAGCAACTTTGGTACTCAAACTACAATTGGAAGGTAAATGACATCGGATAGGACTTTGTGACTCTGAAGAATGTCCTCAAGTCTCATTAATATCAGTAAAACTGAGGGGGTCTGGCACCCACAAAAGTATTCCTTCGTGCCTGTAGTGTAGAACAAATCTTGGAAAGTGGCTGAAGGGTTTAGGATTTGTCAAAAAAGAAAAGACAACTGCAGTCTATAAAACATTTAATGTTAGGAAGGTGAGTAGAGAACTGATTCTTCCAGGAAAAGGCCTAGGTGTGCCAAATGAAGGTGCCACTGTGAATGCCCCTCCTACCCCCAAACGCAGCCAAACCCTGCTTCCCAAAAAACTCCTGGATACAGTACACATGCTGAATGAAATAATTAATCCCTGGTACGCCTTGCCACGAGGTACTAAAATTCACGTGGATTCAAAATGGGAATTGAATTTCTGGAAGAAATGGTACCCCCCGGTGCTTCTTGGGGCTGCTGAGCTGCAGATAGCTGGGCGCTGAGCAGGTGTCCTGTGGAGGTGCTGTTCTCCACTGGCACTCCATCTTGGGTGCAACAGCTGCTGCGTGGGCACTGGTACAGTACGCTGGGCTGTATGGACCAGAGGCCAGCCATTATTTTTATGTCTTTTGACTCTAAATCCATTTGCTGTTTTGTAGCAGTACATGGAATATTGCTAAGTTTGCACAGTCAGAAACTCCAAGGTTGTTTACTTAAGCAGTGCTTTTGGTTTAATCATGATTTCCACTTTCGTCCTACTTCCACACTTGGAACAGGGACCTTATGGTAAGGTTTCCCATCTTCTAGATAAGCTAAAGCATTGGAAGGTAAGGACAACTTAAATGAGATTGAGGACATGCTTTCCAAGACCTAGATACTTCATTTAAAGACCACTTTGCTTGGGCAAATTGTCTGATTAGGCCTGATGAGAATGCTTTTAAACAT
>VXAL01014685.1:61391-78973 GCA_013399475.1 Chauna torquata | reverse complement strand
TGAAATCATAGCCTTAGCTCCGTGATTTGAAAAACTGAGCATCAGGAGAGGCTTTGCTTTTTTTTTTTTTTCCTTGGCAAGAGCTAGAGTTGTTTTGTGACAGCTGCAGCGGAAGCGAACAGGCAACAGAGCTGATAGTGTTCTGGCCGTGATACTGGGCAGGATAATAGATGGACGTGAATTGTCAAGACCCTTGCCAGCTTTCCTGAGAAGGAAGGGTAGAAGGAGAGCTGCATGAGGACTGTCAGCAAGGAGAGCTTTTATCCTTGAATATCCCTGCAATGACATTAACAGCTTGTGCATCTCACCTATTCCTCTCTGTTCACCTTGGTGCTTGTGCCTAGCCCTAAATTTCTTCTGCAACTCTCCATCAGCAAGGCAGCTGGCTTTTTCGTTTCCAAACCAGTTGGGGTTGCTTTTGAACCCTTTAAGCTGTCTGGAGGGTCTGAGGTGAGTCTCTGTAGGCTCTAAAGCTGGCCTACGTATAATAAGTCTTCTATAACATTGAGCCTTACTGAACTTGTGTGTGTGAAATGTGAAAATCCATTCTTCTTCTCTGAAAGCAAGTCATTACACAAGATAAACTTTGTGCAGTGTTTTTCATTGAATGAAAAGAATGTATTTAATAGAACACCATCTTATAACTCCCTCAATTTTTTTTTTCTCTCCAGTCTGAGTTCAGTAATCAAAGACTGGAAGATAGAAGACAACTCACTGGCAAACCAAAGGCTGTGATTTTTACAGCACAGTCAGT
The DNA here is from genome assembly GCA_013399475.1 of Chauna torquata. Classification (NCBI taxonomy): domain Eukaryota; kingdom Metazoa; phylum Chordata; class Aves; order Anseriformes; family Anhimidae; genus Chauna; species Chauna torquata. The sequence continues at coordinate 78,219 of VXAL01014685.1, read as the reverse complement.
GTGATGTGACTCGAGCATGCAGCTGAGAGAACTGTAGTTTAGAAAACTGACTGAAAAGTTTTCTACAGGTTTTGCTGTCTGAAATTGCTCACCACAGGGCTAGACATACACTTGTTTTGGCTCAAGAATGAGGTGGAAAGATGGAGTCAGGAATATCTATATCATAAAACTGTCCTAACACTTGTGTGGGTATCAGAGTCAGAGCTGTTACTCTTATACGCTGTTCCTCAGTGCTATGGCAGGACGGGAGAAGACTGATCTCTTCAATCTAAGAGGAATTTTCTCTTGTTACAGGACCCCATTTACAGGTATTGCTGACTTTTCATCAATGAAGAACAGAATCATTCAGCTATGCTTGGATCTCACTACTACTGTTCAGAAGGTCAGCTGATTTCTTTTTCCTCTTTGATTTCCAAAAGGGAAGGAAGGTGGGTGTTTGGGGAAGTAGTGTACTCGCTGTGTGCTGAGTACTAATTGGAAGGAAGGCAGATATGGAGTTGTGAGTTTTCTTCACAGCTTGAACAAGTCCATGAAGGTCAGTTTCAGTTGTCCATTTTTCTGGGCTGGTTTGTTTTGTTAATTTAATTACCAGTTTTGCTATTGTTTGCTATGCTGTGACTACCATTTAAAGGCTACTCATGTTTTCTTGAGCTTTAATAGGAATAGGGTTAGTTTTTGAAATAGTTGGTCTGCATTTGAGGATTATCAAGTTCTAAACAACATGTTGACAAAAGTTACCAGTGCGAAAAACATAATAAAATATGACTACATTGGTTATTATGCCCACATGTGCAGACTTTTTAGGTCTTGGCTAAAATACTATGTATGGGACATCATATGGGAAATGCTCTGTGTAACGGAAGGATCTGCCACCTTTCTGATGCAAATTCCTCTAGCCAGGCTTCTGCTGACAGTAGCGTGAGATGACAGTGTTTCGTTTCAAAACTTTGTATTTATCAGCTGTTTGATGAGCACTTATATTGGTAATAGCTAAGAGGATGCTTAGCAGCTGTGGGAGTCTTGGTAAATTACATAATTTTGTTCTCTGAATAATATTGCCTGTCTTCTAAACTGTTCTGACAATATGCCGCTGCTTTGACTGTGAAGCACTGCATGTACATTTCAGCTCCGGCAGAATTTGCTTGTAGTTGTTTAGCGTATGACTGTATATTGTTAGAACTCTGCAGAACCGTGTCCTATGAAATAGGTGATTCCCTCCCTGTTTTGCGAAGATGATGCCAGAGTCCTGTGAGATGTCAAGCTATGATGACACCCAATTATATCAGCTGGATCGTTGTAAAAGAATAGTATCTGGGTATTATAACATCAAAGGCACACAAGTTTGGCTTACTGCTGAATGCCCTTGCTTGGGCTCTGTGTGCAGTTGCAGCAAGTTAGTCATTTACAGATACAGATCTGCAGACTGTGAAGTAGAACAGTAAGCGTTTCTAGCAGCAGATGGTGTTCGCTCAGGAGTGCTACAGGAACTGAGATATGAGATTGCTGAACTGTATTAATAAAACTACTAAAACTGCTGTCTAATCTGTCAGTTAAATCAGCCTTTGATGGCAGTGGAATGGAACTTGGCGAATACAACCCTAGCCTTTTGAAAAGCGTCAGAGTACTTCTCTGCCAATTTAATAGGAGCTGTAATAAAGAATGGAATTGGTGTGTATGAGAAAAAGACATTAATGGGGGAAGAATCAATCCTATTTTGTACTGGGACATTGGAGATGTATTAATAAATGGAGAAGAGAGAGTGAGAGATGAAAAAACTTTAGATGAATTTTTTTAGATGTCAAAAGCCTTTCTTATTAGGAAATAGAATATAGGAATAAATGGTCAATTCTCATAGTGGAAAAGAGACCAGTATGGCTCTTGTGGAACCCCTGTGTAATCACAAATATGTAAAAATGGGTGAATAATAAGACAAGACTGAAATGCTGTACAAATTCAGTTCACTTCAGTGACAGCTAATAGATACAGAGTTTACTCCACTGTTTCTTAAAGTTTTATGGCAAACTTGCACAAGGATGAAATACTAAGTGGTATAAAACTGAAGAGGAGCAGAAGGATTTTGCATTACTGAGCACCTGGGCTGGCTGCATGATGATGTGCGACAGTCACTATTGATTAATGCAGACGTATTTAGCAGAGAAAAACGATGCTGATGCACAACAACAGACAAGAGTCTGCATTTGGTAGTAAGGTTGAGGAAAAATCTTGAAGCTTTTGGTGACAGGCTGTAAGAAATGTGACCTTAGTCCTCAGTGGTCATCAGAACAATGAATAGGGTGTTAAAAGTTACTGTCAAAGCATAAAAAAAGAACGTAGCTGGGCTACTTTTTATATCTCTCTGGTGTGTCCATATCTGGAGGCCTCTATCTTAAAAAGCACAGAACAGAGCTAGGAAGGAACAGAAGTGTTGAAGATGATCAAAAATATGGAATGACTTCAGTTCACATCTCCTGAATGCATCTCTTGGGCATTGTGTGATACCTATGCAGGTTGAGATGTCAATGACAAATATCTTTGAATTTAAGATTGTTTTAAATCTTGTTTCATCATTTACTTGCTGTTTTAACTTTTTAATCTGAGAATCTAATACCGTTCTCTAATTCAGCTGTTCTTGCAGAAAACAATAAAGACTTCTGTAGTGTATTACATGAACTTGTTTCAGTTCAAAGGCTTTCCTACCTAGGCTGTGTAAATAATGCTTTGTGTGCAGTCCTGGGGTCCTCATGAATGTCATCAGTAGCATATTTTTAAAAATTGCTTTTCATGCCATTTTTAACAGTCTGTTTTATAACCATTTGATGGCTAGAACGGGAATGATTGAATCAGAGCTCAGCAGTGTGAGGCAAGTTTGTGTGCCTTCTGAGAGTCTAGGTTTATTGTGCGGTGTTCTGCTTTTCTGGAAAAGTCTGCTGCTGTAATTGAATCACATGTTCTTAGTTTTAAAGGTTTATTATTGCTTTCTACAGGGCTAGAAAATTGTTGTTTAACAGTACATTTGAGCCCTACTGGGTGAAACTAATCTGATTAATCCCTGCAGCATGAATAACTATTTCAGCTCAAGGTTAAGGTGGCAGTTTTGCAGAGTTTTTAGAGATGATGCGTTTACGTATTTATTGGTTAACATAGTGTTTTTGTTCATGTTTTGTTTTTAGGACTGCACTGTGGCTGACATGGAAGATAAAGTTCAGACTGTAGTAAGTACATATTTCTACTGAAACTCAGCTGCTTACTTTCACATTTATTTTGGTGGCTTCTGCACTGATTGTACTGACAACAGCTTTCCAATCCCAGCACATCATGCAAGTAAAACATTATGGGCCATTTTAATAATACTCTTTACTGTGGAGGAAATCAATGAAATTTGTAACTAGACTGATAGCGTGTGTAACAGCACTAAGTCGAGTATTCCTTAAAGTTTTGTGCACAGCTATTCTTTAAGAGAATTTAGACCTCAAATTTTAAAGGGATAGGTAGTACTATAGAATGCTTATAGGCTAAATAAACCAATTATGCCTGTGATGTGCACCATGAGACATTTAGTGCCTTAATAAGTAGATACCACGCCTTATTAAACTTCTTCATGTAAAAGAACTGCTCTGCCACAGAACTGAGGTTTTGTCTAAATGTACTTGAGCTTAAAAGATTGGAGTTTTCAAAATGATTTGAAGCAGCCTTGTGACCAAATGAGGAACGTAATGGAATGCTTTTTATATTTTGTAACAGTTAATCATCGCTTCCTGCTTTTGACATGAACCAGGCTGTGCTCTTTGATAAGGCCTTCCGCTAGCTCATAGATGCTTAGGAATTTAGTAGCACAATAACTAAAAATAATTTTGTCTGTAAATAATGGGACCACGTAAAAGGGAGTTTTTGCTTCTTTCTTTTTCCGTTTATGCACACCCACTCTGGAATGGGTATTGTTGTTTGGAATTCCCTTGTTTGAGCAGTTCCTCGTATTCACACTTAAGCATTGTTTTGATTTATTTTATTGCTGCCTTATAAATCTGATGTAAAACAAAACAAAAAACATTGGAACTATTGTTTCCAGGGACCATTGTAATCCAAAAGAACTATCTTCCTACAAGGCAGCTCCCCCCTACTTTAACTTCTTATGTCAGCTTTGACTGAAGGATTCAAACCCACTGTACAAGGTGGCTCACCTTGCTGGTTCCCAAACAGTGTATAAATAACTACTGTGCTATGCACTAACCTCCATTCCCTCTCCTTTAAGCTTTTGTAACCTACTTTGAGTTTCAGCATCGCTTCATCTAACATGAAGACTCAAACCATGCTGCGGGGCGTTAGAGAAATTTGTGAGTGTAGGGAGGGCACAAATTTTCTGAGATTTTTAATGATTAGTTAGCCATTCCATTACTTAAAAGTTGTAAAAGACAAAGCCGTTCTGCCTTTGATTTTACTGACACGCACAAGGTCAGAATTTGTCTTTAGTTATAATGTTGGCTTTGGATCAGTTATGTTTTGGTCAAAAGGAAATATGAACCTTGCCTGCATAAGCATTCCAGAAGAGGTCAGCTCAGAGACACAGTGGAGAGAAGTAATGCTGAAACACTAAAATGCTAGATGTCCTACTTTCTTCTATAAAGCTTTGCACAGACAGGTCAGTGGCCTGCATCTTTTTTTTTTAATTTTTTTTTTATGATGCATGGCCAATTTTATTCTTGTAGCAGAAATAAAGAACAATATGGAAAAAATGTCAATTGTTTGCGCAAGGAATCATCAAAGTGTTTCGTTATTTTAACGGGTTACATTTTGTTAAAAATGAAGAAACACCAAACACATTTTTTTTGCTGCATTTTATGTGTTTGTTTATTTTAAGCAGAGGGTGTACTGGCATACGTTAGTGATGATGAGGTGATGCTAATGGAAACAGATTATCTGTACTAGGTTACTGTACGGAGATAAACATGCTGCCCGTTAGATCTGTACAAATGAATTTTCTGTTTCAGTGATTCTTGACTATGCTTTATTAGTGGGCTAAGTTTTAGAACTAATTTCCTTTCCGTTTTTGAAAACTGAAAGAAGTAGCAGCCAGGAGAGAATTTTTGTAACTGTTTTTTTGTATGTTGTCATTGTAGTCCAAGACGTTAAATGGAATTTGTGATAAAGCCATCCGATCAACTACGGATCCATTAATGAGCCAGTGCGCATGTCTGGAGGAGGTTCACTTAACGAACATTAAACCTGGGGAAGGTCTGGTAAGAACCTATCTTGGAGTGTGCTGATGTCCCTAATGTCTAATAGTTACTCTTGTGAGCCACCACATACATGCATATAACAGTATAAACAATATACTTCAAAACTGTTAATGGTGTCCTGTAGGGAACAGAAAGAGGCAAGGGAATGAACTCTGGGGGTTGTCAGGCTGTATGTTGGAGTGGCTGCCAGAGATGGGTATGCAAGTTAATAGGTACCAAACTTTCGATGGTAAAGTGTTGCAGATTACTGTCTTAAAGAGGATACTGGGGAATTTACGGATGCTTGGGAAATTGCTCATTTTACTTGTGCAGATTATTTTAACCAGCTGTTTTTTTCAGAGGGGGAACGGGGGTCAGGGGAGGGAGAAGGTGGTGAGAAATGGCGTTTGTGTGTTTGAAAGACACATTTTATGTGTATTTTTAGCAAGAAAAGAATATGAAAATTTTGGAGATTTGCTGTTAGCAGGAGTAAGGGAAATCGTTTTCAGTGGATTGGATGTGTAACATTACTGGATCTAGTTCATTCTGTGGATTCCATTTAGCTGAGTGCTGGTTATGAAAAACTGAATTTGAAATCTTGTTGGATTTTCTGGCTGGGAAATACTCATGTTAGAATGAGTTGGAGGGAATTTAAATTCCTAAGTGCATTTGTTTTTCCCTACTCTCCTTGGAAAGGCAGAAGAGATGAACACTGTTAAAGGAAGTTTTACAGTCTGACTGTGATACGTAGTTTTACCTAGGCCACTGGATTTGACTGAATCAGTTGTGAATTTGTGAAACTACGAGGAGCTCTTTGTTATTGCACAAACTACATTGAAGCTTGAGCTGAGCAAGAAATGAGGAGATAGGTGCACAGAACTGGGTGCTGACAGGCAAGCAGGGAAGGAAGTTACCTGGAGAGGATGGGGCAAAAAAAAAAAATCTTGTTTTCTTGCACTTCTAAGCAAGGGTGGTAACTTCAGGTAGGTAAACCACATATGACCCCCGAATAACACTCCAGTTCTGTACAGCTCAGTGTGAGTACTTTTAACAACAGGCATAGGTAGGAGTAGTAAAGAGATGTGGTGGTGTTCATAAGTGGTGAAACCAATGTACTGGTCACCTCCTGTGGGGAAATCTATGTAATTATTAGTTAATAGCCTGTTGGTGACTTTTATTTCAGTGTTTGTATGGTTGACACCAATTTCATCTGCATTTGTTCTTACATTGACACTCAGTATTAACAAATAGAGCCACAAATACTTAGTTCTGCGAGGGCTTTTATTGCTTATGTCAGCATTGTGTTTACAAGGCAGTTTGTATTTTGACTTGCCAAGAGAAGTAGTGAAAACACACATGATATTTGTAGCCCACCTGTGTAAGTGTGCTTTGTGTGGAGGGAGCTCATGGCCATTTAGTAAAACTTGCAATTCTCTAGCGCAGACAGTTCAGTGAAGAAATAAAGTTTAGTTCAAGGCCAAAGCCTGAAAAGGCAGCAAAACTCGCAGTGTTTGGTGTTACCAACTAAACAGTATTTCTAAATTGCGTTCCATGTATTGTTTTTTCTAAGTAATTATAAATATTATAATTACAGTAAAAGTGATCTGCGAAGAAGTTGAGAATGTTGTGGTATCAGTGATATTGGATTGCACAGTTTTCTAGGGAAAATGTATGCATCTTTAAGCATGGTTAATAATGTTTTGAGTTTGTTGCCCACAGTTATTTAATCAAATATGTTACACGGTGTTGTTTTACCCTTAAACATGTTTTTAATTTTCTACTTGCATTTAGGGAATGTACATCAAATCAACTTATGATGGATTACATGTAATTACTGGCACTACAGAAAATGTAAGTGAAGTATATGTAGATTAACTCAGGCTATCTAAATGTAGCTGTGATTCAGTCTGACTCTTTTCTTATTGCTTTTTCATGTTTTACCTGTAAGTTTCATGATATTAATGCTTTAAATACTGTGATGCATCATTTGTTTATCCAGAACTTGTAAATATTTTTGTCTGCATGTTTCACTGTTAGCCTAATTAAACCAGTTCCTGCAAGTAGGTGAGGTACTTCAAATGCTTGGCATTAGAATAATTACTTAAAAAAGCTGCTGTTCTGAGAGCTTTTGGTATCTTACTTAACAAAGTGTTGGAGGTATGTGTTTGCTCTATGCTGTCAAAGGAAGTCGTTCCTAATGAGAACACTTAGGTGGTTCTGTGCTTAATTCCATAATGAATAATGAAATCAATGAGCTGTCCAGTGACTAAATTACTGTGCAGAGTAAAAAGACTACAAAAAAGTAAGACTGTAAGAGCAGTCTGCTGGAAGGAAATGGTCAAGCATGATAGACAGCTGTGTTTTTTGCTGCAGATGGTTGCTTGTTTTATGCTTACACTGAGTTCTCTGTAGCTGAGACTTTATTAAAGGCTTTTAGTAAGTCAGCGCAGTGAACCTTTGGTCAGCAACTGAGGCTGGTGGCTGGTGCTGTGATGTTGTCAGCAATGACTCCCTACAAGAGCAGAGACTGAAAGAAAAGGGAGCCGAGGAACTTGGCCTTTGAAATGATGCTTTTTTTGTGAGTAGGAAAGAACCAGTGGTTCTAGTTGTACCCCTGCCAAGTCCATGGGCCCAGAAGGAGTGGGTGGAAATCTGTGCTTGCAGTTCAGAGTGAAAACTGAAAGCTTTTGTAGCTTCCAGTTTGCAATGCTATTGTCCTGGCATAACTCTGTAAAGAATCTGAAATATAGACCAAGTCTACTTCAACAGCAATTTCAACATCTGATAAGCATAAAAGAATGTAGTGGTGTCAGCTGCCAAGCTCCCTGTGCATATAGATCACGTTCTAGAAACTGTGACTGGAGCTGTGTTGCTTCTATAGCTTTGAGTGTTGACCTAAACTTCTGCTTTATGAACACTGGTTCTTCCTTTGGGGAAGCTCTTTCCTTTGAAGCAACAAAACTTGAGAAGCAACAGAGAGAGCTGCACACAACTGATGCCTTTCTGGTGGCATGAGACTGTTTAGATTAGGCTGGGTCTTAGCTCAATTTTGTTGCTAGGTTTGGAGTGGTATTTGGTATTTTAGTAGCTATCCCCAAAAGCCAATTTGTTGGAATGCAGTGGCATTGCACCCCAAAATTATCAGTACATTAAAAGGACAGTACATCTGTACATTAAAAGCACAGGGAAAGTTCACGCCTTTGATACCATCAGCCAAGAGAATTCTTGAGTTGTGCCACCCTACTCGCGACTTCTCATATCGTTTTGGCCTAGGTCTAACCTTTGCTCTTTCCTCTGGTCTCACAATGTGATGGCAGTATCGACTGTGCTTGCTGGCACTTGTTATAGAAGTCCTCTGTGCAAGAGTCCCCCAGCCAGGCCTTTGATTGCCCAAAGGATAGTATGAAATGATCTTTGTTTTCCACAGTTTAACTGTGGCCCAGAGTTTTTCATGATTTGGGCTGAATATATACATGGCCTTCCACTGAGGCATTTCTTTTCAGAGGAAGCAAGAAGACAATGAAGAAGTGGAGTTACTCATGGCAGCTGGAGCCTCCCATAAATTCCCCCACATTGTCTTCCTTTGTTACATAGTTTACTCCTACAATTCCTTCTAACAAAAAATTTACTTGAGCTCTGAAGGTGTGGTAACAAGGAGAGGGAGTCCAGATGCTTAATTCTGGAGTTACTGGGAAGAGCTGGCCTGCTGCCAGCTGGTTATGCCTGGAGGGGGAAAATGGGAGGAGAGGTTTTGCTGGAACCAGGCTGCAGAAGCCCTGCAGTGCACCAGACTAGTACACCTGTGTGCTTTGGGTGTTGCCAAGGCTCTTCAGAGTTGGTACATTATGGCAGCGAGACTGGTTTTAATAACTGCAGCAATAGGTGGTGTGTGGCACCAGCCCTAGATAAATCTAAGTAAATATTGACACGTTTAACTGTTGCTTGCTAATGGGTACCCAGAATTTGTTTTTTGTTCCAAGCAAAAGATATTTTAAGGTGTTTTTCAAATATCTATCTAAGCACACTTGTATGTGTACAGGCATATGTTTTATCTGTTGACCTTGATGATGCAGACAGATGATTTCACACTTAAGCTGGTAGCTCTTAACTTGTTAGGAAACAGCAAAGGAAAATGGAATAGGCCTGTTTCGTGGGTTGGAGGATTTCTAGTACTCTGGCCTGTATATTCACAATCTTGCTGTTTTTGTTTGGTTTTTAAATCAATATACATTTCAAAGCTATGTTTAAGATAGCTCCTGTGTTAGGACAGAAGTAGTCTCTTTATTCCTCTCCCAGTACTGTCTGGAAGTGCAGTACAAACTGGAGACAAAAGGACAGTGGAGACAGTCCCATGACTCAAGTACAGTTTGGTGTGTGACACATGTAGGCTATGCCTTCTTCCCTTCCCTCTAGTTCCCCCAGTATCAAAAATAAATCATAAGATGAATTAATTTACATTTCTTAAGTCATTGATGGATGTAAAGTGTTATTTGTGTGGAAATTTTCAGTGATGCTCTGCATTGCATATGCAGCCTTTGACTTAGCTTGGTGGGGATTGTTACGGGAGGGAAGAAGGCTTGCTGAAGCACGTGCCTTCTGTTTTCCTCCTTGTAGTCCCCTGCTGATAGATCTCAGAAGATTCATGCCGGTGATGAAGTGATACAGGTTAATCGGCAAACTGTGGTAAGTAACAAACAGTCTTGCCCACCTTTCCTTAGATTTGTTCTCCTAAGTGATCTCTGCGCAAGTTACTAATGGATAGCACTTTTGTTGCATGTGAGTTCTTCTGGTGTTTTTCTGTTGAAATCTTTAGAGGGTTTTAAATGTTTTATTTTGAAGACAAATTTTGCTTAGATTTAATTTGTTCTTGATTTTTTTTTGAGAATTGCAATATTTCGTGTTCAAATGCTGTATGCATCCTATTAAAATTTTTCATGCTGTATTTAAGTCCTGTTTTAAAATGCGTTATTACAATCTACCGGGATGCAGATGATAATTTCTAAAAACTATTTTTCAAATAGTTTGTATCTGGGAAATTAGATAAAATGATTACATTTTTACTTAACACCGGTAAGTAACTCCTTTGTGTTAGAAATACCACTAGCATAGTTCACTGTGAATACCTGTGTTACTCAGTGTGAGCATATCCATGCATCCATCTAGGACCAGAGCTGAGCTATAAAGAGCAGTGCTTAATATCTCAGTGTTTAATTTACTGCTTAAGCAGATCTCTTTCTTCAAAAGAAAATAAAGACAACCCTTCCAAAAAGGCGCTTTACAATTTTTTTCTTCATTATGACTTTTTTGGATCTCTTTTGTCTCTTTAGGTTCATGGAGAAACAGATAGTTTGACTTAGCAGGAGGGTTGTTTGTTTGTTCCCTTTCAGAAAGCAATACCAAATAAAAGATGTCATTACTCTCTTCAAGGTTGGATGGCAACTAAAAAATCTGGTGGCAAAGCTGCGAGAGAATCCTGCTGGAGTTAGACTGCTTCTCAAGAAACGTCCAACTGGCTCTTTCCATTTCACACCTGCTCCGCTGAAGAACTTGCGCTGGAAGCCGCCCTTAGTGCAGGTGATAAGCTTCAAACAGGCCTGTGATGTCTGGCTGTGAATGCCTTGTTTTTTAACTTGAAAGAGAGAAATACCAGAAGTGCTCCCAGTTACTCATGTTTGAGTGTAGGTCAAGGAATTTTATGTGAAATGGCTGTCCTCTTCTGGTTCCTAGATAAAAAGTAAAATGTTTTTACCCAGATAATGCCCTCTTGATACACAAAGGGACTAGGTGTGTTGAGCTTTTTTAATCAACATGCCACTGGAAGAACTTATCTGAGGCGAAACTGCTGATATGTATGGAATTCATCAGCATGGAGTAGTAAAGGTTTCCTCTATTTAGCAGAGTAATAGGTTTTTGCTGAAGTAACTTTGTTTGGTATATTCATGCTCTTTTCAGCCTGGTGAAGGGTGGGGAAAGAGTGAGTTTTTCTTTTGAACGAGTTGTTTAAACTACGTGTTTAAAAAAGATTTGGTTGTTGGGCAATTCACAGATTGGGTAATAAGTGGACAGAGAAAGTGATGTTAATAGTTCTTTAATAACCATTTTGAGGAATAGTGTGTTGTAAAAGGAAGCTTAGGGCTTAATGCTTACAGAAGGAAATAACCTAACTGAATCTAAACTGATCACCTGAAATAAAGAAAACCAGAGAGAATTCCCATTCCTACTTCACTTCTGACACAGATCTCCCCACAGCTGTGAGGATAACTTACCAACCTGTGAAATGTCAGTGGCTGTCTCAAGGCAGGCAGAGATTTTCAGACTGGGTACAGCATGTATGCTTGACTTCCCTTCCCCCCTGGCCCCGCCTTTCNGGGAAGAGAGGGCCTTTGCTCTCCTGGAGATAGTCAGGAGCCTGACAAGACTCTGGGGACATAGAAGCGAGTCACAAAGACCAAATGGGAAACTTGTTTAGATGATCTATACCAAATATATTTTTCCTTTGCTTCCCTTACCTTACTTATATCATGTGATGCAATTTTTGGTGAACTGTACTGTATTACTACTAATGTCCATGTGCCAGGCACTGGATTGCAAGGAATAAAGGTAGCGTGTGCTGACTTTGTAAGTGCTGCAGATCATATGTGTATTTTAATGGATCTAAAAATAAAATAAGGGAGTTTTTCTGTTGTATTTGCTATCTATGGAATTTGCATGAAAAATAGAACTGGCAAGAGCAAAATATTCTTTATGCAGTGCATTACCTGTGGTTGAATTTCTGTAGAGGGACTGCAGAGCAAACCAAAACTGGGAGCAAAGAAAAATGTAAATACTAAGGGTTTTTTTTTTTTACATCTTTATTAAGCATACAAGTATGAAATGGTACTATTCATTATTGAATTATATTTTCTGTGAATGATAAATGCTCAGATGTTTCATATTTATCTAACATTTCAGACCAGTCCTCCGCTAACTTCAACCCAGTCACCAGAAAGCACCATGGATACCTCACTGAAAAAAGAGAAGCCAGCCATTTTGGATCTGTACATACCACCTCCACCAGCTGTTCCGTATTCTCCTCGGTATGCAAATAAATATGCACTGAACATACTGATCAAAAACTCCTTTATTACATTTGTTTCTGAGCTAGTTTGCAGTTAGAGCTCTGGGCAAATTAGGTTGGGGAAATTGCAGATATCACAGACTTTCTTCTAGTTTAAGTGTGTAAGATTACTTAAGCTTATGCTTAAATGCATAAACTACCAGCATCATAATAGTAGACTTTTATTGTTGGAAGATTGTTGTGTGCTACATAGATCAGAGTTGTTCCCAAAGCATGAATGGATGTCATCCCTTGTTTTGTTGTGGGGTTATGTTTTTGCTTTTGTTCAAATCCAACTGCACATAGCAAGAAGTCATTTTTGTCTGTAACTTTTTCCACTGCTGTTTTTAGCATGTTTAGTAACTCTTGAGATAGCTAGGATCGAAAAGAACTTGTTCTAAACTGTAGAACATGCAAATTACATAACACAGGAATTTTCCTACTGAAGGGAAGGGAGAGTCAGTTCACTCAACTCCATTTTTTTTTTCCCCTGCAGTGTAAAGTATAAAAATGCAGACCTGTGTGTACAAAGGGGGGAGGTTATGGTATGGCTAGCTCTTGTTCTCAAGTCCTTGTTGACTAATGCCAGAACCCTGCCAGATGACCTGAGAAAGCAGTGGACAAAAGGATTTCCAGGAGGTGAATGCTTCCTGACCTGCCCTGACACTTTATGTACACTTAGATACAGCACAGAAACTTGGCTGACCTTTTGCTACAAGACTCATATGGGAGGAATGCTGGCCTCCTGTCGTGTAAGGCCTGATACAGAGACAGAGGTTGTATTACTGAAGTCTTCAGGGCAGTATGGGGCAGGAGGAGGCTGTCTACAAAGCATGGGTCTCTACTGGAGTGGACCCATCTTGGCTTGCTGTCTCCATGTTTTTCATATTTATGCATGCTGAATTCTTAACTAAAAAAATAAAATAAAATCTGTTAGCTGAAAAGTATATAGATTTAACAGCTGAATTTAGATTGTTTTGGTCTTTTAAATAATTTAATTTCAGGTACATTGGTGAATTACGTACATGTGATTGGTTTGTTTGCGTATGCCTTTCCTAAGGAGTCACAAAACTGTATCTAGCTTCAAATGCCTTCAGATCTGAATTCCTGTTGACAGGGAAGGATATAGCAATATGAGCTGGGAAACTTGTCCTGGATGATGCAGAGAAGGGTAGTCACTGACCGGAAATACTTCTTCAACCTTTAAATAAAGCAAATGTGGGAAGCAATGGCAGCCAGGAAGAGGAAAAAAGGGCATTTCTCTCACTTTGGCTATTTAATTTTGCTTCTGCATGTTTTGCTCTTCTCTTGCAACTTTGATGCATTTGTGTGATTGGTTTTGTCCTCTGTCCCCCATCATCCTGTTCTCCTCCCTTCCTGACACGGACCTTTTCTGGTCCAGTACTTGCTGCTGGCACTGAGGAGAGGCAGAGGGAGCATTGGATGTTTGTCCACCTCAGGATGCATTCTCCACATGGTGGTGTTGTAGGAGAGCTCTCTACTTACATGTGGCTGTGGTGTAACACTTCCATGCAATTTTCGGTCTCTGAATCTCCATAAATAGCTCCTTCCCATTCACTGAGTTCTAGCATTGTTCTTCATAGAGAGCTGGAAAAAAAGTAAATGCTGGGGTATGTCCATGCTTAGAGAGTCAGCTGTGTATTTTTATGCCAGATTTGGCCGGTTGCTTCGAGCAGTAAGACTGTAGCATGTACAGGAAAGGGGATCAAATAAAAAAAGGTACAGTCTTAACTTAGAGGATGACTTTTCTTCTTAAAAATACTAACAAGGACTGGTTCTGAAAATGGATGTTACTTGGGAATGAAGGATAGCTCTAGGAAGGCAGTTCCTGCAGAAATTGCTCAAAATTGTATTTATATATGCTATGCATTTATTATGGAAACTCTCGAGGGGGTCTCAATTCTGGATGGAGATGAACATCCAGTGCCAGTTATTGGCTTCTTAAAATAACTGAAAAGCATAGTCTGTCAAAAGGAGGCAGGAGGCATTGCCACTACGTAGAGGTGGATAAACCTGTGTATGCACTCCTCTGCCAGAACTGTGTACTGAACAGGCAATGAACTGGGAGCTTTTATACCCTTATGGCAGAAAGGACTCATTTCTCAACAGCTTTTCTAGGGCTGGTACCTAAAGGAACCTCTAAACTTCTCTGTTAAATTACTACTCGTTAAAGATGAATTAGCATGAAGCGGGGCAACTTTCTTTTCTTCTTGATAAGTATGTTTAATGAAGTCTTCCATCACCTGACTTGTTTTTTTTTCTTCAGCATGTTTGCAGCACAATGCCAGTTGTCAGGAGCATGACTGTGGGCTAGAAATATCTTTCAAACCTACTCATGTCTGTAGTGTGAAATACCTTTTAAGCTGCTAATTGAAGTGAACTGTCCTTTCAGAGATGAAAAGGGGAGTTTTGTCTATGGAGGAGGCAACAAACCCAGTCAGCCACTACTTGGGTCCAAGGGCGCTGAGTCTCCCAATTCTTTTCTGGATCAGGAAAGTCGAAGGCGAAGGTTTACTATTGCTGATTCTGATCAGTTGCCTGGGTATCCCATGGAAGCAAATATACTGCCAACCAAGATGAGGGAAAAAACACAGTCCTATGGTGAGTTCATTTCTCTTTCATTATAGATATTCTGATAAACACTTAAGTTGGTTTTGAGTAACTTCTGTTAGAAAACTGCTTGTTAGACTTGGTGGACGTTAAGGGCAGTCTGTGTGAACCGTGAATATGAATGAAATTCCACATCTGTAATAATTTCACTTAAATGCTATTTCTGTAATGAATGTCATTCAGCTGGGCTCCGATGGTGTTGCTATCCACTTCCATGCATGTATTGGTTATAACTTGTCATTATGTCCACTGCTACTGTAAATGAGCAAGTGTAGCTGTTCAGTCTCAGCAGAACGCTCTCTTGTATTCCACTGGTAGAATTATCTTGAAATATTTTTCTTCTGCAATTTTAGCTGCTTATTGCTGTATCTCTCCCTTTTGCTTAACTGTGAAGAGTAATAATTTAAACCTGGGTGGCCTAAACTTAATGTAATTCCGCATAACCTTCACTCTGCTCTTAGGAAAACCTCGTCCATTGTCAATGCCTGCTGATGGGAGCTGGATAGGAGCTGCAGAACCCTTCTCAAGGCCACGAGCACCAGGGAGAAAAGGCAAGATTTTAAGTCTTATCCCTCTTTCTCTTTCCCTCCTTGCCAGGATTTTCTTGAGGTGAACTGGATGAAAGTGCCTAAATTAGGAAGGAAGTATTAGTGTTTGCATACTACTGAACTGTTCCAAGATAATTGTTGGTTTTAACAGGAATGCCAGATGGTAGTTCTGAAATTTGTGAGCCTATTCAGTCCTGAGACTCAAACTTTTGTTCCGTCTTAGAATTCATGTGAGTGTTAAAAGTGGTCTGGCATGACTAGGGCAGACTTGTCTCCTTATAGCACAGGTTTGCCATTTTGCTCTTACACACCCTTCCCTTTCTTCTGCATTTAATATTGATTTTGAAACTGCTTTTTTGATCAGTCTTTCTGTTTGTTTAGCTTACCATGAAGGCTGTTGTAGAAGCAAATTTATTCTCTGAAGTAAAATGTAGGGCATTTTAGGAGTTGCTTTTTGCTGCAACTACTGTTAGAAAACATATTATGAAGATATCACAGAATGGAAAAGACACAAAAGCTGATGATATTGGATGTCAGGTTGGGTGGCTTTTTTCCTTCCTGCACTGCCCTTCTCTTCCCCCCACTCACCCCTTTGTATCTGAAAGGCTATGAGTCCTGCTAGTGTGGGAAATAAGAGAGGGTGAGTATTTGGTTTATTCCTGAAATCAGTTACAAAATCTAATGTGTAATTCTAGGAAAAATAGAAGCTGAATTCTATTTTTCTATTACAAAAGTAGAAGCTGATAACAAGAAGCATCAACCTGGAGAGATATTAGACTAAGTAACAAGTCTAACAGAATGATCACCAGGTGGCAAGGCTTGTGGTTTTTTTTGTTTGTTTCTTTGTTTTTTTGCTTGCTTGCTTGTTTTTATGTTTGTTTTTAACATTTATAATGAACCTAAGTGCTGCAGTCTTGTATGTAACCTATACTGAGTCAGAACAAATGTCCATCTAGGCTGGTAGGATGTCTCTAGCAGCAGCCATGCTGAGGTGTCTAGTCAAGAGTAAAAACAGAGCAAGCACCACAAATCAATGATCAAAACCAGGGAAGTGCTTACATTTTTATCTTCAAAATTAATTTCTGTTGTCCAGACTAAAATTTGTAGCTTTTAAGTTAGTCGTGAGTTACATGTGTATAAATATGGGTTCAACCCTGGTCTACAGCAGCTTGAATGAAACATCACAGGGAGATTTTTTTAGGCCTGACGTGGTAATGATTTGCGTGAAGATAGTCTACATCGGCTGTTTTGGTGCGTATGTGTGAGAATTTGGAATTTAACAGTCAAATGGTATCCTCTGTGTGTGTGAATTTATTTTCTTGTTCTTTTGCTGCTTAAAA
>VXAL01014685.1:1952-60103 GCA_013399475.1 Chauna torquata | reverse complement strand
AAAAAAAAAAAAGAATAATGGAAAGAATGGAATTATTATTATTATTTATTTATTATTTTTGAAGCCAGCAATAATTGGTTTTCCTCCTTGTGCTCACACAGGTGAAGATGTCCTCTGCAGGTACTTCAGTAATGAAAGGATACCTCCAATCATTGAAGAAAGTCCCTCCACACAACACCCCTTTTCAAGGCCAATGTCTGAGAAGCAGTTAGTGAGGGGAACAGATCATATTCGAGGCAGCAGGTGTTTTATGAATACAGACCTCCACAACAGTGCAACAATTCCTTTTCAAGAGGAAGGTGCTAAAAAATCCTCTGTTACATCATCCACAAAATCTTCCTCTGCAGAGCCCTCGCTGCTGGTCAGTTGGATCACGAGACTTAAATTGTTGACTCATTGACTATTGTTCACAGGATGGTTATGGTTATCAAGTGCCTTTGTTCATCGGTCAGACTTCTCTGCTTTTCAGCTTAACTGATGCGTAGTGACTAATGCGGTGTTCTTTTGCTGGAGAATCTTATATTCTTGCCTTTTAGTTTGTGATTTTTGATGGAACAGAGGGTTTTGTAGTGCAAGGAGGGAAGAAAGATAAAGATCAAGTTCCTCTTAATGTGTGAAAGTTGAGAGCATTTATTCCCCTGGAAATGAGTAAACTTTCAGTGATATAGAGACCACACATGACCTGAATTCTGCATAACTACTCAGAAGAAATCTTTGTGTTATGGTAAATTCCAGTGGCACTTCGTTTGTCCAAATGCTCAGAGGCTGGTGCGACTGGCTGGGTGTCAGAATATGTAGGGCTCAGCAAAAGTTTTGTTACGCTCCTGACCAGGAAAGGCAAGCAGGGAAACAGCAGTTTGATGCAACTTAGTGATACTGTTGCAAGTACTGCACGAGATCAACCTTGTGAGGATGAAGAAGTAGCATTGCCATTCTTTCTCTGATATCCAGAGATCTTAGGAAGTATTAGGAAGAGAGATCTCTTATCCAGAGATTTTAGGAAGTTGGACTAATTTAATTATAAATCAGTTCAACATGATTTATCATCTATTTTCTTGAAATCACAGTACAGATAAAGTGCACTGAACAGCTGCAGTGCTCATCCGTAAAGATGTGTGGATTGCTACAACACGCCAAGGAAATGCATCTGTAGAGGTGGTAAAAGAATTTGTATTTTTTCCTTAACTGTTTAAGATTGATTTGCTGTTAACCAAAGTAATCTTTTAAAGAGTCCTGTTGGACTTTGGAAAACTATACAGTGGTTCAGTTTTTGAATGATGTGTTGTTTTTATGAAAAATATGTGCTACGATACATTACAATTGTAAGACATCTTGCTATTTTATATATAGCTCAATTTTTTTCCCCTCCAGAACTTTATAGTAGCATCGGGTATTTTGGGAGGAAAATAAAACTTGTTTAACAAAAGAAGAGGATATTAAAGAGGTATTGTTTAAAACTGAATGTACATAAGATTGTTAGTATGCAAACAGTTGTGTTTAAAGTAATTTAAATGTTAAATATAGTTGTATATATTTTTCACTCTTAAACTGTTAGAGTTTGTACCTTCGTGTCTGTGTTACTGGGCACAAATTAGTCAAATGAGCGGAAAAAAGAAAGTTTTTTGTATTCCCCACTAATTTTAAGACTAATGATTTTCATAGATGTTGTGTTGCAAACAGCCTTTATTCCTTTGGTCTTAATGAAGAAAAGAAGAAAGACTTGTTTTTAATAATTGGTGTGGAAAGAGGGAGGTTAAACGCTAGTTTGCACTTTGGACTGGGGCAGGAATTGTATGTGATAATGTGTTAAAAATATACCATAATTCTGGCTGTGCAGGTATAACATTTCTGCTGCAACAAGTTCTTGGAATTACGCTACAGCCCTGCAGAGACATGGTGTTAAATTCAGTTCTCAATTAATTAAATTTTATTGTTACTCATTGGTGATTTAAGTGGGGGCTGTTTTGGACCTTTTTGATCCTAGCAGATTGTAGTATGGCTGGCTTGTGCAACTCTTCTCCACCTCCCAGACATGGCATTTGTAGTAGAGACATGGGTAAACACAGCTGCAGTGCAGTTGAATCCTAGACCAGTTTGGTCCTGCCTCTGAGAAGAAGGCTCAAACTGCCATGTTGTAGGCATGTAGGCCAGCCCCAAACTGGCTGAACTGTTTTAAATAAGTGATGCTCATTCAGTTCAGTAACTGTGACGTAGGCATGTTATATAAACAATGCTTTAAAATGGACTTTTTGCTCATCTTTAGTTCTGTTCTCTGTGGTTTAAAAATGACTGGGCAAGGATACACCTTGGTGTATGCATTTGCGGATGTTGATGTGAAAGAAACTGTAGATGTACTTGGTTTCTTTGGGTCCCCCTGGCATTTTTTTAAGACACTGAAAACTCGTTTGATTCCTCTGTTCAGTTAGGTTCTCTTGCAGTTTGATCTAAGAGCAGTGAAAGGAGCTTTCCCTAATTTAACAGATAGCTTTAAATCAGTTCAGTTATGAGGAATTTGTAAGCATTTAGGCAGAGTGACGCTTTTCAAAATGTTTTGTTGCCTAAATACAAGCTTAAAGATGGCAACAAACAAAACAGAAAACCCTCACCAGACCATGTCCTCTCCATGCTCCGATGTCCTAACCGTGCTGAGTTAAAGTACTGAATATGACCTTTGGTCAATCATCAAAGGCAAAGGCATCCAACAGTTGATAGAAAGTTCCCTAACAAAAGGAACCTCTCTTTATCTCCTCAAGGGCTTTCTGGCAGCTGTTTTGCCTATGCAAGGCATGCCAAAGCTTCTCTCCTCCATCTCGTGGAGTCTCTTACTACATGGAATGGTTGCATGTGTCTCTGAGAAGTGACCACTGAGCCAAAGTGCTTCTTGGTCAGGTATGCATGAATAGTGTCCAGATGATTTCTTTACCAAAGAAGGAAGCATGTAGCTCTTATTTCTTTTTCTTAATATTTGTTACAAAATAGTCATAATACTAGTAAGGTCTTTTTCCAAGAGAACTGAAGGAGTAGATGGTGGAATCAGGCTCTGATATGGAGACAGGCTTGGTGTTGTGAAGAGAACAAGTGTGCTGCTGCCACTGGATGATAATTCAGATGGTTGAATAAGCTGCTGCAGATGTGTAGTGTCAGCTAATCAAGTCCTGCATTTTGTTTCAAATAAACAAATAAAAGTCCCTCACTGCATGGACACCAAATGAGAGGGAAAATACAAGTAGCAGTATAGGAAGACAAAGTGAAATGCAAGGAACTAACAGAAAGCAGATTTTTTTTTTTTTTTAAGAGCAAGCTTTACTGCTCTATGAAAAGCACTCTGTTTTAGATGGTTTGCTTTCCTATATGACCTGTCTTCCATAGCCAAGAATGAAGTTTGAAATACCCAATCTTCTCTAAATAGAAGAACAGAATGTGCACAACATGAAATGTTAAGAAGCTGATGTTTAGCAAATAGCAACATGGCACAGATCATTTACCACTACTATGACCATTTGGTGGGAGAAGTGCTGCTGTTGTTTGGGAGGATGGTTTAAAATGCAGCAAAGACCTATAGCAGTGAATGCCATAATGTTCCTGAGTGTGGTTATTTTTCTTCTTTACAGTAATGGCTCCTGTTAGAAGATGTAGTGTATGGAGAAGTGTTAAAAATTCAGCTTTTTCAGATAATTCCTTTTGCACATTAACCTCATTTGGGGAGGGTGAAATCTGTTCTGTGTTTGTGGAATAATTTTTCCTACCCACCTCCCCTGGTCTCCCTCTTTATACCATATTAATTGAAAAGTGAGGCGAAACATCTGAAAAATCTCAGTTCCAAAAGACTAGTGCGCTTTCTTTGCCCGAGAGATTAAACTTGAAAGATGGTGATCACTTAACTCCTTACTCTATATAGTGAATATAGAGGGTGCTCTGTAGTTTTGGAGGGGGGAAAAAAGAGGCAGAGCTAGGAATAATTGCTGGCTCAATCTCTGAAAAATGTAGGTAACAAGTTAGAAACTGTTATGCAGAAACTTGGCTCGTCTCTTGGTATTGAAGGTACGTGCATCTGTGATAACAAAAGCTATGCCTTGGTTGATTTCCCTAATGAGCACAACATATGTATGCAGATATCCTGCCATGGTACAGTACTCCACAGTACTCTACTCTGAGTGCTCTAGCATGGTGGCTGAATGACACAATTCGTTGGAAAAATCATAAAAAACCACAGAAATGGAGACTATATACTTAGTACTTTTGCATATATGTGTAGTGACATTTCACGAATGTACACTTCAAAAATACTGAGTGGGTTCTATATTAGCCTGCAGAGAATTTGCAAGCCAATATCCTGGGTGTTCCATACATAAACATTGCAAGAAAATATTATTCTAGATAGTAATGTGCAAGAGGAAATAAGATATAAAAATTAATGCTAATGGCTTGTAGAGAAAGAGTTCAGGACAATTCTAGAAGCCATGTGTTTCCTCTAATATTATGGATACTGAAATTCATCTGTGTATGAATTCTGGATGTCTAATGAAGGTTGACAGAGTACTGAGTTTATACTAATTTTATATTAATCAATGAATGGATAGAGTTTTCCTTCTCTTAAGCAGGGCTTATTTTAAAAACATTCCACATATACTGGGTATTCATTGAGCTGAAAGAGGGAGATAAAAAATCTAAAACTTTCCCAAACCAGGAAACAGATGGTAAAGTTGACTAGCTCTGTCGTTGGAGGGGGGTAAAGAATTTTTTTATGAAAATAATTTTTGTGTCCAAATCTTATTTCCTGTTTTATCACAGGTTAACAGCAGGTAGTCTTCACAAACTGCTCTGTACGTGCAGCCACATCCTGAGTAGACCAGCTTAAACCCTTCATCAGGCTGTAACTCGGACCTTGATGCTAAATCCATCTCGAACCTTTTCTGTAGGCTTTACTTTCTCAGAAGCTTTTCTATATTCATCAGTCAGTTTTCTGAGTTTCTTGTGCATGAGCTGGGCAGCAAGACTCTTGTGTGTGTGGATTCTCAGAGCTGTCATTGCCAGCAGGATTGATGCCCTACAAGAGGGTGGGTACTGGCTTTGCTCCCTGTGCTTGTGTTTTATGCGATTCTGTAAGTACTTTTCTCCCCCTCCCTTCCCCAGCTAGCTTTCACCATAAGTCCTTGTGCACCACTCAGAACATGACTCAAAAAGGCTTATGCCCAAATGGAAAGAAGTGTTGGGTCCTTTGGAGTAAACTGATTTTGTCCTGCTGTTAAACTGAGAAAAACGTGGCTTTTCTTCTCTTTAGTATGAACTTTCCTTTGCACTTGCCATGCATATGGAGCACCTGCTCTTAAGATTTGGGCCATCACATAGACAGGCTTTTGTCATCTTTCAGGCCATAAGGTTTTATAAAGGGCAAGAGCTGTTAAGAAAACCCTAAACTAAAACGCAGGAAGAGCAGTCCAAAAAGATTGTTTGGAGAATGAAGAAAGGAGCGGGGCGAAGCTGAATGTGTGGGTCTGTGTCCTTGTCAAACACCCTGTCGGCAGCAAGGCAGTAGCTCCACGGAGAAAACAACCCACGCAAGTGCTCCATGCCCATTTGTTTCTACTGCTGTGTTTGTGTGACACTGCAGTGTGAAACAAGGGCAGTCACGCAACATAGATATATATAGATATGTATAGATATACATTATATATATAGCTCCATGCACAGCACTTGAGCTGTAAGATGCATGACATCAGCAGTCAAGAGCCACTGTCAGTATATAATTTTCCCAAATTTGGCTCCCTGTGCTGCTACTGCTTCAGTTTAAAATAGTAACCCCTATCTATCCTGTTACCTGCACAATGTGTACCCAGGTTCTCTTGCAAGTGTAGCCAGCAGTTTTTTCTTCCTTTGTGATAGTCGGTAGCTGCTGGTGGCTTTGTGTCACTTCCTGCTGGGCCTCACGTAACGGTCCAAAAGATTAGCTAGTTTGGGTTTCTATGGACTCAGTCCAGAAGTACAAAGTCAAATTTGAAAACCATATTGCTGGGCCAATATCATTTAAAGAGCTGTTGTTTTTTTTATACATACTAAATATGAATCAGGCAGGAGTTCTGTTGCACGTACTTTCCAGTAGGAAAAAAAATGAGAATTACATATCCTGTGAAGGACAAAAGCTGACCCTTGGGTGTCCTCCGGTTCCTGCTGATGGGAGAGATGCATTTGTTTTAGTATGACATAGACTGGATGTAAACATTTCTTTTTAAACCTCCCTGTGTGGCCACCTCAGTTGTTGCTCAGGATAATGTAAGCCACTGGCTTTCCCCCTTAAGTGGAATTAATTTAATGTATTGTTTTGGGAGAGGGCAAAGATACCTTTTAGGTGCTTACATGTTTTCTTAAACTGGGTATGGAGTTGGAAGAATTAACCACAGAACAAATGAGGTACGGTGCTGATTTTCAGGGTAAATCCCTGGGGTCAGTTTGTGACTGCAGTTCCTGCTTGTTCCTTGGCCTCTGGTGAGGATGAAAGCTCCCCAGGTGTGATGGCAGCTAGGCAGCAGCCAAAGAATCAGAGATAACCAACTCCGATGTACAGTGCCACTGTAAGCAAAATGGGTTATTTGCTTGTTATGTTTCTTGCTGCAAGTGTACCCTCCCTCAGGATGGATGGGTCTGAGTGGGAGCTGCTGGACCCAACCTGCAGAGCAAACCCGATGAGGTCCCGAGGAAGCAGCTTGCCACTGGTGCTCAGCCCCTGTGCCTTCGGAGCTACTCTGGCAGTGCTCTTGCAGGTAATGAGTCTCAGACCCTTGTGACCTTCACTTAGAGGCTTTTTGGTTTGGGAAATATTTACTAAGAGACACAGTAAATGCCATAGTCCAAACCGATATGTACATTTAATGGCTTTTCCAAGTAACTGCGTATTTCTCAGTGCTACTTATTAACATGTTTCTCTCCTCCATCTCCCATTAGCTGTTTCCAGTGCAAATATTTCTAAAGAAATTCTCACGTTTCCAATGAGAGTTAATAATAGTATATAGTCACAAATGGGGCATAAACCTTTGTGTAAACAGGGGAAAAAAGCAACTCAAAAGAAACTCCTCTTTCTGCGTTACGGATAATAACTTCATGAATGATAATGAGTAATAATGAAACTAAGTCTTTTTGCCCTGCTGAAGATGATTAACCAAACTTTAGTGGCTGCATCTTGGATGATTATTTATTGAATGGTCAGTAGTTCATGTGTAGGTTCTGGTAGAGCAGAACACCTAGTGGTGTTTTGAATGTCCCCCCACTTTTGGACTCCCCTCACCGCCCGCCCTGAACTTGAACAAGGTCTTGCACATAACTTGTCTCTAGCCGAGACTGTCTCCCCTTCAGTGTCCCCTGGAAGACACAGTTTTAAAATATTCTAGCATGGATCTTCACCATTTGTGTTTTGGTGGGAGTTGGTATAACAGGATGATAGCAACATAACTGATCTCTAAAATTTATTATTTCCCTTCCATCTTTCTGTCTGCCCTTCTCCTCCCTAAATTAAGGCCAAGGGGCTTTCCAGGAATTTATCACACAAACAAACAGCTATAAAACTTTTAATATTTATAGCATGATCTAGCTTGTTTCATTGTCTGAGCTCTCCGGTAAAAATAGGGCTGCCTGCAAGCTATGGGTTCATCTAAGAATTTCTCTCTGTCAGCTGTTGGCTTAGACTGCTTTGAAGCTGCTTAGACCACCCCAAGCAGTAGTTGGCCCTCAAACTACAAACATGTCCCCCTCGTACCTCTGGAGAGTAAGAAATGTCTGCTTTTTCTCCTAGCTGTGAATTTTGTAACCCTGGGGCTGCAGGTCCTGTTGGGAAGATGGGTGCGGACCTGCTGCACAGGCCTCTCCCTTTTCCAGCCTGCTCCTCTCCTGCTGCATATTCATTTACTTGGCAGCATGGAGGGAAGAAAAGGCGGGTGGGAGCCTACCAGCTACAGCAGCAGTCCCTCTCTCCTTCTCCTGCTCAGGAGCTGAGCAGCGGACCTGGCTCAGCTCCCAAAATACAAATCTAGAAAGTTTTTGGCTGCAGAAGAAACAGGAAGTACAAACATTTAGGATTGAGCCCATCTCATTATTTCCCAGTGGGGAATGCTGGCCTGGGATGCTGCCAAAATGTGGCTGGGCATTAACCCTTGCAGTGGCAGGCCACTGGTGAGCTCAGTGGTGCTCTCCTGCTGTCGTGCAGGGGCAGCTCCGTGAAGAAGGAATGGGTTTGATTTGTACTAGCAGCATCTGCTCTGAGAGCTTTCTGCTGCCATGTGGTCAAGCAGGGGATTTCCTTCCTCCCCTGGAGCTGCTGTTTCATGAGCTGGGAGCAAGGTGAACCTCACACCCTGTTAGCAGTAAGAGAGAGGAGAGATGGGTGTGATAAGCTGGGTCATACACCAGGTCCCCGTCAGGTGCCGGGCACCCTGCAGTGAAAACACGCACTTGGTTGATGTGGGTATGGTCCCAACAAGTTGCAGATCAGAAGGAGTTTGAGTATACTTCAATAGCAGATGAGTCTGGGAAACTAAAAAGCAGAATAAAAGACTAATGTGATAAGAGACCTGAGTAGCTGTTCTCCGATTGTGCAAAGTTTGTTTTCCTGTGGAAGTGTGAAAGGAGTACGGAAGGATGTTCCACAGCATAGTGTTAACACAAGTAACATGAGGGGGACACTATCTGAAAAACAAAATAGATTTGGCAATGTAAGATTTTGGCTCCTAATATGGACCAAGCATGATTCACCTAACAGTATGCAAAAAGGCCTTTATTGAAGGCAAGGGGGCAGATAAGCTGGGGTCGGATGAAGGACATTGCAAAGTGAGGCACTGAGGCAGACACCAGGGGGTACTCATGCATGGGTGAACCTGACCGCAGGAAAAGTGCTTGAATTGCTTCTGACTGGAGTTTGCTGTTGTGCTCGTGATGGTTGTGGTCTGAGTGGAAGAGGCTCAGGCTTCACCGTCATGGCTCATTTCCCAGCGGTTGACCAAAGGAGGAGTATGATGGAAAGCCATGATAAAAAGTACTCCTATTGATACCAAGAAATGGCAGGAAATGAAAAAACTGTCAACAGAATTTTGAAGTTTGGAAATCCTGAACCAGCTCTTGTGACTGATGTGAAATCTCCCTGAGTTCACTCCTGCAAATGCAAATTTCTCATCTAGTTTCCAGTGAAATATTCGACAGGTTTTCGAAATTCAGAAGACTTTGGGCATCCTCTGGTCTTGCACAGTGCTTGGTGCTCATGTAGCTGGGTGAGATTGGAGATGTTTTGGAGAGGATGGATGAGTCTGGCAGTGTTGACTCATAGCAGGCGCTGCAAGGTGAGAGTTGCACCAGCCTGACTAGTTTGACACAAGCTCTTCAGGTTGCACGCATGTAACATCTACATCCTAAAATGAAGTGAAAATCAGTTATGAAGAAAAAAAAAAGCATAGGACACAAGCCATTGGTGGAAGAAGAGGTGCTACCTAAGCATGGTTCTCTGGTGGATTTCCGGTACTCTTACCTACCTTACACCCGTAAGGCAGAATCCCATGCAGTGCCCTAATGGAAAGGAGCACATGAGGTGACCCCAAAGGCTTCCTTTTGCTGATGAAAGCACGAGGCCAAGTAGCATTTCTGCTGTTTTTCTCTGGGTCTTGAGCTACTTCCAGTGATGACTGGACCATTCAATCCATTGCCACCTTCTCCCTTTGCTGAAGCGTGGTGGCCTGTGGTGGCGTGGGCGCTGCATGTGTGCTCAGGGAACAGTTGCGTGTTCCTCTAGATAGCTCGGTTGGATGCCCCTGGTGAGCTCCTTGGGCTGTTTCTACATTGTCATGCTTGTGCCCCTGTGGAAGGCCAAGTGTTGTGTTCCACGTGCTTATGCTGCTTTTGTTCTCTAGGATAAATAAGTGCTTTTCCTCGTAAGTAAATAGGGCTGGTCTGGCAGGAGGTTCTTTCCAAGGCAGCACTAGGTCTGACTCTTCCTTTTACTTTTTGTGTCAAATCTGTTTGGTTTAATAGAGCTGTTCTTGATTTATGGCTGCGGGGGTGAAATAAAAATAGAATCTTGTTGGTGAAGAGGAATCAAGTGAACTTTTGAACAAATGAGAAAAGGAAATTAGAGAAGTAAAAACAAGCACTATTTCTTCATCTTTGGGCATTGTTGAAAGTACACTAAGTGTGTATGCATTTTGCATTTGTGTTCACTTGCTCTCAGCCTACTGTCTGGAAATTTTTAATATTATTCTCCTACAAGTTACTAGACAATGAGAACATCTTGAACTTTCAAAACGTAGCTGCAAGTAACTCTGTGGAACACTTAAGAGCAAGCAGCTGCTGATAGTGCTGTCGTATCTGGGAGAGCAGAGTGCTTGCAACATCTGGCTTTTCTGTTCCTTCCCAGCCCTCCCACTCTAAAACCAATGCATATCACATCAGGTGGCTTTCAAAATGATGAGCTGGCCACCAGATCCTCTTTTCACTGCCTTGTTCGATGCAACTTTTAAGAACAATTTTAAATGGATATTTAAAGGCTGGAGATACTGGAGTATATAAGCACAGGTGGATCTAGTTATTGATACATTTGAGAGCTGGAACTCTTTTGTAAGGTAGCATACACTGCTGCATTTTAGATGAAAAGTTGTTCTTCAAACAGAAGTTTTGTTGATATGTACTTGGACTATTAAGCCTTTGATTCAGAAATGCACAAGGCAGCATTTGTGTTCATCTTCAGCAAAGTTCACGTGGAAAAACTGAATCATCCAAGTCATCTGAATAATGCACACTATTCGGTGGTTGTTTTCTTCAGCAGGCAGCTGGTGATCTCTCTTCCTGTATTCATGTGGCGGGGTGGTGGTGGTGGTGGTGGCAGTAAGAAAAGGAAGGGGGGAAGGAGTCTCTGGGGTTGGGGGGGGAGCCCTTTTCGTTCATACGTGCAAACTTTACGATTTTCCTGAGCGATCTCTAGACTTGTGGTAAGTTAAAACTATATTCAGCAGATTAGCAGAAGAGGCAATGTATATTACAATTAAGTTATAAAGTGTTTTTGTTTTAAAGTAATAATGCTGTATACATTTTTTCAGGCATGATTAGCTTGGTGTAAGTTATGTTTCAAGCAATGCTTCCTGGGGGAGGAATGGGAGTTGTGCTAGGGCTGGGGTTCCTTCAGACTGGATAGATTCCGTGTCTCCTGCTCCCCTTTCAAAGTCAGGAAATTTGGACATTCTCAGCCACCAGCCAGAAAATGGAAACTCGACCTCCCTTTTGTGCTGCCTATGTTATAGACTTAATACTTTATTGTGAGTGTTTACTACCTGAGCTCAGTGGTAGTGTAGGGTTGTTTAATACAGGAAAAACTAGTGAGAGATGATCATAAGTAATTAATGGGACAAAACCACACAGATAATTGTTGTTGTTTTTTTTTTTTTTTGGGGGGGGGGTATGGCAGTAGTTTTGCATACACACTCTTTCCTACACATAAAACAGCTTTAGTTTTCCAAATAATAGGATGCATCTAATTTTCTGTGGGATATTTTGTTGACATTGGCAAGCAAGCTGCTTTTTTAAGCTCTATCCCTTTCTTACACTCTTAGTTATTTAGATCATATGCATTTTGTCACAAGCAGTATCTTACAGTTGTAATGTCCGGCGCACACTGAGTCCATGATTTAATTGGCTTCTAGGCACTTTCATACTAAATAGTAATAATACAATTCAAAAGGCCTAAAGGGCAGAAGTGTAGGTGTCATGGTGTGGAATGGAAAAAGCAATGCAGATATGCTTTGCTCAGAGATCTTGCTGGCTCTTTTTTTTTTTTTTCCTCCCCCAAAGCAGAGGGACACAACCAGCAGACATTCAAATCTTTTAAGTCTATGTGAAACTCTATGTGAGTATATCAGTATGAATAACAACCTACCTGGGAAATGATAAATTATTTGTGCTTTTAACCAACAGAAAATAGAAAAAAGTATCGGGACTCATGTTTTCAGCAGGTTCTTCAAGAAAGTCTCTCATTGACCAAACTAGTGGGGAATTTCCATTCCCTTTGGGTTACTGTCATTTTAGGGCTGGCAGTGCCCGTCTCTTAATGTGGAGTACTCACCACAGCAGATAATTCTTCTGACGGGGCAAAAGCCCCCTTAGAGCTCTTTGCTTAGGAAACATTGGCCTTTCAGGAAATACTGAATAAAATGATGTTGCATAGTCGTAAGAAGGGGTGACAGATTTGGTGTCATAAGAACAAACATGATAAGGATTTCTGCAAATAAATAAAAATTACAGGACAGATTTTTGTAGGACCAGAGGCAATAGGCTTAAATTACAGCGTGGAGCAAAAAGCTAGTAGAAAAAAAGTCTATTTACCCAGAGAGTTAAGCACTGGTTTAGTGAGCTGAAGGAAGCTGTGGCACCTCCATTGCTTGTAGTCTGTAAAAACAGGTTAGACAGCCCTCTGTCAAGAACAGTCCAAGTATAATTGATCCTGATGGGGGAGGGACAGACTTAATGATCTTTTGAAGTCTCTTTCCAGCCTTATGAATCTGCAGAGATGTGAGTAGACTCCATATAATTGCATCCTGATAGAGTTCATCAAGCACTTTCAGGTCATGCTGGATAAAAGTCAACATATGCACTTCAAATCACTATAACTGCAGTGAAGTTTTGAGGTTTAAAGGAGCCTGAGGCAATGGGGCAAATGCATTTGAAGATTTAGCTCAGTGGCACCATACAAGAAAAAAAGACCAGGATACAGCCGCTTGTAAAATCAATACTTTTGCAATTTTGCAGTTTTCTAGAATAAAATTGTCATCTTCTGCAATTACCATTGTTCTTTCAGTCAAGGCGCCTGTTGATCATTTGGAAAAAACATAGCTGTTTAGTTTGAACTATGTTTCCTCCTCCACACCCTAAACAAAATGAAAGTATAATGGCTCTATACTTTTGAGTCTTCAAGTGAGAGCATATTGGTAGTTCTAAAAAAATTTTTAACCTTTAAAAACAAAACAAAAAAATAAAATAAAACAACAACAGAAAAACCAGATCGATAAAATCTGTTTTTATATCACTTCCTTTGATATGATAGAATTGAAAGACCATTTTTTTCCATTGCTGTTTTAATCCTTAATTTTTTAAAAGGAAAATAGCTTGCAGATAGAGAGGTAGCTCAGCACTAATGGAAGTAGCTTGTTTCTGTATATGGTAAGTTCCTTGTTCCAACAAACTGAGAAGCAAAAGAGTACCCACCTTCATGTTTTTTCAACCAATGGGTGGCCCAGGGGTGAAAGTTGTGTAGGGAGACACAGTGATGGTATTGTACTGAGAAATGAATTTCCTGTACAGTACAAATCACCAGTGGCCAGAGTCCAGAAAGCAGCACCAGATGCCCTGAATATTTTGGCATGCAAGTCTGTCAAAAGCTCCAAAGAGGAGGAAGTGAAAGAACGGTGGCAAGTCTCTTGCAAGCAGTTTTAGAGGTGTGGGACTTCATTTGCACATGAGTACGACAGCTCTCTTCAGCAAAAAACATGGGATGGACTGTCATTTTTCTCTCTCACAGGAATGAGCATTCTGCTTTTCAATGTCACTGAACACTGTCTGGTTGGCTGTCTTTATCTCCTCTATGGACCATTCGTTTTTTCCATAAGTAACACACATGCTTCTCCAGGCCTTTAGTGCCTATTACCCTCACTGCAATCCAATGCACATGGAAAGGCATTAGTTATTTCAGGGAGCAATAGCTCAGTCTGCATCAGATTCCAAAATATGTTCTTGGGCAAGTGTTCAGATAACCCATTTATATGCAATTAAAGTGCTTTGAAGACATGAAGTGCCATGTTACTGATAAACACTGATTAGTTATGCAAATTATTTTAATTAGAGCAATTTCAACATGACTCGTACTATGGAAAAGAAACTATATAAAAAATATGAAATAGGTAATCTATTAATGGGAACAACCTTTGATTAAGGGAGTTGCATTGTAATTTTTTTTGGAGGGGTAGTAATATACATAGTAAGGTAGCAATGCAAGAGAATAATCATCTAATAAGTTAAAAAAAAAAAAAACCTATCAACCTCTGTTTTTCAAAGTGTGTAGAAAACTACACATGAGATATGTGTCTTCTCATCTCTACTTGAGCCACACTACAACTCGGAGTATCTTGGGGATGCTTGGAGATGTACTGCCTGAAATGTGGCAGCTTTGCCAGCTGGTTTGAGTCTACCTACATGTCCTATGGTGCTGCAGTAATTTTGTGCTAGGATTTACCACCGCTTTTCTGCCAGGACCCTTCTTTCTTGCAAAGTCTTTTTGTGGATACTCTGCCAGCTTTCTGACTGGGAGTAACAGCAAGTGACAGGAGCATTTGACACAAGGCCTTCTGGTGCTATGTGGGAGATGCATCTCAAATGCTGCCAAGTTATTTTATATAAACTTCATAGTCACTTTTACATCTGTATACAATTATATGTAAGGTAAGCAGAAATGGAGGGCCAGGATCAAGGCATTTGTATTATGCTGCAAGTGTTCAGGAAGGCTTTGGAGAGTTAGAGCCAGATCTTTCACATTCTTGAATGTGGTGGTACCCTATACTTTTATTTGCCTTGGAAAGCAGGATCAAGCACCTCTGATGGGGAATGGAGAAGAGCATCAGAATATTGTTATTGATACATGTGTGTTTATCACCTTTTGACAATATATCTGGGCAATGTAAGTGATGAATGTGTAATGGACTATAGGAATGCATTAATGAAATTATGTCTTGTGTTTTTGTTTCTGGTGCCAGTACTTGTTTAAAGTGGAGTGTGCCAGAGTTCAATTAACCTCCAATTAAAAATCAGGAGAAGCAACAGTTTGCCTCATGGTTTATCAACACCATGTAGTGCCTCAATTTACTGTCCGCCAGTTAGTAACAATGCCCACAGTCTATTTAATTTATGGATAAAATGCAAAAGACCAATGTAAAGTGAATTTTCTGGTTTGGCTTCCTAGTTTCATTGGAACTTGCTGAGCTTTATATGAGTGCATTTACATGTGTATGTCTGTGGGTATGTGTTTGTATACCCATGTATTTTTGAATCCTGCCCAAATTTAAACTGCTCTTTGGTAAGATTTCTCAGAGATGGAGTTGCAGGACTTGTCAGCTCTGTCTCTGAGTCACAGTTTCACCCTTGCTACAACCCCTCCCAAAGGGCTTAGGCTTGTAAAGTCAAAGCATAGGTCTGCTAGTTGTCGCATTTGCCAGTCATCACAGCAAGTCCCTTCAACAAGAAAGGTGTAAAAAATTTAGGCTCAAGTGAAAGCTCTTGATGCAGCTCATGTGTAACTTGCAACTTTTTGCCTGTATGAGAGATATATTACTCTTGCTTTTTATTTTTGCTCCCTTTAAACTGAGAGTACACAACAATAATTTTTCAGTCATTGAGATTATGATGCCTGCTAAGAATCTTGAAAGTTTTTTTTTCATGCCTGTCTACATGAAGTTCAGTGCAAAACATCTTAATTGTTGCTATTCTTTTTCTAGTGTTAAGGCTTGCACTCCAACTGCAGCTGTATCTGTCTCTGCTTTTAAAAAGAAATCAAATTGACATTTAGAGTTGGGCTTCAAAAAAACTGTTGTGACTTCATGACCTTTCTAAAACTGATATTCTTTGCCTTTTAAATAGGAACTTACACATGAAGGAATTTACAACAGATTTTCCTCTCAATCCTTCGCACTTAGGTCCTGGCTCTGTTCCAGACTGTAGAAACTAGACTTGTAATTGCCCTATTTACAAGGTAGGGTTTCTTTTTTTCCCCCTTGTTTGCATAACTTGACAGATTGTAGACTCTCAGGCGCCACTTAACCTTTTTGAAAAAATGTTTTATTTCAATTCCTTTTGTCTTAAAGATCCATTTGTCCTCTCAAGAAATCCTTATCAGAATGAATAGAAAAAGTTGATTATTATGGATTAAAATTGTAATACCAGAGAGTGAGTCAACTTATGGGCTTACAAGAATGGGATAAACTACACAGTTGTGTTCAGTTTTATTAATGGTGAATTTGACTTAAAATTCCTGTTTATTTTTTCCATGAATTTGCAGATTTGGATAAAATTTGGATAAAACAATGGTCTGAATTTCTATTCCAAGCTTAAAACAAGTCTCAAATGTGGTAAATATTTAAGGGAACAAAACTCTCACCCCAAACAGGTCCTTGTTTGAGTCTGTGGTGGGAGATAGTTGATGGGTGAGAGGGGGTCTAGTGCAGAGTTTGGCTGTAGGATAACCCCTGAGTGAGCTGGTTGTCCTCTCAGTGTCCGTGGGACTTTGCTGGGCTCCTCCCACCCTGGAAATGGCTGCAGCAGCTGCCAGGCCCTAGCTGCAAGGGTGGAGATGGAGCAGGAATGGTCACAGACTGGTTGGTGTTGGACCTCTGGAGGTCATCTGGTCCAACCCCCTGCTGAAGCAGGGATACCTACAGCAGGTTGCCCAGGACCATGTCCAGACAGCTTGTGAAGATCTCCCAGGAGGGGGACTCCACAACTTCTCTGGGCAACTTGTGCCAGTGCTCAGTGCTCAGCAACCTGCACCATAAAGAAGTGCTTCCTGATGTTTAGACGGAACTTCTTGTGTGCCAGTTTGTGCTCATTGCCTCCTGTCCTGGCACTGTGCACCACTGAAGAGAGTCTGGCTCTGTCTTCCCTGCACCCACCCTTCAGGTATTTATATACATTGATAAGATCCCCTCTGAGCCTCCTTTTTTCTAAGCTAAAAAGTCCCAGCTCTCTCAGCCTTCCTCACAGGAGAGATGCTCCATTCCCTTGATCATCTTTGTGGCCCTCCTCTTTGTAGCACCCCCTCTTTGCCATGGTAGGGACTGGGCTGTGGCTGGAGGAGCTGGGGTGTTTGTTGGGTTATTCAGTAACCTCGGGTGCAATGTTGTACCAGGAACACTGGCTGTTGGTGAAGATCCCTGATGAGGACTGTAGGTTAGAGCAAAGAGGAGGATACTCTACACCAAAGCATGTTTGATGTCTGCACAGTTCATCCACACAGAGCTGTCATCGTGTGAGGCGAAAGCCAGCATAGCAGTGTCACAGCTGAAACTCACACCTCCCCACTGCTCTGAGATTGGCAACAAGTGGTGTTCCCAGCATTGGTGCCCTCAGGCACTGTGCCTGTGGCACTGGTCTGAAGTTCCAGCAGGTCTGAGGAGGGTCTTTCTCTTGGATGCAATACTCTTTTTTTGGTGCTTGCCTGCTGGAGCCTTCTCACCCTGCCCCCTTTGGAGAGCATATGAGGACATTGGAGGTCCAGCTGGAGAGATCTAATGCTTTTCTGCAAACTGCAGCATCTCGTGTTTATAACCCTGGCAGAGATCCTAAATCACTCCCTGCCAGTTTTGGCCAAGATGGGAGATGTTATGTGAGCAAGTGGACAGTGACTACCCAAATGTGTATTACTTACACAGCATACTTTCATATCACTTTCTATAATTTTATTTCAAATGGATCCATGCAAGAGGCTATCCCTCATCTGGAATTTCTGATGAGAAATATTTTGTTGCTGTGTCATTCAACATTTTTTTCAAATATCATTGTGTGAGCAGATGACGTTTGCCATCTGACTGGTTGGGCAATTAGGCTTTTATCTCTGACTCTGCTGTAAGACAGTACAATAATAACTATTGAGCTAGCTCAGCTTTTGAGGAAGTCTAAGTGGTGACTAACACTGCTTGGATATGCTGGTCAACTCAGCCCTGTCTTGTATTTTGTCTCAAGCGGATTGCATGAAGTCTCTGAATCTTGCAAATTGACTTCTTGTTTGTAACTGTTCAACAAGCAGCTCGTATATAAATGCCTAGTTTACAAGTCCTTCAGAAACTGTTTGCTCCCATTGTTTCCTGTTTGTTTTTCATGGTGTGTGACAGCCTGGCTAAGCTGTGTGGGTCTCTCTCTGCTCCCTGACAAACTTCTACAGTGTGAGAAAGATGATTTATTTTCCCTTGTGGATGAATATGGGTATTCATACAAAGCACAGACTCTACAGTCATGCACATCAATAAAAATCCATTCAAGATAATGATAAAGAAAAAGGAACAGAACTATGTAAAGTTGAATAGATCATCTTCTATAAATCTGGATAACAGTACGATTTGTGGAATCTACTTAATTTAGGCCCTAGTCTTGCAAGCATTTGTCAGTGTGTGAATACATTTACATAGCATTGTTGACTTCTAGAGGACTGCTAGAGTTCATAAGATTAGTCCAAAGGCTATATCCAAAGTCTTTTTGTTAAGTCTATTTTTAATGTGTTGGTGTCTTCAGGCTGTGGTCATATGTATTTTGTGTTTCCTAGGAAGCAGAAGGCTATCCCAGAGGTCAATTATTGTTAACTGGGAACTTGCGGGTTCTGCAGGTCCCAGGGCTGCTGCTGCCTGCCTGTGCCATCAGGTATCCCAGTGGTAGGAAGAGCAAGGTTGTGGTAGAGACAGTAATGTTTAATTCTTGTACTGCCTAGTCTTACAAGAATAATACTTTCAAAACTGTGAGGCAATCAGGAACTAGCTGCGGGTCTTTGTTCCTATTCATGGTTGATAGCTCAACTGACCTTTGACAGTCAGGGTGCATATAGCTTATTGCAGGGTTGGGATGTGAAACTTTTAATAAAGAAATACCTTTGGGTTTGCCATTAGGAATAATTTTTAGAATGACTTTTTGACCTCATCCACAAGCTAAAACAACCAAATAAAAAAAGGGTTTGGAATTAAATGGCTGTTAAAACCAATTTAGTAGACAAGATGGAATTTATTAGATTTTTTTTTTAAAAAAAAGATATGAAGTATGTTTATAATATATTAAAATATGATGGCAAAAAATTTTATAGTCATTTATATCTACATCCCTTTTTGATACACTAAAGACCTGTCAGCTGTGGGGTCTTAGTAAGACACTGAGCGAAGGAATGACGCTCACTTTTGCACCACCATTGCTGTTGAACTGAGTGAAATGTGGGAGTCCAGATATCTCTTTAGGGGATAGTTTCATGCTTTATCACATATATGTGTATTATCAGAATTCACATCTGAGTTGATTCAATGCCAGTGAAAAATCACGTGCAGCTGAATTGTAATGGAAGCCTGGATACAGGGAATAACAAGAGAAGACTCTGTATGGAGAAAATGAGAACAGGAAGTCTAAGCTTCAGTTTTTCTATATATAGAAAACACCTCCAGGGTAAACGCATACTGTTTTGTATAAATACATTTAAAATGTGTTTTGTAGGCACATATTTTCAATGTGCTGTAATGATTGGAAACACATGTAGGCTCCAAAAAATTATGTGAACTATGCAGAACCTTTGCCCATGCACATAAGTAAAGCTATGTACAGGGTATATGTGTGTAAATATTTAGCTGGAGGAACAGCCACATGAGAATTCCTTCAGAATGATCCCCAAGTCAGGAAGCCACAAATTATAGGTCAGAAATTTACCACACTGGCATGTCTACCTAAATAAAACCAACTGGAAAGATAGGATGGAGGAAAACTGCATTTACAAATAGTGTTAGATTAGAGAAGAGGAAAAATGCTAAGCCATTTTCTTGGCTGTAATCAGAAGGCAAGAAGATTATTACAGGCAGAAGCTTAGAGACTTCACCTAAACATCTTCCTGGCTATGAGTCTTGAGTTTTGTTTACATGTATGCACACATTCAGGGCTTTATGCATTCCCCTTCGCATAATCATTATTTTGATAGAGGCCAAGAGGGGGCATGGTTGGATTTGTTTTTCTCCCTTCCAGGCGTATTGCTATCATCTAAGTCCCTCTTTATCTTTGCCAGGTCTTTGGGATGGGATGATGTCATCTTCTGTATCTATCTAGTATCTACCATGATGAGGCCTTGATCCTGGCTGAGGGTGTTGGCTGTTTGATGAAAGCTGAATTGGGAAGCAGTCACAGGAAACCTGAATTTCTATTGCAGTCTGCAACACTGGAGCTAGAGTAAATACAACTGATACTCGTAAAACCACTGAGACAACTGCTAGTTGTCACAGGGCCTTATACAGGCAGCGGTACGTCAGTCCTCTTCCAGTCCTCCCACCCTTAGCCTATGCCAGAGCAAACTCCTAGTGCAAGCTCTCTGCTAATCTGTTACACTTGTGACTTGGACTGGGCTGCCTCTGGGCTGCTCTGGGCTTGGAAGAAGTAACTGCCTAGGACAATCGGTTGCTTCTCAGATCCAGGATTTCCTGGAGCTGGAGGAAGGACAGCAGGTAAAACACAACCCTTTAAACCGAAGAGTAGGAAAGGGAACGTCACGTAGATGTGAAGAGAGAAAGCACAGCACCATCTATGTCTGGAGTTGTCTTTTCTTTCTGTCTCTCTGAAGAGAATTGCTGAGCAGAGGTGTAATTGCATCTGGTGTGGAGCATCCCCAGGCGGCTCTCACCTCATCTCCCAGCTGGATCTGGGAGGGCTGCAGCACGACCGGTAAGAACGGAGCAAGGACCGCTGCTCTTCCTCACGGAAGCTTCTTGGGGCTTCCTCCACGTCCTCTATTTCATCAGCTCAGAGGATGTAAGGGAAGAAGAGAAGGGAAAGCACTATGTGAGTTTGGGAAACTCCCTTATTATCTAGCAATGCCTGAAATTGCTAAATGGGTGGTGGTGGTGGTGGGAGAAACACAAGCGTTTTCTTGAGATAGCATGTTGTGAAACTAGAATTTCAACACACAGGTTGGGCTATGTCACCTGGCTTCTCTGGAAAGGAAATATGAAGTGTGTATTCTGTAAATGCTTGGAAGCTGGAGGCTTGGTGTGGGGAACTCTTCTTAAGAAGAAGAATGGGCAGGTTTAGAAAGTTCAGATCTGTATCTGGGCTCTGCTGTCAGGGGTTGACAGTGGGTGCTGCATAAAACCCTAAGGAAAATGACTGTCAAGAATGTGTCTGTGTTAATGTTGTTACACAGCAGCTCCTGGGAACTGGAGTACAGGTAGCACCTGGACCAGAGGGGTTTCTGTGAGAAGGTACCTTCTGGTTTCGCACCAGGAGCTGACTTCAGTGTAATTGCAGCTGTGTCATTGCCATGAGCTTTGTTTACTAACTTAAAATCAGGAGAGTTTGGTCAGCCATTAGTAGTCTTTGCATCTTTTTAGTTCCTCCAGTAGAAAGGTTAACTGCTGCTATTAATGAGGTAGATTGACCTCGATTGGGGTCTAATAACAAATACTTGCTTTGGGTGGTGCCTGGGGACTGTTGCCCCAACAGCTGGGGAGCCCAAGCTCTCTGTGTACTGGATTTACGTCTGCTCTTCATAAGGTTTCCATATGTGGGAGAGAACTGCTGTTGCTTTCTCTGGGTGATATGAGGAACTGAGATAGAGGTCAGCTTTGTTTGCTCAGCACTGCAAAGCAAATTTGGGAATGGAAGCTCTTGAATCATAAACCAGTGCTCTTCTACAGCTGGACTGTCTTTCCTGCTGTCAATCTATTAACTGTTGAGTGGCTGATGTTTGTTCAGTAGTACATGGTGGTGGCAGTTACCAGTTATTTGGTCATTAAAATGACGTTTGCTTGACGGGGTTCTTATGTCTGCAGCTAATTTATCAGAACTGTATTTAATGAAGAACACTAAAAACTTAAGTCTGCAAATTATCACTAAGAAAAACATCTGGTTGGATATTTCTCTGTCCAGAATGACTTTTAATTTTCTGCTAATATTTTTAGTCACTACTTTGATCTATTAGTGTGATTCAATTTTCTTTTTGTGGTAACAGAAATGGTCAGGGTTTAAATCTTATTTCTGTTTAATTCCTGGAGTAGAATGTCTTCAGTTCTCCCTACTGGAGAAGGGGAAGGAAATGGTTTCATCTGTGGTACAGAAAAGTTGTGTAAAGAGAGGTTCAAGATTTGTGGTTTGCGATGTTTCTACTGCCCCCTCCATTGTGCACGCATAGAACGTGGTCTCTCTGAGGACGAGAGAAGTTTACGGTTGTCTTCTGCTGCTGCAGAAGGCTGAGTAGACGACTGCAGGAGAGGCAGTCTCCTCTGGGCTGTATTCACTGAAACAAACCTGTTGTCTTTACAGATTTTGGTAGGGTCTTTGACTTGGATGTGGCACTTATTTCAAAATACCTTTCTACTTATTTCTGAAAAGGTTTTTAGCTATATGTAATGTTCCTTTTGATTTTCCCTGAATATGATAGGTCAGGATCAGGAAAGGACATTTAAATATTTAATGAATGCTGTTCATGGGATTTAAAACTGTCTATAACTAGTGCTTTTTTGAATACTTTGTATAACCATATACTCTAACATTTCACACAACTGAATGCTGTTCTAGCATAACCAGCTTCTACTGTGCTTTGGTTACATGGAGCTGATGGGCTTGTGCACAGAAACTAGATGTCTCGTTAGGGCCTGTGACTGTCCTTATCTCGGCTCAGAGCATCAGAGGTTTAAGGGAGCCTCCCACTGAAACCTGAGCTCTCCGCAGTGCAAGTGCTGCAAGCAAAAGTAGGTCCCTGCTGTCCCTTTTTCTGTGTTCCAGGAGGTCACTCCACCAGCTGTCATGTCTTGAGAGTGACGTTCTTTAAAATAGCACTTCATTCAGCCATAACACAGTGGCTAGAACAGGACGTGTGCTGCTGATATAAATCTTCCGTAGTCCAGAGAGTAGTTAATAGTTAAACACTCTGTGGCTGGAGGAGGCCAGGTCATATGCTGGTTCAACATTTTTTTGTGGGCTTAGGCTAGAGAGAAATCTTGAACTGCTGCAGTTGAGCATTTCTGGCAGGCAGCCTAAAGGAAGGGGTGGAAAGACTTTTGTAAAAACAGTGCTGCACAAATGTATGCTTAATATGTGCATGCATACATAATGTTTATTAAACAAGCAGCTTTGCATAGCAGGAGAGGTGAGCAGCTGTTCGGTGTATGGCTGGGGCATGGTGCTGCTTCCCAGCAGAGCAGGGCCCCTGCCCTCTCCTGCCAGGCATCACCAGCTCCAGCCTCTGCTGCAGCCTCCCCGGCTCCCTGCTGCTGCAAGGCGAGCCGGGGCCCCAGCCCTGCCATGGGGTCACGTTGTTGTTGTTCTTGTTTATTAGTATTATTATTAATCATTCAGTTTAGAATTTCTGAGAGAGCAAACATCAGCACTTAGTTGATAGGAATTTTCCTTCTGGATAGAACATCCTGGATAAAATTTTAGTTCAAGATGCCAGTAATTGGGGGGGGCGGGGGCGGGAAAGGATGGTTAGGGGGAATGCCAAAGAAAGCATCACATCTCTCATCTTTATTAGGTTAAACAAGTGTAGCTCTATTACTGTAGACACCATAAACGACTCCCTCCTGGAATGATTAAGAAGGCAACCCATAAGATGTGAGTTTTCAGGTGAGTCTGAGCAATGCAATGCAGCCTGCTATAAGAAGTAAGAACCATATTTTTAGTAGGAACCACAGTAACCTTAAATTCAGCATCCATCTGATAGTTAAGAAACCAAATAAAGCAACTTTGAGGTACTGGAGCTAAATGATATGAGAAGGTGTCTTGAGAGAAAAGTAAGAGGAGCAGCTAAAAGGATAAACTGTTTGAAGTGGCATCAAGACTGTTTAAACACACCATAATTAGAAGCTAAGAATAAATGCTTATCAAGGAAGATTTATTTATCAAGGAAGATTTAAATAAACACCAATAATAAAATGAAAAAGACAGTATGTGTAAACAGCAAATTATAAGAATCTATTAGAAAGAACAAGGCACCCTTCCAAAAATTGAAGTCATATTCAATAGAGTAAAATGGAAAAGAACACAAATTCTGGTAAATAAAGCTTTTAGTTAAAATCTTTTTGGTTTGATTGCTAAAGTTATAAAAAAAAAAGAACTAGGAAAACAAAATCAAAATCCTTTCAGATCATTAGAAACTGAAACCAGAGAAAGATATTGATACCATTTGGGTTGTTAAAAAAAAAAAGTGTGGGGGGAGAGATATCAAGGCTATAAGAAACAATGTTAAATGAGCCCTTTTACTAAATTTTTCTAGAGGAGAGCCATTTTGTGTAGGAGAAGTCTGTGGAACCGTCTCAAACTGAAATACTATCAGAGGATCTTTTAAAACAGAAGTAAAAATGCTGATGGATCACCAGGACTTGGCAGCATTCATGCCGAGTTCTAAATCAAGTGGGAAAAGGAAATAGCAAATTACGTACTATGGTATGTAATTTATTTGCTTAATTAGTTACAGAGTACCAAAGGAATAGAAACTGGCAAATTAATAACCAGGTGTATTCACACACATCAAGGGACTGTAATTAGCTTTGTTTTTTGAGGGGTAAAGACGACATTCTTCACAAACCCAGAATTCCTTGGATTTGTGAGCAAACCCGATGCAAAGGTGCATCCAGTTGATAGAGGATGTGGTGCCATAGGTGGGTTAATTCGCATCAGCAGCGCACTTATGAAGTGCATCTTCTGATTATCCCCATTATGCAAAATGAATATCCTCTGAATAAAACTAAACCAGATGTGCTCCAGGAGTGCAGTGCTAATCACTCCATGAGACCAAGGGTACTCATCTGCAATACTCGTTAGATCCTTGGCACCACCTATTTTGCTCTACAAATTCACTGACCTATTGTACTGCTTGCTTGTGTGCACATATATACTTGGATTTCCAGAAGTCTTTTGACAGAGTTATTGCCAAAGACTTATGATGGCTTGGCAGCCACAAGATAAGAGAAGTGTCTTTGTGGGTTAAAAGCTAGTTAAAAGAACGGAAATAAGGGTCAGGAGCAAGGTATGGAAAAGAGGAGCTAGAGTTTCAGTGCACTGGGGCTCCTCAGTTTGAAAAAGAGGATTGAGAGGTAATGTGATAAAGGTCTGCTAGTTATGACCGGCACAGAGGTGGTTATAGGGCAGTGAATACCCACTTTTTTCATACAAAAATTAACACACACCATTTAATTAAAAAAAAAAGGGGGGGAGGGGAGACCAGACCGCAAATTTAAACAAAAGGTACGTTTTCATGTACCACACAATTAAACTAGAGGACTTGGTATGGATTTTGTTTTGCTAAATGCAGAAATCTGTTATAAAATAAAATAACACAAGGAAGTAAAATTAGTGGAAAGAGGGGCTGTTGAGAGCTGTCACACACAATGAAGATGTGCCAAAGTTTCTTCATGATGTCCCCAAATTGTGGAAGGCCAGATATCCCCATGGAGGTCCTCACTTCACATTTTCTGTGTTCCTTTGCTCTCTGCTTTGGCATCTGCTGTTGGCCACTGTCAGAGACAGGATTTGGGATTACCTTGACTCTGACCAAATTCAGAACTTTGAATAAAAAAATCCATTTTTATTTCATTTCCAAACCTGGCAGGTAAGTAATTCAGGAAGGAGGAAAACAACAACAACAAAACACACACACACACACTCTCTCTACAAAAACAAAACAAAACAAAAAAACATATTATTTATTTTTTCCAGTTTTGTATTGAAGGTACAGGTACTTCACCTCTTCATCCCCTTGGGGCACTCAGATTATCCATACTTCTTTTTACATAGCAGTGTTGGGCCAAGCACCTGAGAAAGAAAGTGCTGAGGATGAGATCTGCACATGTATCTTCTCAAACAACGTTGCTTTACCTTGCAATGATCAAGAAAACTCGTTTTAATTCTGGAGATCCTGCTGATGCTGTAAAGACTTGCACAAGGGCCTCTGCCTTCCTGCACTGCCTGTAATCTCCCTTGCAGAGCCCTGCTGCAGTGTCCAGCTGCTGGAAGTGCCTTGCTCATGCTGTCTCTGCATCAGTATCAGGAGAGGAGTTGCCCTGGGCATCTGGGCCAAAGCTCAGTGGTAGCAGGCAGGTGGCTGGTGGGTCAGGGGGTGGATGGAGAGGAGCTTTGCCAAGGACTAAGACAATCAAGAATGCCCAGAGGGTATCTTAGTAGTTTCTGGCTGTGGAGAGCACTAGGGTCTTTGAGGCTGTGGTTACAACTGTTTGAAGCAAGCTGTATGTACACAGGAAGGGAATTTAGAATGATGACATTGGGGAAAACATGTAGAGCTGAATTTGACACACCAGGTGGGAGAGTGTCCTGGCAAGCAGAGACTGCTGGAGGGACTATGGAAAGCTCCTCAAGAGATATGATGCTCCTCTAAGGTTC
Source organism: Chauna torquata (assembly GCA_013399475.1). Classification (NCBI taxonomy): domain Eukaryota; kingdom Metazoa; phylum Chordata; class Aves; order Anseriformes; family Anhimidae; genus Chauna; species Chauna torquata. Next base: position 33,979 of record VXAL01014685.1, on the reverse strand, counting down.
AAAGATCCTTTGAACTTTTCAGCAAAGAACTGGTGCAGGCTCTTGGAGAAAAGATGTGTGGCAAAGCAGGAATCTGTACCAGGGGCTTGTCTAATCACGTTTAAAATAGTGTCTTGCCTTCCCATTTTCCCATTTTCTCTTTTTCTACAATCATTCATCTTCTGTCCCCATGATCTCTTTTCTGATTAGACAAGAAACTCCCATATAACAGGAACTACTGGAACTCAAATGTGTAATGTGAGTTTGAAGTGTTTGCTGAAGTGGTGTTATGCCCAAAGCCTTGAGTGATGAGGTGTTTGGGTCTCAGCAGCTGTTGCTAGTGGTGGAACGACTCTGTAGGATTGGGGTGGTGGGATGGAGGAGCTCTGAGCCCTGCTTGAAGTGTCAGGGTATGGTGTGTAGTAATGCCACCGAGTCATGCTGGCTGCGGGGGTGGAGAGCAGCAGATGGGCTCTTTGCTTCATTTCCAACAGTTTGAATTGCTGCGTTCAGAGGAGCTTGCCCAAAGAATGGTCAGTTCTGGTATAAAAGGAGAAAAAATTTCTGCTAGTGGTGATAAGCTCAAAAGTTAATGAGTTGACAATAGTGTAGATAACATTGTCTCTTTGATCAAGGAAGATTTGGAGAGCTTTTCTGAGAGCTGGTTAAGCAGTTGCTCCCCTGTTACTAAGCAAAAAACATTGGGATATCCTCAGTGTGCCTGCATGGGAAGCTTTCTGTGCTTTTGCACAGACTTGCTATCATTAGCAATGCAGAAGTGTTGGTAGAGTTGTAACACAAGTTTTTTCTTTTTCTTTTTTTTTTCCTTGTTTGTTTTGTTTAATCAGGGTACAATCTAGTTGTAACATTTCATTTTCCTTATCTATGCGATCGGCTTAACACTGAGCTGTCTTCCTCAAGGTGTTTGGAGATCTCCAGATATAATATCAAGGTGAAGTGCCTTGTTGAGGCACGTGTGAACCTAGAGAAAAATTACTTGGTAAAAAAGAACAGCGAGTCCCACCTAGATTTCTTGAAACCTAGTGCTTAGGTACTAGCGTAAGAAGCCTATTTAAAATAGAGAGAGAGATTTTAACCACTAGACCACAATGACTCAAATGTTTACAAAGAAGTATCACTAAATGCTTTTATTCCCTTATCTCACCTTATTATGACTGACTGTTTATGATGAAAATCCAAACAGCGTGGAAGAGTGGAGGAAGGGTAAAAATTGTAGTTAGGTAGAAAGAGTGGCTGGAGAATATTGTTCACCCTTCTCATGCTGATAGATGCATTGCTGTGCTGGGGACTAGTGCTGTGGGGGAGTAAAAGAGAAGGAGGAAGTAGCAAACGTGGCTGCAACCTCAGCAGAAAATACTGGTGAGAAACAAAACGCACGCGGCTGAGGTCAGTGCTCTTCCTGGCGAACGTATCAGCGTTGCCACATGACCCCCTTTGCCTAGAGATCTGGGAGCTCAGTGGTTGGCTGCTCTCATCCTCAGAACCTGCACAAAGGAAATAACCTGGGAGGAAACTTGATTTGGGGAAATCCAATTAATCTAAATGATAGAGATGATGTGTATACGTCTAGTATCATTTTTTTAAAGCCATTACTTGAGAAATAGGTGTGCAAACAAGAAGACAACAGTAGGTCTACCATTTCTTACTGCTGATCATAAATGAACTTTCTGCAAGTTAAATATTTTTGAAGGCAATGATTAGGCTCTGCATTTCACACAACTTGTTTAAGGACTATTGAATTTAAATGCAGCTTGTGACTCTAAAGGGTGACTGAATTCAATGCATTCGGTTACATACAGGGTGGTTGTTGTTTATTGATGATTTTTTGATGAGTTGTTGAATTTGATACAAATCAGTAGCTGAACTGGCTTTTTATCTATTTAGTTATCTTACAATTGGGATGGGACATCCTTCTTTTGGGTTCTTTACAAGTAATTAGATGGGCTAGCCTTAGGAAGCTCAGAGTACAACTTTAGATTTATTTGAAAAAATAAATTTGAAATATGTGAAAATAATTTTTTTCAAAAGACTTTCAAACATTTAAAAATGTTTTAATCTCAAGAAATATACTAGTATTGTTTCTTTTTGATTTTCACTTTTTTGCAAAATGATCCTGTTTGAATAGAGACTGTCAAATGAGAATGCAAAAAAAAGTATTTTTTTGTTTATTTTTTCCCATTTAACTTTTTGTTTTGCTTCTCAAGAAAAATATTACATCCAGCAACTCCCCTTTTCTCCCAAACATTTTTTTTTTTTAATATGAAAAGCTGTATGAAGATCCTTGTTCCTTTTTCTGTCTGTAAAAAACATGTTTGAAAAACTTTAAGTTTGGATGACTTGGCAAAACAGGTGAAATATGTAAATAAGGGAGAATGATGTGTTGACTTCTGAGAAAAGAAAACTTCTGAAGGAGCATAGTTTTGAAGGAGTATGATCTCAGTTGATTGCTGTCTCCCAGTGATATTTTGTGGTTGGATTTTAGCATAGATTTTTACAAATGTACACAAATACATAAACTCTCCTAAACTATATTTTTATTCATCTGTCTCTTGCTCTTTGAAAATACATGGGTCTTTTTGTGTCTCAGAATACCTTTTAATATCTTTACTTCAGTTTTGTGGATGATCACCATCTGTGTAATGACCTCTGCTAATCAGATGTAGGTTTGGATCAGACAGGTAATCATAGGTTCATTGCACCACCAGGGGAGCTCAGGAGGTCTCAGTCCAACCTTCTGCTCACAGCAGGCTCAGCTGTGAGCTCAAACCAGGTTGCTCAGGGATTCATCCTGTCAGGGCTTCAAAACCTCCAAGGACGGAGGCTGCACAACTTCTCTGGGTACCTGTCCTGCTGTCCTCATGGGGAAAGAGGTTTTCTTCATATTTGGTCTGAAGTTCTCCTATTTAAAGTACTGCGTCTTGTCTCTCATCGTCCTGTGATGCTCTGCTGTGAAGAGTCTGTCTCCGTCATCTTGCTGGCTGCCTCTTAGGTGCTCAGAGGCTGCTGTTAGGTGTCCCCTGAAGCTGTCCCTTACCCAGGCTAGACAAGTTCCGGTCCCTCAGCATTTCCTTGTAGGACAAGTGCTCTAGCTTAACCATCCTGGAGTCCCCTCCTGAGCTTCTTGCAGTTTGTCAGTGTCTTTCTTATATTGGGGGTGGGGTGGGGTGTCCCCAAACTGGAAGCAATATTTAGATAAGGTTCAAACCAAGCAAAGGGGGCTAATTATGTCCCTCAATCTCTTGGCTGTGCTCCTGTCACTGTCAGACCAGGATGCTGTTGGCCTGCTCACAAGCCCACTAGGCTCCCAGTGTATCTGGAACACCCAGTTCCTGTCACTTGGTTAATGAGAAAATTGTCTGCGTGGACAGTTACGGTGGAAAGCCATTGAGGGGTCTCTGGCAGATCAATGCATTTTGAACGTATACAGCCGCAACAAACAGCTGTAGTATTAATACAACTGGAACTGCAGAAAGCTTTTTATCAAAGATGAAAGGAAAGCGGTAGCATAAAGTTGTGCAAGAAATGACTTTGAAGCAAATAGTGGGATTTAGGATTCTGTACATATGTTAAACTCCTTGAGTAGTATAGTGCTGCAATAAAACCCTGTCTAATATTTAACTTTGGCAACCACTTGTTTTCAAGTCACTTAAGCAATTTTCTGGTCACTATAAAGATGTTCTGTTTCTCTTTTCCAATAATGCTGTCATTTAAAAGATAGCTAATATACTGCCTTCCTGTGAAACGTTTATTTTGGGGAACTCCAAACACTGTAAAGGTATTAATAAGTGATTTTTTTGTACCATTCCTCTGGTGTAGGTAGTTGCTGTATACCTCCTTTAAAAGTGTGGAGGTAAAGCCGTGGAAGTGGTTGGTTCAAAGTCAAGTGCTGAGTCAATGCCAGAGCTGGGGCTGGAGCCTCTGGAGGCTCATTCCCCTCTCAGAGGCAGCCAGTCCTGTGGAGGCCACCAGCGTTTTATTCTCAGAGTAAGAGGTAAATAAGCAGCTAATTTCCCCTGTAATTTTGGAAATCATACTCCCATGAGGTTGACTTGATCCCAGGGAGAGAGGAACAAAAAACTGAAGTGATATGTATGAAATCCCACCGTTCTATCTACTCTAGAGTATTCAAGGGCTAGCTAGTTCTCTCAGCTTCAAATTCACTTTGTTGCGAAACAAGTTCAAATAGAAAACAAACCCCATAGAGGAAGCAGGAATATCTTTACTGCTTAGGAGGAAAACTTTACAGTAGTGGGAGTTGGTAGCTTTCTATCATAAATGTTAAGTGCCAACAACAACTGGTTTGCATATAACAGTCAGGTATGGCAAATATGAATCATACTGGTTGACAGAGACTCATCTCATCCCACTTGCGGACTCTGCAGCCTGCGGTAGAAATCACACAACCAACAGAATTTTTTTGATAAGTGATATGTAATCTGCTTTCAGTGGCTTTCCCATACCTTTTTGTACACTCATCGGTTACTTATTTGGCTGAATTGGCAAAGGAAAGCTAAAATGATACGTTACTTTCCCACCTAGTAAGAAACAGAGACTAGCAGAGTAATTTTGAGTAAAAAGACGTGGTATCTAATGGGATTTCATTGGAAATAATCAGTGACCTGGGTCACTCTTTTTTTTTCCTGATTCTTGTGACAACTGCTGCTCTGCTCAAGGAGAAAATAAAGCTACCATATCTCCAAATCTCCACCAGGCAGATGTGTAAAGATGTTCACAATGCCCTGATCAAACAGATTTGAAATCTGCTGAAGGAATGCAATGGAGAAGTAGTTTAACCTGCCTGCTTTCACCAGGTCTTATACTGCTCATCTCTGTGAGCTGCCCTCGTGTTCCTGGCACATACGATTTTGGTTATTCTGCTTCCACAATCCTTTGCTTCCGCACAGGGAGCTTGTCAGAGTAATGAGAATTGGGAATTCTGACACTTTTTTTTTTCAAGTTTTCCTGTGTAGCCATATTGGCAAGCTGTCGAGGACTTGGGAGTCCCGTGGGTCTTGGGCTTCCAGAAATCTCTTCTGGAAGAGATTTCCCAGTCTCCCCCACCCCCCAGATGGAAGCCTAGTGATTTCTACTACATGCATGTATATAATTTTCAGCATCATTTTTTTTTTTAACTCCTTTAACATCACTTACTCTACTGGATTTTTTATTCCTGTGATGCACATCGTCTTCCTCAAAAGTTAGTGAAGGTCTCTTCATCATTGTTGTGGCCATGAGAAGAAGCTAGTAATAGCGAGAGTCATTTTCTTATGCTGTGAAATTTGCCATGTATATTTCAACCTAATGTTCCTGGAAATTACTTTATTTACTGCTGTCTGTACACTGTGATTCTGCTTCATAGAGTAATAATTTAAATTCTGCACCAACTTTCATGCTCATTTTACTGCAGCAATGAGTTCCAGATACTGTGCTAAAATCTACTTCCTTCTGTCCATTTTGTTCATAATTTTAATTTTGTTCCTTCCCTCTGCCTCCTTCACTTTTTGTTTTATATGACCAAGCGATGTATTTCCCTATCTAAATGATATTTTAAAATATCTGTGTTCAATCCCTTGTCAGTTATGCCAAGTTACAAAGCTCTCTTTGTTTTTAAATCTCTTGATACAAGAGCTTTTTTTTTTTTTTTCTTCTGGCAGTTCTTAATCATTCTTTTCACTCTTCACTATCATTTAGTCTCACAATAATCTTTCCATTATTCATTGGTGATGATTATTTTACTGAATGTTCTACACAAAGCTGTATCATTGGTTCACACAGAAGCATTCTTACACATTATATTATTTACCACTCCCTTCCTCATTTGTGTGAACATTTTGTTCTGTTTTAACTACAGCTGCACATTAAGCAGAAGCTGTCTTTGAACATGTTATACACCTTCTCTTTTATGTTGGTGTTTGCAGCAACAGAACCATTAAGTTAATCAGTTGAGTATTTTCCACTTCAAATGTTGTTAATAGAAATTTAACAGCAAATGTTCATACACTTACCTTTGTCTTACTGTGTATCTTCAAATGATACATTGGAGAGAAGTTTTTACAGACATTACCTTAGCTGTTTTGTGTTAGAAAAGGTGGAAAAAAAGAGAGAAAACAACATAAAATAAGTTTATTATTATATTCTGAAGGATTTACTAGTGTTTCCCAACTCTGACACAAAGTACCATATGCACATAATGCAAATACCAGTCACTAAAGTGTAATGCATAAAGTTACATAGTTGACAGCTAAAAGTATTTATTTATTTATTTATTTNAGTTCACAACCATCATGGAAGCTTTCTTCAGATTTGTGTATTTGATCGTTATCTCTGCTGTGGCTGGATGCTGTTGAGGATGTGGCAGTTCTCTCAGGGCTACAGAGGCACATGCTCTAAGGTGGATGGCCAATGAGTTCATTGTTCTGCTACATCCTCATCCCACGAAAGATTCATCTTCATGGCAAAATATTGTCTGGGTGCACTGATGTACAAAAAACAAGGTGTGTTGCTCAGTGCGAACTAGGCTTTCAAGTTGCTCCCTACAGACTGACATGACTCATCTTTTTTCTATGTACTTATGCTTCTGCCAAGACTACTAGAAAGCCTTATAATTATAACAACTGGCATTCCTGGCATCAGCAAGGCCCAAATTAAATTTCTTCCGGGTGTCCTACAGGTGGCACTGTAATTTCAGTGTCATGCATAGTAAAGCAGTCAGATCTCTGGATGGTTCCTGTACCTCCCTGTGGACCCTGGAATTTCCCTGCCACAGCAGAGGGAGATCTGAGGAAATACAGGAGCATCCCTAGACAGCATAACTCCGTGCTGCTTTGAAGAAACAAGTCTGTAATATTCCAGTGAATAAAAAGGAAAAATTCACTTCAAAGCATGAAACGATCTGCCTTATTTTTGACAACGTCCATCTCTTTGAAGGAAATTTAACAGAGCGCATGCTCTATTTTAGTCTATAATGCAACATGTGAAGTCGATAAAGAATTGTGTAGAGAGTGCAAGTAAAATTATTTTTGTTGTGTGATAATAAATTGTTGATTCATTCTTGAAGTCTACATATCTGTGACTGAAACTGTTGAATGCACAGGCCAGAAAATTATCCAAAGCTACAGAGTCCTGATTTTTATTTTTCTTTGTCCCCCGGACATAGTAAAAATGTAACTTGTAGAAGCATGTCTCATTTTGAATAGGGCTGTTAGTTTTGATTTGTCAGTGCCTCAGATAGTCAAAAAGGAAAAATGGGAAATAAAGATTATTGATGTAAAACTATTAGACCCATGTGCTCTTCTGCAGACCTTGCTGTCAGACTCATCCCTGCTTGGATGCTGTTTCTTGGGACACACCTTGTAGGTGACCCAGAAAAAACAAACCGGTTGCGCTTCATGCCCCATCCTTCCTTTTGTCCCGAGGGCTTCCCTTGGCATGCCTGGGCTTGGGCTGCCCTGAGCCCTCCTGCACCTCCAAGTGCAGGGCTGGAGCCTTAACGACCCCTGGGAGACCGAGGCTGAAGGGGCACCCTTGGGAATGGGTCAGCAACAGAGATCGTGCTGAGGCTTGCACAGTGGGCAGGGCTCCTATATCATGCTTGCTCCTGTCTCCCACAATGCACTCAGAGCACTTTCTCAGAAGTATTTGGTACAGCTTTTAAAACAATCTCCATCTGTGATACAAAAATTTAAAAACTAGCTATATGAGAATATTTCTAATTTTTTATTTCCATCTTCCATTCCATTTCTTACCTCGCTTGGTTCCAGTATTAATGGCTCTGGCAGGCATGGCTTTTAGCACTTACTTTGATGCCTGGCTTGTGGTTTGCATAGTCATGACTTGTAAAAGACACACCAGTTTCCTCTTGGGCAATTTCAGCTTTGCAACCAATTTCTGTAAGAGTTTCCTCTCTGCTTTGCGAGGTATGGGAGTTGATGGGAGAAGTGTGGCTCTTGGTCAGAATTCCTTGCTGGTAAGGCTGTGGCTTATTTCTTTCCTTTCAAGTGAAGGATGTAGTTGTTTCTGTCTAGTGACATCTACTTTTTCTTTGTTTGTTTGTTTGTTTAAAAAAAAAAAAGGTTTTAGTTGATGAGAAGTGACACTTACTTGGTACAATAAAGGAAGTTCACACTAGCACATAATTGCTATTTTTTTTACAAATGCTGGTGTAAAAGATCTTATGTTTCCCTTTTCCCTCTGTTTTGGTTAAAAAATGCAAATGAATTACTTAGAAATAATGAATTCATTAGAAATGTTTGTGGAGTGAGGACAAATGTCAGCAAGTATGTGAACTATTCCTATTTTGGACAAGTTCAATTCAGTTATGTTTCAGTAAGATCCAGCAAAGGACAGGGTGACAGTGTAGATGCCTGTATCAGGTAAATCAGAGCTTTGCGAACAGAAGCATACAATATAGAAATGGAAGCCTTTCCTTTATTGATTTTAGGTTCTTAGAAGTGTACAAATCCAGTATCATGTAAAGAGTATTTAATGTGCAATATGGGGGTAGAATGTAATGTCTTGAGGTGACAGCACTGGGTAGATTGATTTCTGCTTTTAATATGAAAAGAATTCTGGAATACATCAATTTTAATGTTTTTCTCGTAGACATGAAGTTGTGTTAGTGAAGACATAGCAAAAGTACTATGTGAATGGGCTCACCCTCACCATGAAAAATAGGACATCTGGAATTACACTCTTCTGTCCTTTACCCTGAAATACAAAACCCACAACACTGACTATGTCTCTGGACTCAAGTTTTCCTCCACAAAACGTGCTTCCGGTGAAAGCTGAGATTAACAGCTTGTTTAATCATTCCCTTACCCACTTGCTTCCAAAGTCCTTTTTGGGGTGTAGGGTAATACCTTTCTTTACTGGGGTCAATTATATTAATTGAAGTTCTTGGAAGGCTCATTATCTCTGCTGAGGAACTGCAATTCAGTTCAGTAGGATTTTCTTGTCTGCTACTTACGCCAATCTTCACTGATTTGCCACAATTCATAAAGGAGAGAGAAACTGTTTGGCATTTTCTCATGAAATGTCCTTTCTGTACCTTCCCCTGTTGTGAGACTTTTACACTTTCTAGAGGCAAAAAGTGCCTCTGTGGGAAGGAGGGGTTTCCACCATGCCCTTCTCTTGGTGCTGACTCTGGTGACACAGCTGCCCACCATCTGAGCAGGTGGAAGTCCTGTGATATGTCTGGGGTTGTGTGCCTTGGGTCAGGGATTTTGAAGCTTTCTGCTTTCAAATGCTTCATCATTTTGACTTTGCCCAGCTTGCTGTCTTGCTGCCACCTCTAAGAGAGCAGTTTGCTCCTGAAAGCAGGAGGTGTGGGTAGTCTCACACAGTGCTCCAACATCTGCTTTCCATTTACAAGTCATCCTGATTTTGTAGGTGGGAAAGGTGAAATGGTGCATGAAAGTGTATACTGTCTGCAAATGTGTGCTCCAGGACTGCATCGGCATGGGACGCTGAAAGAAACAGGGTGACAGAAAGCTCTGTTTTGATCCATAAGTGGCAAGAACCATTTATGCCAGACTGCTAATGTTCTCATGATCTTCTTGTGCAAGCTGCGTGCTGCTTGTCCGCATGCATACTGGGAGATCTGATTTCTTGCGGGGCTGTCCAGAGGTTAGAAAGCAACATTTGCATCTCACTTTTGAGTGTGTTTCCTCGAGGGAGTGCAGCACCCTGCTGCTGCGTGCTCAGGGCATGCTCTCCGCCAGCATCTGTGCATTTGCTGCAAGGCTGCTGGGGAAGGCATCGTGCTGACATGGGCTGAAGAGCTTCAGTGGTGGTTAAGATGCTCTGCTCTGTTTTGTCCTTGTTAATTCCAGGTGGCAAAGTGTTCCTGCCTGCCACTCAAATCCATCCCTTCTGTACTCCTGTATGTGCTCTAGCTAAATGAATGGTGTGATTGTGGGTGAATGGGATGAGGATCGGTTTGGATAAAGATGCAGTAGTAGCACACCAAGAAACTGTACAGACAGAAGTATTGTGCTCTCCCTATGTTAAATAGTAGGGACATGCAGCTTGCCATGTGGAGGTCCGAGCAGATTCTCAGTTGCTGTTGGCTTTGGAGGTAGGAGCAGTAACCCAGAGTGCATTGCAGAGGGCTGTGCTGCTAAATGACAGGTTGAATGCTTTCATTATTTTGCACATGGAGATGTCTTCAGGGGATCACTTACCCATCTGCTAATGTACCTAGTACTATTTATGGGCCTGGAGAAAGGGTCCTGCCTGGTGCATCACTTACTGCTAATGAAATCATGCTGCGTGTGGTTACACAATCACTGAACAGGGAGATGGGCACAGAAGTAGTATTTATTACTCCTTTCTGCATCTCAGTTCCCCTCTTGGCTGAAGCAGAGACGCATTTCTGTCTTTTAAGGATTTTTCTGGAAAGCAATGCATGCAATTAAAGACATAGCTCATCTCGCTGTCATTCTCAAAGTACCTATAGGTGTGTGCACTGTGTTTATGCCTTAGTGACATACATTTCTAAAAATATTTCCCTTCTGCAGCCTCTAATTGCTCACTTCTCTTTCCTATCATCAAGTTTCAGTCTGGCTGCCCTCCAGTGTCTGCTTCTTTTGCTTTTGCTGTGGGGCATCTCTGGCGTAAGTCCCATGAATAAACTGAATTCTTCTACTACGATGAGTGTGTCTGCCCTCCTTGAGCTCCATCCCCTGCCTCTGGCATAGCCAAGTCATGCTTTCTCTGGGGAGGCACCTTCAGTTGTCCCCATGTTCTTGCCTCTTTCATCTCCAAACAGGTCTTGCTGATTGCTTCCAAGGGGAGAAAAATCAACACAGTGACATGGCTTTGCTCCACCTGCTAATGTCCCTTCTTTAACTGCTTCTCCTGCAGATATAGCTTCCTCATCTGGGTAGAGCTTATCTTCCTTACCTTCCTTTTCCCCAGAACCTCCTCTAGTCTTTCTCACTTTTCTCAATTAGTATGTTTTTATTTCTTCTATTAAATACAACAAGTCAACAAAAACCTCTGCTCCCTGCCATCGTTTAATCCTGGCTCTTATATTTGATTTTGTCTGAAAATCTCTTCTTAAATCTTACTGTCTGTGATTCTGTCTGCCAGTGGTTCTCCACCTGTTTTCTGAGACACACTTGCAAATTGCCTTTCAGAAGATCCTGGTATACCCCAAAATACTGTCTTTGGTCTACTAAAAGATCCTGTCCTCTCATCCATTTTTACTCTGCACTTTACACCTGAGTGATTTCATTCACAAACATCAGCTTGGCTTCTCCATCTATGAAGGGAAGATCTACTTGTGTAACACAGAGGTTTTTTTTCTGACTAAACGTAGAATTTGGCCTGCCTCTGATATGTCATGGCTCAGCCTTTAGCTGGACTCAGCATGATTAACTACTGCCTTTCCTAAATCATCCTCTCTCACTGCTGATAATGAAATTATGGTCCAAGTGCCTTCTTCAATTCTCTTTGTTTCCAAGCTATGTTTAAGTTTTGCACACTCTTTCAAATGTCTTCACTCTCCATACACACAAACTGTCATCTAAGTTGTCGTTATTTCATGTTCTATTTATTGAAATCTCCAATTCTCTGGCCTTGACAAAAGCAATTTCACTACCTCATATCAATTCAGAAACTCACTGCTTCTTTGATGAAATCTCCCAGCCTATTTACACTTCTGGGCAGCATCAAACATAAACTGAGCTTTAACTCTCATTTTGAATTCCCTGGCATTCTCCCTTCCTCTCTTATAATGCTTTCATATGCTTCATAGTTTCCTAAAACTATTTCTAAGCCACTTGCTAAGGCACTAACACAAACCTTGACAAAGTCTGAGACCCAACACATGATCCTGGTGACTGTCGTCTCACCGTTATCTTGGACCCCTGATTCCTCTCTACATCCTCCTGTTGTAACCTGTCTTAAACTGGAAGCTGTCAGGAGCAGAGTTGCCTTCTCTTTTTTTCCATGTTCCTACAGTACCTCACACATGGTCCAGCATAATGGAAGTAAGTAAGTTGCAATCCCTATTGCTAATACTTCAGAAAAGTTTCTTTAACAATATTTTGGGTGGTAAAGCTGTAAATCCTTTTACATAGCTCTCTGCTTTGGTACATTGTGTAGCTGCTGTTATCCTCATTCCTTCTTGCAAGGTCTCAGGAGAACTCATGCTCTTATTCTTTGTTGCATCCAAGTCTATGAGTTTCTTCTAACTTCTGGGTACAAGCACCATCAAAATACTGTACCAGCTGAGTCATATTAATTGTGCTTATTTTCTCTTAATCTAAAGCAAATGCAACTGTTAGGCAATTCAGTTTAGCTGAAGTCTCTTCCATGGTTAGTATGTCTCACCTGACACATGAGCTTTCTGTATTTCCCTAATACAGTCAAATTATTTGTGTGGATCTCACAAAGCTTAAGGAGAATGGAGATGATGTCAAATAGTCAGATTTTCTCAGAAAGCAACAGTGTGAAGATGTTTGCAGTAAGTAGGAATCTGCACTTCCAAAATTTGTTGTTGAACATCTCTTCAGTTAAGAGCAAATAGAGAATTGGGAGGGGAGGGAAATGAGGTGGAATGGAGAAGCAGAAAGTATTATTATTATGTACTAGCAATTTAGTGCACTGGAGGGGTTCTTTTCGGGTGCGATTTTTGTCTTGTGTCTCTATCTGGAATCTTGTGTATTGCACCCAAACGCACAATCGACTCACTTAAAGCACTTTCTCCCTCCTGCTGAGACTAAGATTGAAGCTGTACTCTCAAGTGCCACATAGCATGTGCTGTTGCAGGGGGAAGCAAGATCCTCCATAAGTTGTCTGTCTTCTGGATATGTTGTCGGTACCTCGCATAAACTGAGTTGCCAGTAAAGATGCATTGTGGAGATGCAATTCTACAACAGTGGATGACAGCAACAGAACCCTGATCTTGGGTTTCTGCAGCCACAGAGAAGACATCTTGGTCTTGTGTCAGTTTACTCCTGAGTCCGTAGGGTTTTCTCCAGTCCTCTCACTTTGACTTCTGATGACATCAACTTTCAGATTGTAGTGGCATGCTACCCTGTTTGTCTCCTGATGGAAACATTTGGACAGCCTTAGAGAGAGCTACTCAGCAAGCTTAACTATTTTGCTCCTACGTTGGTCCATTACATTGCTTTATACATTATTCTGTTGCATTATATTTGGGCCCTATATTGCTGTCTGCGGATGGACATTGGGCTCTCAGTTATAATCTGTACCTTTTCTCCACTGTCTCTCACCCCTTCTTTCACTTTTAATGAAGCCATACAGTACAAACATATTGGCTGCACGTGCAACACTTTATGAAATGTGCCCCAAACTTGACTGACATCCAGTTTGAACAGCTGTTTGACCTACTGACCTGACTTACAAAGCCCTGTGGAGTTTCAGCCTTGGCTACCTTGAATTCAACCTTTCAACATTCCTTTGTCCTAATATTTGTGGTCAGCTTGCTTTCTTCTGCTAAGAACCAGAGCTTAAACTCTGAAATGGCAGACATTTAAGAAAAAAATTAAGAGTAAGTCCTTCTTTTTGGAGTAGTTTGATTTTCTTGTTTGGAGTAGCACGGATTTCTTTATTCCTCAAATCTCAACAAATCACATATTGATGGTCAAAACTCTATCTACTTCATGAGAGGTGGATTTCTTGTGCTAACCTTCTTATGAATTTGTCTGTATTTTATATTATTGCTCAACTGTATGTAAATTATAAAATTAAAATTTGAAGACTGCAACAGATTTTGAAATATAAATATTTTTAAACTGGGGCATAATAAGCTTTATTCATTATATTATAGTTTGATTCCACTTAGTGTTTCTGTCAACTTGTTTTGGGGTACAGGTTTCAACAAAAGGAAAGATAAAGGTGGGGGGGGGGAGAACAAACTTGTGAGAAAATACAAGTGGGAAGTTATTACTTCTGTCTAATTAGTCATTTAGCCATTAGACTATTTATCTAATGTGTTTTTAGATAAACAATTCTCATTTTTTCATGGTAAGAAAGAAAGACTTTTCTTTCAAAACTATATTTTCTTAACAGTTTTGTTACATTTTGTCTTTAAAGATTTCTGGTTTTGGGGGGAGGATTATTTTATTTTTTTTATTTCACTTTTTATTTTTTATTTCACTTTTTATTTTTTATTTCACTTTTTTATTTTTTATTTGCTTTTGTTTTTTATTTTGCTTTTTACTTTTTATTTTTGTATTTTACTTAATGAAAACATTATATTCCCTGAGAATCTCTGTGGAAAAGAAGTACAAAATAGGATTAGTGAGAGCTTGAAGATGACAAATTTTCCGTCATCATGATTGTGGTGTTAACTTCACAACATAATAAAACTGTTGCACTAGTTGATAGGATTTAAGTTTGTCATCTTGGCATGTTAAAGTTGCTTAAGTGCGATGGTTGTCTTGCTCACATTTAAACTTTCTTCAAGATAATTCTTCAGAGTGAAAAAGCGAGCGCGTTTTCAGATTTTAAGGAATGGATGGTAACAGATCTCCTCCAGGAAGACAAAGTGTTTGCTGGTATTGCGTGGGACTTTTGCATTCAGATGCTCCCCTCGGAGCTGTGTGTGCTTGCTGAGGTGTTTCTGGTCTTGCTCATGTGCCTGGAAAGCACCATCACTCCTCAGGAGGTGGTAACTTGGTTGTGTTCTGCCATTGATGCACATAGAGGAGTTGTATCCAAATCTTTTCACAATCTTTCAAATCTTTTCAACGTCTTTAACAGGGCAGGAGGATTATAACCTTGTTGGGCTCAATAGTGATTGCAAAACAGATGTGCTAAATTGTAACATCTGGTCAGAAGGCACGAGAAGCTATTTAGCTGCCAACAGAAACAGGATGTGTCGTGGCACTTGAGGAGAGCATGAGAGATCAGCAAGGAAGATAAATACACACTGTTCCTTCCCTGTGTCAGAAAAAGTATGTGCTGAAAGTTGTGTCATCAGGTGAATAGATTTAAACCGAGACAATTTAAATGACGGGTGTTGCAAATCCTCATATTAGCCTCAGACTCTTTAACTGGTACAAATTATAGCTGTGCTGCAATGGGAAATACTGAGCGTAGGGTAGCTTTTCTCCAGGCATTTACTGCTCGTTAATTATTTATTCTACCAAGGGTGCTTTGTTGTCAAAACGGCACGTGGCATGAGGGAAAACTTAAGTAACAATTACAAATAATTTATTGAAAGCAGATCATAAAAGTAAGATTAACTATTGAGGCTGCAATTACTGTGAGCTATAAACTGCCATGGAATAGTTGATAATACTAATTTTATTTTGCATTTATTAAAATTTGTTGTCATTGAAACATCTGATAGTTATTTTGGCTATTTACTTTTCTTCTGTAAAACTTGAAAGATATTTGGATAGGAGTTAAGATAAAAAACTGCGGTACTTTACATCAGAATAAACTCATCCAAACGTAAAAGGATATAAAAAACATGGGACTAGTTCATCAGAAAAACAGAGGAGAGAGAAAGAATCTCTCCTTAGAAGGAGAGAGACAAAGACTTAAATTGTCTCTGTATTGGGAGAGACACAGCGTGTTGGAATTTAGGGGGAAAAAGTTTGGTTAAATACAGCCCATGACATCAAAAATCAGAATCTTCTGAGAAAACTTGGAAATTGTTCTTGTGAAAGAGCAAGTTCAATTTTTATTTTGCTGTAAATAGTTTTGCCACACTACCTTCTCCTTTAGAAAAATGCTCACTGCTTTACTTCCAGATTTGGCAACCCCTCAGAAAAGGAGTAAAGGGAAGTGTTCACTTTTGTAATTTTCAAGAAGCAACTGTCTAATGCAGACAGATCTGCATTTGCAGGAGTAGCAAAATGTCATTTTTAATGATTTACTTCTGTGTGCAGATGTTCTGGCAAGGGCTATAGCGTTTAAGAAACAAGAATCATAGTAAATCCTAGGGGTGCTGATGACTGCAGAAAAGCATTGTAGCAGTCTTTTGCAACCAGTGATAGTTTTTTCTAGGCTTCATTTCAGCTCCCAGGGCCAGTTGGTTACACTACCCGTTTTGGACAAGACTCATTTTTCATGCTGGTGGGAGACTGTCTTCTAGCAGATACTTCTTTTTGTGTGGTGTAGCAGGCTTTCTCCTCTTGCTCATTGCAAACATAAAGTGAAAAAGGGCTGGTGCAGCTAGCTATTGCGGTGGTGAGACCTGAGTACCATGCGTGCACTTTGTGTGCTGTGAAGGGTGGAAGGAACATAAATTCTTCAGTGCTCCTGACCGTTTAATGAAAAATCAAACAGGACTCTTAAGACCTCTGTTTTTTGTGAACTTTGAATATGGAGTGGAAATCTTTGATGAAGGAAGCAGCAAGTCTCCCAGCTGTTTCTTACTTGCTTCATCTTTATGATGATCAGCATAATGATTTTGGTTTACTTTTAAAAGCTGTTCTCTTGATGTTTCTCTGGAAACATGAATGCTGGCCTTTTGCATAGAGCTGTTGATACAGTGAACATTACCTGGGTGGAAAGAAGAAGGAGAGAATTCACACCTAAGCTTCAGATCGCACATTGTAGCAAATTTTTGTGGCCTTTTGTTTTCAAACACAGGAGCCAAAGGTATGCTCCTGTTATTCTGGTGTATTGCACTGCAGTTGTGGCCAGCTGTAATGTGACTGAATGTCCTCATTGCACCTCTCATCAAGGCGGGTGATATTGCTCAGGTAACTCTGGGTTTTGGGTATAGCAGAAAACTCCGTCCAAGGTGCCCTGGAGAGAGAGCAGCTGTAAGCATAGGACGGGCTGGTTGCCTTATGCTCCTGTTTAGCTCCTCAGCCTTAAATCAAACTGATGGCTGCCTTCCCACCAGCTCTGCCAGTACCTGCGTGAGGCTGTGCCTTTCCTGGGCAGCCATGCAGAACATCACAGCAGGAGCAGCTGCAGGAGCCTGAGCCCCCTCCCCAGTGCTCCTCTCCAAGGCTGATTTACATTCCCATGGTGACTTGGAGTGGGGAGGTGTGTGTGTGGGAGTAAAAATTCTCCAAAAGGAAAAATCCCACTGTGTGTTCTGGGAGGAGGGCCTCAAAGTTGGTTTGTCTTTCGGGTGGTGTGGGGCAGAGCTGGAAGCCAGAGTGTGCCAGGCAACATCCCTGCCAGTCCCTGGTGGAAGGATGATGAGGGAGCCCATGGGAACTGGTCAGCTCCACTTGGAAGAATTTTTTTTTTTAATTAGTCTTGTTTTAGCAAATTTGGTTTATTTTGATGAAAATACCTTTTCTTTTTTTTTGGTTTTTTTTTTCCTCTGAATCTTGTCCTCCAAATTCACAAAATATTTTGCAGCAACCTATTGCTGTCACTCATTTTTATTTATTTACGTATTTTTTATTTTTACTTTCCATAAGCAAAAGGTGTATAAAACCTTCTGCAATGCATTGACAGCAAATGTTTGTCAGAACAGACTTCCAGTGAGGATAGCTCAGGTTTCTGTCGCTGCCATGATCCACGCTTAGCGTTAGTGCAGTGGTTCTCTGCCTTTGTGCTGGAGGGGGGAACATCCCTCTCGTTCTCTCTTTAGGTGCTGGACCTTGCAGTGATCCATCAAGGCTGTGTTTGTTGAATGGATGATCTGGAAAAACAGAGAAGGGGATGATACTCCCTCCCCCCTCATTTGTATCTTTTTTCAAGGGTCTTCCTTTAGACCAGTGTCTCAGTAGGGTCTACAAGCTCTGGGCTTTTTTTCCTGCCTCCCTTCTGTTTCATCCTCTGGGCTAACAGAGAGTTATGCTTCTTTGGAACACAGCAAAACAGCAGGGGAGTGCTCACCTAGACCTGGAGCGTTTCTTTACCCCCTAAATGCACTAACTGTTCATCCACTTCTGCAGCCAGCTTCTCAGTTTTGCCTGGTTTTATTTGTCTGCTGCAGTGAAAGAGACAGCTAGGAGGCAGCAGTAATTCCAGCACTGCACTTGAGATTTCTGCAAACTCGTCCCACTTTTAACTTAGGATTTTGTTGGCCTTCAAAGAAAAGAACAGTGCTAGGAATCAGCTCAATGCTATAAGGAGTCTGCTTGCAAATTCACGTTTGGGGCAGAAACACTTTGCTAAGCACACCATTTCGATTTCGATTTCTTTTTTCTTTTTCTTTTTTTTTTTGTCTGTGAGGCCCCAGAGGCAGCTGGAGCATCTCTTCTGTTGAACCTCTTCTTTCTTTCCAGCTGCTCTCCTCCAGAAGGCAGCGAGCGTGGGCTCCTGCAGTTGCTTTCTCGGAGCTGTCAGCGCCTGTCACCCACCACTCCTGGGCTCCCTGGCCGGACTGACCGGACCTGGCCGCGATCCCAGCAGAGCGATGTCTCCAGATCCTTTCTGTCTCCGAGGCGGGAGCAGTGAACTTTGTTCCAGTTTTTCCTGGCCCTCTCCCAAACGGAGTCAGAAGTTGTCTTATTGAATTGCATGCAGGTGAGGGGATTGAATCATTTTAAATGTGTTTGAACATAAGGTTGTAACCGACGGTGTTATAATGTGGCAGAAGGATTTTCTTGCTGCTAGGCCTGCTATAGGAATTCCTGTGGCTTTTCAAAAGCTAATTTTTATTTAATATGCTTAAACCTATCCATTGTGGCCAAAGCTGAAGGTACTCTCTGACTATCATGACTTACATTTTAATGATTGTACTTTAATACACTTGTTGTTTTTGATACCAACGGTGAATCTGTAGTTTCATCTGCGTTTGGAAATGTGGAGTAATGGAGACTGAGGTGTATGGAACATAGCTCAGCTGGGGTGGCACTGTCCACGAGCTTTAGTGAAAAGTGCCTCAGTGTCTGTTTGTCATTGTCCAAGGGCACAGCAACAGCTCAATACCTGACTTTCCTGGTGAGACAGTAAATGAGAGAAAATCTGCAGATCGCGAATCGAATTGTACAAGTAGGACAGTTGATTTAGATAGTTAATTAACCAGTTAAATAACTGACTAGATCTAATTAATTAGCTAATCGTAAGGTTCTGCCAGATTAAATTGATCTCTAGTAACCCAAAAGGACAATTATGAGCTTACAATCACTGTGATTATTTTTCCCCTGCATTGTTACAACAACTCCAGTTAGAGGTAATGTGATAATTTAGGACTGTTATATAAGGCTGTCTCCTTGACACAGGACAGAGCCTAGAGCAGTGCTATAATTTGGGGCAATGCTGTTCCTAATGTTTGTAAGTGAGATCTGTGATTAACTAATCATTGATTTTTCTAGGCAAATTTTTGTAGCTCTATCGCTAATTTCATATTGCCTGTCAATTCATTGCCTATTGAAGTGCAGATAGCGGCAGCCAACCAACCAACCAAAGTCAACAGAGATGTTAAAGGTGGTGACCAACATGAGAAATGGAAGCAGAAGAAAGGCAAAAAGTTTCCTTTTCAAGTTGTCTTACAGCCTTGACTTGATAAAATGGAAATTTTCTGAATAGTTTGTGTCAATGCCATCTGAACAGGAACTGAGCTATGTACGTTTTGGGTGCTTCTGCAATACAAATAATTTGAGTCATGTTGCATATCTCAAATATTGTGCTCAGAAGCAGGAAGGCATATGCCCGCCCTGGATGCCATCTGAGAGATGCTTGGAAGGCATATCTGGCAGGCTTATACCAATGTCATTGTAACCATTAAGACGTTGTTAGGCCATGGAGATTTTTACTTCCACAAAAGGAGTATTACTAACGGATTAAGACAGCTTTTTTTTTTTTCCCCCCTCCAATGACAATCATTGGAAATTTAGTATTTTTTTTTCTTTCCTCCACTTAATATTACCTTTGATCTTTAACAGAGGTATTTGTATTTCAGAAGAGGTGATGTAATCATGTGGAAATGATTGCAAGATATTTCTGATAAGTCATTTGCTGTGTTTCCACATTTGTTGCATCAGGCATTACTCATGTACCTATTTGTTTATTATTCTTGAAAGAGCAGGAGTGAAGTGGTACTAATAAATAAAGATATGCAAACTGATATTTATAGTTCTTTTTTAAAATCAAAACAAAAAACCCTCAGAAACTTGAATTGGAAATCTTATACCTGAAACCACTTTTGACATAATGTATTCAATTCAGACTGAAATTAAATGAGTTGTTTTGGACACCTCTAAGAAAAGCCCAATAAATGTAGGTTTACAAACGTAATATAAAACCATACCATTTGCTTTTATCCAGTAGATTCATTATATTTTACCCTCCAGGATGTGTGAGGTTAAAGTTCGTTCTCTCTTTATAAAGCCGTTCAGAACCGGGAGAGGTTTCACTGTGTCTGTTTTATTTTCCCTCTTTTTTGGATTTGTTCCATTTTCCGGATCTAGAGAATTAAACATCCACCACAGCAGACTGCAATCCTGGTGCACATTTTCAGTGTGGGTGCCTCAATCTGTAGGCTGGAGGGTTTTCCTCTGCTGTTGCCGTATCTTAACTCTCCGCAAAAGCAGAGGCTTATGGGGAGGGCTGGAACGTCACATCCTCACCTTGGTGCTTAGGGTACTTCTTTGGAGGTGAGACCCCTCTTCAAATCCAGTGTCCACCTGAGTCAGGGCAAGGATATGCACAGGCCTGTCTTTAGTCTATAACAAGTGCTATGAAATGAGGTGGTTTGGGCCATGTGTTCTACTGCTGCAGCTATTCCAGTTAGGAAACAGGACACACTCCTGGTGGTATGAATTCAAGCGTTGTCTCCTACTAACCTCTCACTGGTTTGTCAAGCTCCCGAGCTCAGGTGTAGCTTTTGTGGGCTGGAAAGCTTTTCTGCCAGCAAAACCACCAGTTGTGGGCATGGTGGTTTTCTGCTACAGGTGGAGCCAGTGGAATGGTGTGACCACCTCACGTCACACACAAGGCACGGGACAGACATGGCTCAGCAGGGGATCCTAACTGCAGTCTGTGGGAGGGGAATATTGGGGGTGGGGGTTGCAGTTGCTGGAGACAAACCTGGTAGGTTCAATGGTGCACCATCCAGTAGGGTGGGTATAGACTAGCTCTACTTGAGCGACTGTATTTATCCAGCGTCTTCTCCTAATTCATCTGTCTGTTCAGAAAGTATAGGCAGTTCTCCCATAGCACAGCTGTGAAGAAATGAAAGGAAACACTTACTGCAGTGTGGAGATAAACAGGGCATGCCCTTCCGAAATGTTGGTTTTGCAATTGTTGAGTACTTGTGTAGGCATACAAATCTTAACACTGTTTCACAGTGCAACTAATCCCACTCAGGTTGGGTTTACTTAGGAGAAATAAACTTAGATGATCTGTATGAGAGCCAGTGTGCAGTGAACATATTTTTACAGCTTTCCACACACAGGGAACAATAAATTTTACACTTAACTGGAATGAGACAGAAGTCAACGTTGCTTTTGAAAACTCGATGGCGGCTCAAAGACTGCTTAGCCGGTTTCTGGAAACTAAACAAAAGTTTGAGTTCAAGTCACTGAGAAGGATCTGCTGAAAGCCATCACAACTCCTTTGGCACAAATCACACGGGCAGAAGCGTTTCCTTGCCAGTTAACTAATGCTTCTCCTCTCATTCCTTGTATAGTGGCTGATTCAAATCTGTGCAGTTTGTATAATTACACCCCACCCCCCAAAAAAACCAAAGGATATATGAAATGAAGAACTGACAGGAAAAAGGGCCATGTGTCACAATAATTACTGTAATTTGGTCTGTTATTCCCTTGCATTTTGGCTCAGAATTTGAAGCTTGATGTTAATTTGCTTGTATAACTAAAGGTGTTTCCTCTGCTTGTTTATACTAGCTATTATTTCTAAACATCCTTGAAATTATTTGCTATAGCATCTCTCCTTGTTTTTATATTACACCAATTTGAGCCACTTTTAGAAAATGCTTCCTTCTATTTTTGAACAGAAGCAGTTGGAAGCCAGAAAAATATGTATTTGTTTGCATTTCTATTTTTGGTTTGAAATTGCTGGAAGCCAGTAGGTAGGTTTTTATTTTCTAAGACTTTATTTTCAAAATGAGACAAATATTATGTATGAGGAATGGCACATATCTTAAATTACTTGTTTTAGTAACAGGAAAAATTTCTTGTTAGAAATTCT
Organism: Chauna torquata; assembly: GCA_013399475.1. Classification (NCBI taxonomy): domain Eukaryota; kingdom Metazoa; phylum Chordata; class Aves; order Anseriformes; family Anhimidae; genus Chauna; species Chauna torquata. The sequence continues at coordinate 11,932 of VXAL01014685.1, read as the reverse complement.
TTTGAAGTGTGGCTCTATTTCTGGAAATCCTATCTTGCTCACTTCAGCAGAGTCCTGCACTCTCTCCCATTTCACTGAGTGATTCTTTCATACATGGAGATATGAGTTTTATAGCAACTTTGATGGCACTAATAAGTTGGTGTGTTTTTCTTTACCATCTGCACTGCACAGATTCTTTTTTTATATGTTCATTCTACCAACCCAAGGGAAATCGTGTAGGGAGTTGACTATAGGTTGTGTATACTTAATGAAATTACATAAACAGGTAACTAGTAGCTTTGTGTATCCTTGGAATATAACCCCTAGCATATGCTATTGGACTGCACAGATTTTGCTCTCCAAAAAGGGAAAACTGCAATTCATTATCGGGTAGTCAAGTACAAAATCTCCTTGCTTTCAAGAGAGGGGGCAGATTAGCTAGTTAAAACTCTTGGAAAACACTAGGAATAACTCAGCTGAAGTGGAAGTAAAAATCCTTTTGATTTCTTTCACAGTGGGGGGGCGGGAGGGGAGACACCTCACCCCAAGATTTACTTATTCTCTATTCATTTCTTGAAAAAACAAACAAATAAACAAAAAAACAAAGTGACCCCCCTAATCATATCAATGAGTTTTAATATGTTTGTTTCATAGAAAAACTTTGGTAGCTTTGAGTTAGTGGTCCTTTTCTCTTGTTGTCTTCTACATCAGTGAAGTCATTTCACATAATATAGCATTACCTTTGTGAAAAGATGTTTTTTTTTGAGGGGATGGGAGAAGACGGGAGGGTAAAGTTGTCAAGTCAAATAATATTAATACTTTTTTTTTTTATTCTATCGCCAAGACTAATGTTATATGAAAATATAATGCAGAACTTATGTAAACAAAACTTTCTCCTTTTTCAGTTTTCCCTCTAAACTTTGAAACCATTCATGGAAGCTGATGGCAACGCTCTCGTAAGTATATCCAAAGTTATGCCACAGTTACTGATTAGTTGAAGAGGCCATAGAAGACTGAGGACAACATCAATATCCAAACAAGATTCTTGCTTATGGGTCAGGCCAAGTGGTGAGACTACCACAGGCTGTCCCAGTTCTACTCCTGAGATGAAATGGAGTCTATTGCATGGGCCTGAAGCCAGAGGTCCCTTCACTTCCAAGTCCTACCTTTCAAAGGATGAGAAAGCAGTAACTTAGGACACATGACCTTAGCAAAGGATTTTTCTTAGACACACATCTGTCTAACCCTTGAGGTTTTAGGAAAGTACAACACTGCAGAAGATGAACTGTAGATTGTAGCCTTTGGTACCTTCTCAGACTCGTGAATTGAGTTGAACTTCAGGAGACATGAAGCATGATCTTCAGTATTAGGGCAATGCCCCTGCTTTTGCTTGTAGATAAAACTTTTCTTTCCCCCTCAAACAGCCTCATACACCTATTTCATCCCACTTCTTCCTTCTGGGGCATTTGCAGGCTGTAGTCCACTTGGTCTCTAGGTAGAAGCATCCCCAGGACAAGCACCAACTGCTTCTTGGCAGCTCCCCAGAAGGATGCTGCCCAACCGAGTTTTATTCCCAGCAATAATTGCTTGAGGCCACCCATTTGGAAGGGAGGCTGGAAATATGTAGCACCCCGCTATATAGTTTTAAATCAAACATGGGATCTCTAAACTGACAGAAGTCTCTCACTGAAGATATTGCTTCTCTTGTATGTTTGCGCTTGTTGATGGAGCCAGCCTGGCACAGTCGTGGTTGTGAACAATGCTCAGTTGTACAGCTCCCTCTGCAGCTGGCCCACGGGTGTATTTGCCAAGTGGAAGAGCAATGGACAGCAAGCTTGAAGCCTGTGTTTTCTTGCAGCATCACTAGTCCATCCTGTTCAACCCTCAGATCTCACTAAACAGATGAGCAAACAAAACCTACCCCCCAAAAGATGAAAAGCTACCCTGCATTGCCAGCCTTGCACAAAAAATATGACCCTTCTAAAGTTACAAATAACTGTAACGATTTGCATTTATTTCAGACCCTTCTGAGGACTGCAGTTCTCAGATTCTCCCTGGAGCTAGAAATAGATTTTTTTTCTTATTTTTATTTTTCCGAGCTGAACCTGTGATAATAAAATACATTATTTGCCATCAGAAAAATGATCTTTACGGAGGAATATCCACAATTGTCAGAAGAATGGTAAAATCATGACATTTGGTTCAGTTTCAGGTTGTTCCAGTGACTATGGCTTGTAGTTACGGTATGTTTGCATCTGAAACTGTTACACCCCTGGTCAGTACCATTGGTTTTCCTGGTAATAACTCTGCCTTCCACAGTCAGACTTTTCTGTTTGTTCTGCACTGGTGCTTTCAACTGCTAGGACTGAAAAGTAAAAGTATCTCTTAATCAGTGTTCACTTGGGTTCACTGAAATGAAAGATTTCTGACTCTTATAAGCCAATTTTCAGAGGGGGAAAACTTTAACTTACTTTTTGAGGAAAGATTTCCAATTGGAGATGTTAATGTGTTATGTTCTTGTGGAAAACTGAATCCAAATCCTGCTAGTGAGGCATTACATGAATTTTATGGTAGATTAATGTAAGATATAGATTTTTCTTTTGGTTTAAGATGAAAACAGTTTTGCTATTTTTTATTTTATTTTATTTTTTTAATTTCGTAAAATATCTGAATACAAACACTGGTGCTGTGGAGAAAGAGGTTTCTTCCAAGATCTACTAAATCTGGGAAGGCAATTTGGTGAACAACACTGGATTTCATGGCATATTCAATTGTTGCACTCTGGTACTAGAGGTTCCTCTTCTGAAGAACAAACGAGATATTTTTTATAAGATGACATTAGGCTTTTGAGCAGCACTAGAAACATTTAAAAGTTGCCAAATTCCAGGTTTAGAATTTGTTGAAAATTTATGTCAGCTTTCAGGAATCCTGCAAAGAAAACCAGAAATGTAACAGTTCAAGAAATCTCACTCAGCGATGATTTTATTATGGTATTGTCACTGATTTTGTCCGGTCAAACTAAATGTAATGCTGGCTTGGGAAACTGCCCTTCCTTCCCTGATTAGTCTCCAAACTCCTCCAAAGAAATATGAAGAGATGGATATCCATCACCCCTGTCAACCTGCAGCAGGAAACAATCATTGCTGCTGAATAATAAATGCACATATGTGAGTTCCTTTTGCTACCCTAAGCTCTTACTGGGTAATCAGTTTCCTCCTCAGTCTGTATATAAAGCAGGCCCTAACAGGTGATTTAGGTAATACGGATATTAACCATCTCTTGACAGATGGACCATGCTATGTTGTGTTAGGTCATCAGTAAGGTTAGCGGTAAGATCTACTTCTTCCTCAGTTGTTTACAGAGAGCCACATCCTGTGTCAGTGTTGCTCTTATTGTTGTACAATTTTATGTTGGGTAAAGATGAAGTGACCCCACTGTCGTGTCATGGCAAAGATGCATTATCACCCTGCTACACAGTTTTTGCTCAAGGAGAGCTGATTCTTATTTGCTTTCCTTAATACCACTTTGGTAGCACTAAAGGAAAGTAATTAGTGTGATTGCGTGACCCATTGATTTACTGAGGCTGTATGTTATTTCCACGTGCCTTAAATAGGGCATTTGGAATGAAGATGTGAAAGGTGGCCCATATAGGATGGTGAAATCTTGGATGCTTCAATATAGCTGGTGTGTTTTCTCATCGCTTTTCTTTGTCTGTTGTCATGGAGAATAGTCAGCGAGACTGGGAGGCCGAGGTAGAATTAAAAAAAAAAAAAAAAAAAAAAGGTGTAGAGGAGGGAAGAATACATGATGATTAAGCAGGAATCTGGGATTATTCATTCCTGGTAAAGCCTCCCACAAGTGTGCTGCTCAGGTCATCTCAAATAATCACCAGATAAGCACAAGACTTCATGATATGCAGTTCTGCACTCTGATATATGCTGCAAGGATAACTGGTTAGAGAATGCTCCAGCTCTTGTAAGTACTGGTGGCAGTGGTTTCTTGTGTTATTGTTTCCAGATGGTGTAGCTTTACTCACCTTGAATTCATCTGTGAAAAAGAGCCATCAAATCCTTCAACAATAACATGAAAAGGGGTTTTGTTTTCCTCCAAAGCTGCTTGTTAGGTCCAGAAACTGCATTAGGAATGTTTCTAGCATAGCTCTGCAGCGGATTAGGTAGTTACCAGCTTTGCATAGCAACGTTGTGGCCGAGCATATTAAACCATACATTGCCTTACCCAGCATTTGTCATCTGGAGGTTTCAAAACATTCCTGAAAAAAGGGTGAATGTTTGCGTTCCCGTGCTAGAGATGGAAAGGTTGAGGCCGAGAGAAGTAAAGTGCTTTGTCCATAGCCAACCAGCCTGCCTGGGGAGGATTTACTCTAAAACCCAGATCCTAGATTTCTGATGACCTCTTCATCAGTCCCTGGTCTTCTGTTTTAGTTTCATTTTCTATGTGTTTACGTGGGATGAAATATGTACACTGCAAATGAAAATATAATTCAGTTATGTTATTTTTGCAGTGATTAAAATTCTCATGTATGGCATGGCAAACTTCTAGTATATTTATGTATTACAGTTTGGATAATCTTCCAAGCTTGTATGATTTATTTACTTTTATTTTAGAAATATTATGAAGCTCTTACTCATGTAAGGGGAAATACATTCTTTGTACTAAAAAAAAAAAAGTGGAAAATTATATATATTTTTCTTGTATAGGAGTGCTTAGAATATGCTAAAGGACAATCAAACACCTGCCATTTATTTTTAATCACCCTATGTTTGTAAATCCCCCTCAAAGAAGCATTAAATTGAATTGAATTTCTAACTTCTATTTTTTAACTTCTAAACACAGAATACGATTCAGGGAAGCATGTAGCAAAGTAGAAGCTGCCTGTGGGTGTGAAACAGGAAGCACTAGTAGACAGACACATGTATAATAGTTGCATTTGGTCTTGTTCAACTACACATACATCAATTCTAATCAACACGTTTTATGCTTCAGCTGCTAACGTCCCTTCAGCAGTGAGTGGGTTATGCGTTTCCATCCTGCATATACCACCAGCATCACCACCACGTCCTTCTCTAGCTTCCCCCTCCCCTTTCTAGACAAATGTTGCAACACAATCTGAAATTTCCTCTTTTCTTTCCTTCCTGCATTTCTTACAGGTTCCTTTGCGTCAGAAGACAAAAAAGAAAAGTCAAGGTAATGAGAGATTTTTTTTTCTTTTCTCTTCCTCTTTTGTTATTTTCTTAGTATGTCTTAATCTTGGGAGGGTGAGGATTTTATACTGCTGCTCAGCTGGTGGAAGGCTGCTTTTTAACTCCACTGTTTCTTGAACCAATTCTGAAAAAAATGACAACATGCTGTTCCTTTGGACTAAATCTTTGTGGTATGTTAATTGATTCAAAGCTGGAAATCAATGAGGTAGAATCAGACAGATGCATGCACATGTATACACACACCGGTGGTTTTCATGTACTTGGCATAATAGTTTTCTCTAGCTGACTTAAATGGATGTATTGTTTTTTAGTGTAGCTGTGTGAAGAGGAATACATGCATGCTTCTCTTAAAAGGATCAAAGGATTTTTAATTCACAAAAAACTTGTGTATGGTTATCTTAGCGTTAATTAGTTTCTGCATTATCTATAGCTTACTATTTTGTTTCTGCACATTAGAATGGCTTTCAAATGCATGTGTTACTGTCACAGCCTTTACAAAACAGAATGACTTCTAAGTATATTTTAAAATATCCTTAGATGACTCGTTAAGATTGCTAAGTAAGGTTGATATCTTTAATTGGCAGCAGCATCTTTCCTGGTAATGTACTTTTAAACAAGCAGAATACTGTATTTTTAATGGCACAGGGTTCTTTACAATGAGCCGACGGAGGATATCATGTAAAGAGCTGGGGCAAGCCGATTGCCAAGGATGGCTCTACAAAAAGAAGGAAAAAGGAGCTTTCATTGGCAACAAATGGAAGAAGTTCTGGTGTGTGCTGAAGGAGTCATCGCTGTATTGGTACAGCAGTCAGCTGGTGAGTACAGTGTCCATCCAGCTCTGGGGATGGGCGAATAATATCTGCTGGGACTGAAACTAGGGGAACTGGGGTCATGGTTTAAATGCACGCTGGAGAAGTGCTGATGACTGGCATTGTTTCTCAGCCCTGACATTTCTTGTAATCTAGGAAGTGTCTATGTGAATGTGAAACATGCAGAAAACTGTTTTCTAGTTCAGTAAGTACTTGTGAAATGTTAACTTGCAGTCTGCTCTGCCCTTTGAAGAGCTGCTCTTCACAGGCACTGCTGGCATTTGAATCTGGGAAAGGTTTTCCCGGGTTGGGCAGTTTGCAGACACTTGCTATCAAGACTTGAAGCAGGACTGTTTCCTCTTTTCTAATTAGCTTAATTTTCAGAAGTCTCTCTCCTGCTTCCCTCTGCACCCCCTTCCATGCTTCCATGCTGAGATTCATCCAGATTTTTTTTGGGGGGGGGTCTGTCTTTTGTTTTTTTTTTTTTTTGCTGTTTTGAACTGATACGGTTACAGGTATGTATGTGCACTGGCACTTTGTGATGATTTTAGTCCTTGTCTGACTGATGTCTTATCTGTAGCATTGCAATTAAAGTCTCTCACGTTCTGCTTATTTTTAACTTCCTGCTCTGATGAGTCAATGCTGAAAGTCAAAGGTACAAGAGGACACAGTGTTTTGAACTCAAGGTCCAGCTTTCTGTTCATGGGATGAGCTTTCCTCGGGACAGCTGGCATAGATAGCATTTCTCTTCCTGCCAAACCAGCCCAAATAGACTACTCCACTTATAGTGGAGTAGGAAATTGTCTGAGACAAAGAACCACAGGTCCTAGATTTATGTAATCAATTGAAGAAACTAGGAATTAAAAACTGAAAAAGGGGGGAAAAATCATAGCAAGAAATTCAGAGTAAGCCTGGAGTCCCCTCTGTAAATGGCTGTGCCCTGCATCTGGCGGCTGCGCTTTGCGGATGTACTACCTGGGTTTTTAATGGAAGGTTGTGACTGAGTGCAAAGAGTCGGTGGGTCCTAGGGAACAGCTGATTTTATTCCAGGCAGTTTGGTACAGCTCCACTTGACTGGGCAGAAATGGTGTCTTGTGTGTCCTAGGAAGATTCAGACATAGTTATTGTCTTTACTCTCTTGCACTGCTACCTCTAAAAAGCTCCTATCATATCCTAATGATGGGCTGGCAGAGCCCAGAGCTAGGATGTGCAGAGCATTAGGGGATGCTAACAACATCATCGGTTGAAACTGAACAGATTCAGTGTGGGATTGTGAATGATTATCAGGTTTCCTAAATGTAAATGGGCTTCTCTGGAAATCAGGGTGTCCCAGGCTCAGCAAAGGATAAAAGATTAAAGAAGCCTGTATTATTTATTGGAGCATTTTAACAAGTTAAATACAATCTGGACTTTCCATGCGTTTATTTCTATTGCAATAATCCTCATTAAAAATCTTGCTAACTGTGTCATTCCAGGTACAAATAAAGTAGAAAAAAAAAAATTTTAAAAAAAAATCTTTATCCTAGTAAAGAGTGCATTTCCCATTTTCCCTTCAGCTGCAATTTTAACATGATACAAACTTTAACAGACCTTTCTTAAATAGAATTTAAAAACAGTGTTAGATATTCTTTTTTTTTGGTCAAAAGTGAAAACAACTCTGCTGGTTGTGGACTGTTGTTTTTTGTGGTGCTGTGGTAGTCTAATTCAGCTTCCTTTCAAGACCAAGTCAAATACATGCATAAGGACAAAGAAAAGAAATAGGAAAAGTAGGAAAAAAGAAGAAAAAAAAAAGACTTTGTTTTTTTTTTTTTCAGTGCTTGCAATAATTTTGCTTGAAAGACATGTCCTGGCAGATACTCATTGGTGGTGTTAATACCCTGCAAACCCATTGATCGTTCTAAATCAATACTTACAGTTGTCCCTCTGGCTGAGCAGTGTTAAGAAAGGTGAGCTGGCTGGCTATCAGCCCTTTTAGATATGAGAAGTGTTGGAAACAAATTATTCTGAGGAGTAATCAAGCTGGGAAGAAATAAAAAGAGGCAAGATAAGGCAAATTTTGCATTCTGGGGGAGGGTGGTGGGGAAAGGGTGCAAAGTTGTCTGCTTCCTTTACTTGGAGTGGTTTGGCTAAATTCCTTTCTCAGGATACAGAGAAGCCACAGTCATGCAGATCCCAATGATCCCAGACTGCATTTGCCATTTGGGTGAACTCCTCCTTCTAGTCTATGTCTCCTTTCCAGTTGTCACTGACTGCCCCAAAATAAGCAAGGTTTAAGAACAGGTGGCAGCCTTATTTAAATTTATTTTGTATACTCTGAAGAGCTCATACAGCTTCAAAATACTTCTGGCTTATGTCAGCCCTGACTTCTCACCTATCACGGTATTTCTTGTAAACCGTGCTAGCTGGCAGCACCTCTTTGATTTCAGCTTCTGCTGACTCCTGTACACTATTTTATGTTAAAAATCTGAGGTTTCTTTGGTCAACTTAAAGTACAGCCTCTACACAGATTTAGATTCAGGTGATGTTTGCAGAATCAGAGTAACTATAGGGTGTTGAAAGGAGGGGATGTGTCCTTTGCTAAAATATGGTTGCCTAAATTGATGAGACCAGAACCATGTTTACTACCACTTCTGGAGTTACATCTAAGATGAATTTGACCCATTGTATTTTCACAAACATTTTCACTTCTAGATTTATGAAGAAAGAATATCAGTGACATATTCACTGGCTTGCTTGATATTTCTTTTTACTTCTGTACCTGGCCTGGCTTTAATGTTTCCATCTTCGGTGGAGTTAATCCTCGGTCACAACAGGGTGTCCAACATGACAATCAAGTTTGTGCATGTGTGGAAAGAGAAGGAGCCTAGCTTCTCACATGCTTGAGACTTCCCATGATGGGCCTCTTAGAGGCTGAAGTGAAAGGCGGTGATGGAGGATGGGGGCTGAGGCCAAATGAACTGCGTTATGCTGACTGCTTGTAGCTCTGCCTGACCAGTTTCATTCTTGTGAGAAACAAGAATGTTTTGTTAGTGGCTGTGTAGAAACTGCAGTCAACCAGACACTGGCAACTGTAACATAGCAACAGGGTGCTGGACCTAACCTTTTTTTTTTGTAGTGGAGCTGGAGAAAATAAGGAGTGGGTGGAATTTGTAACTGAATGCACAGTATCCCGGATTTGGGTAGGTAACCTCAGCTGACATCATGTTCTCGGTGAAGTCTGTCTGGAGGCGACCTCAGAAGCTCTGGAATTTTCTGTTGCTTGGATTAATTTGCCTTCAGGTCACTCCAGTTCTGGGTCTTTCGCACTAGGCAGATTGGAGAATGCAATATAGGACACTTTGAGTGACATTTGCAGATAATAGTTCCTTCAGCTTAACATAAAATACCTTGCAAAAGCCATGGCTCGAAAGTAAAAATAACAAAATACTGAGAAGGGCCAGCAAGCAGACACCTTGGGTGTCAAGCTTTGCATCTACTGAAAGCAAACCAGAGCACGTAGGCAAATCCAAATTAGCTTTTGGGTGGCCAGCTGAAGTATTGAGAGTCATGAAGTTAGGGCACCTGTGGTCTCAGCAGGCTTGGACAGATTGCTGTGAAACATCACATCTTCCCATGTATGCTTGCTCTTTTTATGACACATGGATATCATATGAGGCAGGTAAACTTTTATTTGCAGCATGCACATTCCCCCAGTCAGGGAGGGAAAGCTGTTTGGAGTAGAAGAAAGTAAAGAAGGGTTGGTTTTGCAATGGAAATGGAGAAAACATTCAGAAAAAGAATTTGAGTGGCCAGACTTTCTGGATGCGTTCAGGAAGACCAGACTTGGAGAGCTGCTCTCTCTTAATGTTTGCTTCCCTCTTTTCACTACTGCTCTCCACAGTCATCTGTCTTGAAAATGTGTTTAAAAAGGACAGTGTGTGATCCTGCCAGCCCCTTTAGCAGTTTTAGTTCTTTCCTGCCCACTCATACT